>OZ001261.1:5845762-6271194 GCA_963924015.1 Macrophya annulata | reverse complement strand
TATATATATTATATATATATATTATATATATATATATATATATATATATATATATATTATATATATATATATATATATATATATATATATATATATATATTATATATATATATATATATATTATATATATATATATATAATATATTATATATATATATAATATATATATATATATATATATATATTATATATATATATATATATATATATATATATATATATATATATATATATATATATATATATATATATATATATATATATTATATATATATATATATATATATATATAATATATATATATATATATATATATATATATATATATAATATATATATATATATATATATATATATATATATATATATATATATATATATAACGTATATAACTATTTACTTTTTCTCTCGTTGTAACTATTTAAACGACTCGAAATAAATGATTAAAAATAAACATAATCTATCAAAGAAAAATATATCAAACATCTCGTCATCTAGGATCTGAAAATTCTCTTCACGTTCTCAGGATTTCACTCCCCATACACCGAGGCGTCCTACAAAAAGTTTCAATTCAAAAAAAATATTCTGGGTAAATTTATTTGATAGTACATACCTACTACAAGGTACCAAAGTTACGACGAAATTAGAAATGGTGATTGTCCAAGGCTAGGTGAAAACACATAGAATTTTCCATTGTATATATTCTATATTTAAGATTATACGAATTATGAATAATAAATATTATAATACATTTACAAAGTTAAATTACTCAATTAAAACTACTCACTACAATTTATAATGATAATAATACTGATTACAATAATAATAATATACTACGAAATATCTGTTTCTTATATTGCTCTTATCAACAAGTTAATACAATATTATTCTCACTTTTTAAATCCAGTTAATAAACCTTTTTGATAATAAAATAAAATAAAATAGAATAAAATAACATAAACAATTAGAAAAAAGTAAAAAAAAAATTCTCTTCAGACAATATACCTATGCACGATGGCTTCGTTAACAACTCCTCACATGTCTATTCATAGACTCTCTTATCAACCGCAAACTGTGCCAGATGTATATTATTCTTTTCTTTTCTTTTCTTTTTTTTTTTGATTTGTTTTTATGTACCGACTCAACGTGTGGTAGAAGCTCGCTTTTGCTGTTAACATGTAGCGGTATGGCGCGGCAAGCATTGGCCGACCACTAACAGGTGGTTACTACTGCTCGCGTCTGGCTCGAGTCAACCAACCTACTGCGTCTCTACTCTTCTCTCGTATGTATTACCGATACGAGGCGCAACCACTGCTCGATAATTGTGCAGTATAGTATCCAGGGATGCTGGTCAACGTCTTGTCAGACAATTCATTTGGCCAAATTGAAATAAATAAACGATTTCTTTATGTTGATAGAAAACAAAAATTAGAAAAAATAAATAAATAAAATAGAAACGTGAAAATCTACGTAACAAGATAAAATAAAATATGAGGTTATTGACCGCGGATATAATAATGCATAATCTTCCTAAAACTCGGACGAAAATAGATCGAGAAGATAAATAGTTATAAATTTCCTTGTTTTAATAATATAATGTATATATACATATATAACATAGTCGACTGTGTAAAGCTGTACAAAGAATTAGCTGTTTAAAGTTAAAAGTATAATGTTAACGCGTTATATACTATTAACATGTTCGAGGTTGAAACCTTCCTCACTATACGTATGTATATATAGTATACACATGTATGTATATACATACATACACGTTGATTAGAATAGCGGTTTAATTATCCCGAGGCAATTTTTATACCGCATGACTGCAGGAAGCCTACGCCCCTGAAAGCTCGCTCAACCAATCGGTTATACAGCAGGCTAAAAATAACGACAAGGTCAGATGTTCCCTTCACTGCTTCCTCCTGTATCATCGATCCATCGAAGTATGTAGCTAGTTTATGATATTAGCTAGCCTACACCCCCCCCTCTTCCCTCCCTCTACCAATATTATACCTATACCTATCTCTAATCGAGGAGGAACTAGAAGTGACCAGGAAAAACTGGTCACGACAAGCGACAAATCTTTTTCCTTGATTCTTAATTTTCATTTATTATTATTGTGTATTATTATTAATATTTTTTATTATTTTTGTTTATATGAAATGGAGGAAAATAAAATTTCGTATTTAAGTAGATTGAAATCGCAGATCATTTTTAGTCTTTCGTTGTTTTCTTGACCTGATGAGAGATGCATAACGTCTATTTTTGTTTTTCTTGTATTTTTCTTGCATTTTTTATTTTTTTTTTGAATTCTGAATTACTTTTATGCGGACAACATCATTGTGTTATTTATAACTAGCTCCACTCGATATGATGTAGAAATATTCTATTTTAAATTACTCACCGTTAACTCTCCATAAGCGGGAGATGAAGAAGAAGACAAAGTAAAATTTAAGAAGAAGAAGAAGAAGAAGAAGAAGAAGAAGAAGAAGAACAAGAACAAGAAGAAGAAGATGAAGAAGTAGAAGTGGAAGACTTTGCTGCGCAGCTGACTGACTGAGTGAATGAGATCGACACTGAAGATGGTAAAAAAACTTGGCACTAACCTGAAACAAAAGAAACAATAATGAAAGATGGGAGATTGAATAAAATTTTGCGAAATCTTATATCGGCATAAATTAATTTTATAAATTAACTAACTATATATAACTTATTTTAACGTGAATTTCAGTTCTCTCCAGTTTTTCATTGTTTAAGATCATTTGGGTTCCAAAAAACAAAAAAACAAAAACAAAATCAAACAAAAACAATTTATGAAATATTCAGATTTTCCTTACGCCGATATATAATCGACTAATAATTATCGAATAATTCTCGTGATATATCCGCAGTATTATTTTTCTTTTTCCTTTTTAACGAAGAATAGGAAATCGCCGAGTCATGTAGACATAATTTATACATATACAGACGCAGATGTAATAAACTCGTTGATTATACAATCCAAGTTATTCTTGGCCGTGGTAAGAAATGAAGGAGTAAGAGGGACGGGGGGGAGGGGGGGGGGTGTATGGAAAAAAATTAATAAACAAAAAAGAGGGGAAAATTTAATTATAAATTGTAATTTGTAATTAAATAAGATTATGCAACTCGATTATCCGCTTCTTCCAACTGCGCATTACACCCACACATATTATCCACGGGGGGAGGGGGAGAGGCACACAGACAAGTGTGATACACGTGGAAAGACCCTGAGAGAGATATTTCCAGAAATAGCTTCGAAAACTTTGGTTGCGTAATCGGCGATTAAATCAACGCCCTTTCGTTTCGGCGTAATCGAGAATTAACACCGTAATATTAACGGCTATCTTAAATCGCCGCGTGAACTTTTTACATCGGTATAGGTTTTTTTTTTTTTTTTTTAATTTAATTTTAATTTAATTTTATTATTTTAATTTTTTTTTAAATCGTTTTTTCGGTTTACTTGTTCCTTTTTCTTTCAATAAATATATATATATATATATATATATATATATATATATATATATATATATATATAGGAATATATAGGTATATATATTCTTCGCTGTGAAGAACTTTCCGTGTAATTCGGAGCCGGATCTATGATATAAAAATCAAAAACTCACTTAAACTTTAACTTAAACTGAATGAGGTATATTTTTAGAACTATGACGATGATGAATATATTGTCGAAGAGAGTGAACAGTCATTTAAAGACTTCTTATATACATACACTATACATAGGTATGTATATCAGGCTATCAGATACCTAGCTTCAGGTCTCTTTTTATTCGCTTTAACTTCAGGTTTTCTATTATTTTCTATTCGTTGAACAAGAATTATAAATATAAATCAATCAGAAAAATAAAAAAAAAAAAACTATCTAACGACAAGAGATTCTAGAATCACAATGTTAATTGTCAATTAAATAAATTCAATAATTTGTTAAGCAAATTGATAAATAAAATTGTATAACAAGTTCGATACCATATCGAAAAAATTAATTGATATTATAGTTGAAAAGAATATAAACATAGACAAAAAAAAAAAAAAAAACTACAGAAAATTAAAACAAAGAAATAAATAGCTCCCAAATTTCATTCATTTTGAAAAGAAGAAAAAATAAAATACATAGTTAAGATACGAATTTACGATTAGCGCGTAGTATAGTTTCTTGTATGTATGTAAGTGAATACAGAAGGAGGAGGTTAACAGGATGAACCTAAAATAGTGGCGGGCTGTTCGAAAATATCAGAGCTAAAAATATGAGTAAAAATAAACTGGCACACGTGTAAGAAAAAATAAACAAAAAAAAAATAAAAAATTAATATTCTGCTTTTACAGAACGTTCGATTTGCTTATAAACTTTAACCTCGGTTGCTAAACCCGAATCAATCCACAAAGATAAAAAAAAAAGGAAAAAATGAAAATAAAAATAAAAATAAAGTGGAAAAATAATTTGTAACAATTATTATACTCATTCGTAATATGTTCATTAAAATTTTCCTGATCCATACGGAGGGAAAAGAATCAGGTAAAAGAATCTTACCGAGTTATCAATTTTTCTTGCCAACAGGCATGACATAGGAGAAAATTTTAAACATTACACCTGATATATACCGAACGCCTGTTGTCCCCGCGGGGTAAAAAAATTAAGAGTCTAAAGTTTCGAAGGAAATTGCTAAACTTGAAATAGCCAGACTTTACTCAAGCTTTGAATTATGAAAAAATAAAAGAAACCCAGTGTTTTTTTTTATAATTTACACCTTCACCACGCAAGCTTTCGAATTTACTCGAGGCATAGGTAAGCAGCTCGATTTAGGTAAAAAATCACATCTCGCAATTTGACTGTAAACGGAAATATGTGAATGAGATAAAAAAATTTAGAACAAAAAATCTGCTGTACAGGTATATTTTTTAAGTAATATACACTACCGATCAAAAGTTTGGTAACATCCCTGAAATCAAATAGTATTCTTAAAGGTTGAATATCTCGGTAGAAAATGATCGAAAAATAATAAAAAATAATCGCAATCAAAGAGGAGAGAGTGAACTTTGTGAAAGATCTAAATTTAATTGGTGATCTTCCTTTGTTAACATGTAACGTCAAAATCAAGTTACATTTTATTTCACGAAATATCGTGTTACTTGAAAGCGCTACAGCTCGATGAAAAATCATCTCACAGAAAACAACAGGATACAAAAGTTGTAGTAGAATTCATAAGCTAAAGAATGCCGTTTGAGAATTTAAATTACGATTTTTTCCTGCAAAGTTATTCAACTTTTTGTGGGAAAGTTCCATTTTTGGTATCAGCTCTATAGTTCAGAAACGGTCCGTTAAACGAAAAAATGTCAAAAAGGAAAAAGATGTGTATTTTCATTACAGTATATTTCGTGAAAAAAAACGTAACTTCATTTTGACATCACGTTCAAAGTTCATACTTTTTCACGTAAGATATAAAATTTTTACAGTAAGGTCTCTGTGGGAACAGGCGTCAGATTAAAAATGAATTAAAATAATTAATTAAAAATAAATATTTTCAAGGTTTATCACATTAATTCGTTTTTTTTTTTTTCTATTCAGATGTAGATACAGTTTTGACATTAGCATAGCCAAGTTAAATTTTCAGATTCTTGTATCTAAATCTGAAAAAACAAACGAAAATTGATATGATAAAATCTTGAAAATATTCACTTTTAATTAATTATTTAAATTCATTTTTAATCTGACGTCCGTTCCCACAGAAACTCCTGCACTCTAAAAATTATATATGTTACGTGGAAAAGTATGAACCTTGAAAGAAAAAATTACAATAACGTAATTCTAATTGGCCCCCTCAAAAGCACACAACATTCATTGAAGGAATCGTGATTTTAACCACTTTAATGAAATCCGAATGAAACGATTGTATTTTTTTTTCGAAAATTTCAGACCTTTTTACGTAAAACATGGTGTCGTACTTTTTTTTTGTAAATATTTGTTAAACATCATTTGAATTATTGACACAAATAAAGTTTTCCAAAAAACGGTAAAAAGTATAAAATTGAACTGTAAAAAAAGAAACTACTGTAGCGAGCCTTTGTGTGATTATAAATATAATATAGTTTATGTGTTTTCTGCGGTTTGTAAAATTGTAGAAAATTTGTATAAGTATATACATACATAAGTCGTAAAGTTGCGGCTATATATATACAAAATTAAGTGCACAAAGTCAAACGCAGGGTATATAGTGAGAGGATCGTCATAAAACTAACGTACGTACGTACGTACGTATGTACATACATAACATACGTTCGTATATGTATATATATATATGTATTTATAGATCAGTGTTTGAAGTAGCCTATACAGGTTTAGTCCTCCGAGATCGGTATAGATATAGGGTGTCTATGTATGTACACTAAATAAACGTAAATTTAAAATTAGAAGACTAAAATAAATTTACATTCAGATATACCAAGAATAGGCGTTGTCCTCTTGACTTCAACACTTTTCATATTTCACACATTTAAAAAATCTTACACATCTAAAAAGTACCTACCATCGAAAAAAAATCAGTTCCACGATTTATTTTATGTTATACATATATCCACATCTACATCTACATAAAAGTAGTTACTTATATACATACACATATCTATATACATATATTATTCATTATTACTGCCCGATGACTCACCGCGGAACTATGTTCAAGGATTTTGGTATAGGTACAACAAGTCCTCGATCTCCATTACGATTGATATTCCACATAAAAAATATAAAGAAAATAAAAAAAAAAGGCAATCGGATCAACTTCGGATAATCTATACAGATTAATATTTTCAAACGACGACTGATGTGTGAAACAAAAATAAAAATTATTCCGAAACTCGGTTTTATGAAATAAGTTGAATTTTTTCATTACACAATTATCAAGTAAAAGTTAGGATCTTAAAACCATTGTCTCTCCTAGTTAAATGCAATTGAGGTAAAAGTATCTGTGGGCACTTTTCGTATATGGATTTCTAGGCGAACCATTATTACTTCGTGTAAAAAGTTCTCTGTTCATTTATGAATCGTGCGACAGAGGTTTCTTTTCTGAATAATTAAAGACCCGAGTATCCAGAATCGAAGCAACGATCGATTTACAAATTGGCTGCATCTAACTCCAAAAGGCGATGTAATTGACTTTCTGACAAAATTGTATTTTTTAAAAAGCAGTTTTTCAAAAATATAAATTTCTTTTATTATTATTATTATTTTGTGCTTCTTATTTTAAATCAATTTTGTATAAAAAATAAAAAAAATAGTCTGCGAGTGAACACGAAGGACGAAAATACGGAAAATAATGTTATAGTAGGCGCCTGCGGTATCGCCGCCGTCTACTAAGTAAATTAGTCACTGTCTCTTCGTCCTCCTCCTTCTTGTTCTCTTTCTGTTCTTGTTCTTGTTCTTTTTCTTCCTCCTCCTTCTCCTCCTCTTCAGTACCGCAAAATAAACTTTTGAATCAGTAAAAAAAAGTGTGTCGCATGGAGAGTCCATGTTTGGCGCCAGTGCAATGAATCACTAGGAAACACATATACGTATGTATGTCATACATACATACATATATATATACGTTATAACTACCCGTTCACCTATACTCGTGAACGACGTTGCAGTGTTCCATAAATATAAAGCGCATGACGAGAGGAAAGAAAGTCCTTATCTTGGTGATGAATCGTCCCGCGCAAGAATATTTGGTTCATGTATTTGTGAACTAGTGGTAGTTATATATAAAATTACTCATCGCGCATACGCACAAATATTCAACTTTCTGCACGTCGTGTTGAAAAACAAAGTCCGATACACGTGCGAAAGATGAACTTTCCCATTTGTAACGAAATGTACTATTTCTTTCTCCCTCTTGAATAGAATTTATATTATTTTACGTATTCACGCATAGTTTCACATGGATCTGTATAAAATCTGCAGTAAATAAGTATAGTTATAGTGGTGTAAATATATATATATATATATATATATATATATATATATATATATATATATATATATATATATATATATATATATATATATATATATATATATATATATATATATATAAATAACTACTGTACGTTTACAGCCAGATTTTAAGTTAAACAATAAGTTATGAAGCAATTTTGGCTGAAATAATATCACCGGTTAATTTATTCGGCGATTAACGTTATTTTCATTTTACCGCTAGGATTGAGACTAGACACCCGCGGCATTCTGAAACTAATTTACTGACTGACTAACTCACTGACTGACTCGATCGTATTGCCAAATAATCTAACACACTGACAAGCCAGCAGCAAGTGGCTGCGCGACGACTATACCTTATAACCTATAAGTAAGACACACACGAGTTATAGATGCCTAAATACAACCACTGACAATAAAAGCACAAGAAATCTAAGAATTTAATTCCTGCAGGTGGATTTTGAGCCAAAAACGAATAAATAAATAAAAGATATAATTATAAATATGTATGAGAATAATTTTCGTATTTTGTATAATCGAATAAATTTTTCTGAGGAGTGAAAATGAAATTTATGATTTTATCCAAAGTTATTATAATTTTTGAGAAAATTATTTTTTATCTATTTTATTTTATTGAATTATTGCAACAATTAGAATGCAATAAATTTTTGAAAATTACTATTTACTTATAGACTTGAATCGTATATTATTTTCTAACGTCGCCGAATACGATTGTTCGTTTAAATATGCAAGTATACATATTATAAAATATAAGTAATTAAATAGCCATTAAATTTTATTATTTATAAGTATCTATAGATCCTTTGATAGTTTCTCAATTATTTCTAACGGTTTAAATATCACCATATATACATACATATATATATATGTATAATGTATATATGTATAGGTATAGCTATATACACATAAAAGCAAACCATATAACAACTTGGTAGTTATTTTTAATCGAGAATAAATATCGATCGAGTAGAACAACGAGTTTAAACTTTAAACACGTAATTCACTGTTGTTAGGTATATATAGATGCAGGTATAATATGGTATACAATATAATTACCTTACGAGGTGAAATAAATTAACTATAAGTTTTAACGTATACCTATTAAGTTTATAGAAAAATTTTAAGAGTTCAAAATTGCGTAATTTCATGCAAAGAATATCGAAAAATATTCTTTCAGAATTTCTTCTACAAATATTTGATTTTTTTCACGCAATTAAAGAAAGTGAAATAAAAAGTTATATATTAGGAAAACATTCGGCAATTATTTTTCGAAATTCTTTGTATAAAATTACACGTTTTTTATAACTTCAAACTTGATAGTTTAGTGGTGAACCTTTCTTAAAAGTTGAAAAATCTTTAATTCTTTAGCTGAATATCATGAAAAATTGGTCCTTTATAGAAAAATGTTTCATACAAAATTCGTTTGATTCTCCAAGTAGAATAAAATTATTTAATAAAAATTTTTAATTTTTATATCAAAAAACGAAGTTGACCTTCGTATCACATTGGCACCTCAAATTACAAAAAAACCAATATCACGAATATTTGTCCTCCTCAAAACCCAACAAATTTTGTCTGAAACATTTTTCTCTGCAGCTAATATTTTAGTATACATTCAGCACGATTGTTTAAAATAGGACACCCTGTATAACCCTTTACCAAATATTGATAATGATATTATAAAAAATTTTTAAACTCAAGACTGCATCGCTACCAGACACGCTCATCAATCAAACGACATTTAGCACCCAATTTGTCAAACTTCTTGGCAACATCTACTATTGCATCAAACACAATCCACAATGTAGTACCTATATGTACACAACCTTTGATTATTTGTGGGAAATTTTCATGTTCTAATTAAAATCATTTTGCGACTATCAAACTTTGGTTAAATTGAATCTAATTTTTTCACAGTTCAGGTAAAGGCTAAAAAAATTTAACCAATTTTTGGTATTATATTTAATTGTTAATATTTTTATTTTTTTTTTACTTTCCATTTTCATTTATTATTTCTTCTTTTTGAAATGTATATAATTTTGTATTTTTTTTTTTGTTTATTTTGCTGTATTTTTTGCTCTATCGTATGAGATACAATACGATTGGGAATTAAATAATACTTATATATATATACTCTTATAGTTCTATACACGCGTTCGTGACCTCCGGCCACAAAAAGCCACGTGTTGGAAATTCCCCTTACGAAACGGATCAATGCCTCTTACGAGATTAACCGATGCCATCTGTATCTACAGTGGGGGGAAACTGGGACGACATTTTCACCGAACTTAAACGAAGGGATCATAGAAACGATAATATCCGGATGGAACTCAAGACTATACTATTTAGCTTTATGCAGTAATATGACAATAAAACGTATAAATAGGTGCACTTAAAATGAAAATTATTAAAATTTAAACTGACGTTTAATTGAGGTTGAAAATCCGTTTTGCTGCGGCGAATAGAGAAGTTAAATAAATAAATGTATTATTGACTATTACATACTTCGTGTTAAATTTCATCAACTGTAGTCCATCCCTTGACTTCGGTATATACCTCAATAATATACACATATGTAAATATGTATTTTAAACGAATTCATTCGTCGAAGTCGTTTCTCTTTTGAACCATTTGGGTCATCGATAACAGCGACGCCATGCCATACCCAACGGCGTTACCAACACCCTCGAAAACCTCTCTTTCGCCCTCGCGCTACTTCGTGTACTATACTCTCCGCGGGGATGAAACGAGAGAAGCGGGAAAGGGGGAGAGAAAGAGAGGAGAGAGAAGAAAGACGAGTCTATTTATACCTCGCGCGGGGTTTTACTGTCGGGAGGAGTTTTAGGAGGGTGAAGAGGAAACTGAGGGAGAGGAGAGCAAAAGAGAAGAGGTGAGGTGCGAGGAGAGGGTAAACTGGCTATAAATAAACGCGCTGCCGCCAGCTCTCTAGGGTGACCTTTGCGTGGGACCAAAGCGCGCGGCCGAGTTTAGGCTAGGTTATTGGTGCGCGAGCTTTAGCGCCCTGCCTCAGTCTCAGCCTCAGCCTCTGCCTCTGCCTCTGCCTCAGCCTTTGCCCTGCAGTCGGAGTAGGCGCCGGGGTTTGAAACTGGGTTATGTTTACTATTTTTCAAACCACACACACTGACACACATACGTATGCATACACGAACGGGGATACTTATACTCCCACGTTTTGAAGACCAAGTCGAAACCTACAGGTGTTTCTTTCGGCGCCTACCGATAAACCCGAGATACTTTTCCTCTTATATACATATATATATATTTTAGTTCTGTATAAATATTCTATGCGAACTCTTATATCTGTATAAGAGGATGTAAGGGAATGTGGAGAAAAATGAGACACCATATTTTTCGTAGGTATTCGGGCCAAACTGAGACACCATTTTTGAGAATTTCTTTTTTTTACGTTCAAAAATCCTTAGTTACGATTTGTAGAAAAGGATGGGGCAAGTTGTTAAGCCCGGAAATGCGGCCATTTAAAAAAATTTTGGTAATAAAAAAAAAGACATTTTTGTTTTCAATTTTTTTTTATCTGAATTTTTTTTATTGAAAACTGAAAATGTAGCTGACTCTGAGGTAAAATTGGCCGCTAATGAAAAGAAAAAAACAAAAAAAAAAAAAATTTTATCTCGAAAACGGTGTCTCATTTTGACCCTGACGCCTACGAAAAATATAGTGTCTCGTTTTGCTCCATTATACACGTATAAAAGAGGAAAGCGCGATCTTACGTCACGCGAATATTATTGAAGAGCTATAGACGACGTGTAAATGAAAAGAAATTAAAATAAAGAAACAAAAAGCAAAAATTTTATTAGATCATTTCAACAAATAAAAAACAGATCATTCAAAAGATGAAAAATATACTATGAAATCATTTTTACTGTTGCCACACATTGATGACGAAATTTTTCAAGATAACGCAGTTTGCAGATTTGATTTGTTTTTTGTTTTTTACATTCCGATATCAGAGCACGAAGAGATTTTCTTGTCATTTTTTTTAACTGTGTTAAATAAATTCTGAATATACTAAGATATTTAGAACACCTTGCTGAATCGATATATAGGTATAAAACTGTTTTAAAAATTCAATTTTGAGATTGAAAAATTTGAATCAGTCAAATAGACATCTGCAGGAATTAATCTTCAAAATCTAAAAATCTAGTTATTCAAAAATTGTACATCGAATATGTTGCTGCAGTGATAAATATCATTTCACAGGTCTAACTTTTCAGAAAACTTAGATATCTCCTATCCAAAAACAAACCAATGAACAAAAATTCACAACATATCCCGTTGTTATTATTTTTTTATTTTTCTTTTCTTTTTTATTTCAATTTCAAAATCAAGGATTTCTAGTAAATAAATTTGACTTCCTTCCGCCACTACCACTGCCTGAATTCTTACAGCTAAATTATTGGATCCTCCTCACGATAATAACCTGTTGAATAAATCATTCAGCAGTAGTAGGTACGAGTGATAGCCTGACAGTGAAGTTTCATATAATCGAGGTTTGGATTTGGCATGAGGGTATAATAAGTATGACTACTGGATATATACCTACGCAGGTTGTAGTTTTAGTTCGTCGGAAGTTTCTTCGTTCTACGAAACCGATTTATATAGCTTATAGGTAGTAGAGATGCGAGGAAAGAGTTGCACATAGATCTTCGTGCCAAAATATCATTAGTTTAGATTTTCCCGGTTGTTTATCTTGTCTTCATGTTCAACGCCGGGTTGGGGTGTAACACATATTAATGCGTTAAATAACTAAATAATCAGATAATTTAACACATAGATATAGACATCTAAAAATAGTATCTACAAAGAATTTTTTATATCTATGTAATATGGATAAAGAAGAAAAAAAAAAAATTGAAACGAAAAGAGGAAATGAATTGAGAATAGAAAAGAAAAAAAATGTAATAAAACATAGAAAATGTCAAAGTTTCAAAAGTTGAAGCAAAAAAAAAAAGAATGATAATAATGAGAAAAAAAATGTACATAAAACAAAATGGTCAGACGACGGGGGTCAGCGGGGGTTGGGAAGATCAAAGATCCATATAGCTCAATTCTATTAAAGTCCTGGCGCTGGTCCCTTGCCAATTCTATTCTATCGAGCGAAGGCGTTCGTATTGTGTGCGCTAATTTCGTTACGTATTCTTATATAGGTACCTATCTACCTACCTTTCTACCTAGGTTAGAGTTAGCTCCGAAAAGACAGGAGCCATTTTCTTACATCATATTATTCGCACAGTGTTATAAGAAAGAATGAGGAAAAATAAAATTAAATAAATGAAATATGTTTAAAACTTAGATAATATCTATATGTATAGGTATGAATAATACTTTGATAACTTTTTGGAAAAACAAAAGTAATAGATAAAACAAACTTCTACATCCCGAGTTTGAAGTAAAAATATGTACAAATTTTATGTATAATATATATTGTATATATTATATATAGTGTGTATATATGTATGTAGATATATGAAATTGAAAATATGAAGGAAGTAAAAGAAAATATGTATATATAGGTATTATAAGCAAAGGAATGAATGAAAATAAACTAACCATTTAAAAATAAGTTGTTTCAAACTTCAAAGTGTTTTGGTATATCTATGTACTATACATACCCTATATGTTATATAAAAATGAAAAATCTAGAGCTGTGGTTAAAAAGAATTTTTGTTATATCAGAATATATATATATAGGTTATCAATTTATAAAAATTAACATACTTTCATAATGTTTGATTGATTAATTACAAACATCTATAGATAGTAGACTGTGAGTATATAATTAATCTGATCGACAATTTTAGGTATCTACCTATATCTCTGTGTACTTAAGCCATGAGCCAAAGTTAGACTATTGATCTTGGTATCATTTTGGTCTTTATACACGTGTGGATATTGTTCGTTTTTTGTTTCTTTCTTTTTCTTTTTTTTTTTTTTTGGTTTCTTACTTTTATTTTTTTCAAAATAAAAATAGGAATCGATTACTCGGCCAAGTAACAGCTACAGTAAAAATAGACTTTTTTTTCGTTCTTATATATATATATATATATATATATATATATATATATATATATATATATGTATGTACATACATTATAGGTATATCTACACATAGTTAATACAAGATCGTCCGATCTTATGCGCTAGTAATAATAAAATCAGATGTATGTATGTATTATATATATTATCTATAATAAACTATACTTAAAAATATACTCTTGGATAGTTTTAAAACAATATAATATCGTACATACATGTCTTTATACGTATATGACGTTGGCATAGCTCTGCGCTGTCAGCCAAAGATTTTGCCAAAGTGTTTTTCTTTTTTTTTCTTTTTTTGGAGTAGATGTGTTTATTTAAACTTTAAAGTAACCTCGGCACACGGCCACCTGTACATTTTCAGTGTCTACTTATTCCCGGTTTATTTATTTTACTTGAGTATGTTTTTTCGGTATATTTTTAATTTTTTTTTTTTTTTTTGGGGGGGGGGGGGTTTCTTTTCCTTTTTTTTCTTCTTCATTTTTTTTTCCATTTTCTAACTACTATTATATGTATACTATATAAAGATTTGATACAAGGTAGGTAATAAATAAATCTAGAGATTAAGAAAATAGAAGAAAAAATTATTTTTTTTCGTATCTCCGGGACCTTCAAGATTCTGCGTAGTAGTAGTACGATTGACCGTACTGATATAATTATATACGAAGTAAGCAATAGCTGTTGAAGGTTCGGGTTGAATTTCAAGGCAACGAAAATATTCTTACCTTCTATACATAATAGGTAAGTATATGTATAATAATAAATTGAAACAAACCTTGAATAGGTATATATTTTTCACTTTAAAATTTTAATTTTCCTTCATAAAATCATATCCAAACTACTCTAATCAATTTTTTTTTTTTTTTTTTAATAAATCTTACGAAACAGCCACGAAAGAAAAATTTCAAATCATTATAATAATCGGAATTTAAAACGCAAATTTCTAATTAATAATTAAAACTTGTTATTGATCATCGATAAATTTATTCATCCAGAGACGATTTCTGCTGGTTAGAAAATCTGCGACGATCAAATACTCTAATCAATCTAATATTTTCAATTTTTTTCTCGGATCTTTTGACGTTTCTTAATTTTTACACCGTTTTTTTTTTTTAAGCGGATATAATTTATTTACTTTTTTGTTATTTTGTATAAAATAAAGATCCCGATTATATATGTGTCAAAAATTGCTTGTAAAATGAAGCTGTAATGGATATATAGGTCATATACATTAATATACCTACCTACATATGTATATAATTCACAGTTGTTACTTCCAAAGTTAAATTATATAGTTACAAAAGGGCCTTTCATGACGATTTGCTTTCATAGCACTAGCACACGCTTTGATAGTTCACTGCAGTGGCTCGTGATGATCACCACGTTAAACTATAAATAGAATATATCAACGTATGACTCAATTACACAGGTTACTTATACTCGCTTACATACTCGTATGTTTAGATGCATGATATCGTCTAACCTGCACTAGAGAGAATTAATATAAATGATGAATGATATGTATACGTATATAGGTATGTATAAATATATGGAAACTTGTTATACGTAAATATGAGTCAGAAAATATTGAAGCTGGATAATTTTACTTTAAAAATATATATTCATTTTTTTTTTTTATTAGATATACTTTTGCATATTTCATCATCAACCTCTTTTTATTCTGTCTTTCGCATTGCTAATCGAGCACAAGAATTATGCTGGGTATTACCGCGACTAAAAATGCCATGTATATATATATATAGCGCGGATCGGATGAATTATGCAGATTCGGTGTCCGAAGTGTAGACAAGTGATTCCCGGTTACTCTCTATGTGACATATCGAGTGTTGACTCGAAGTAAACTGTCGACGAGAAACCCTGACATCGATAATTTCATTATTCCGGGAAAAAGGTGACTTTTTTTTTCCTCTTCATTATGGTATATATGTATTATATACATATAGGTATATATGAACGTATAAGAAAGTATATACCCACATAATATGTATGGTGACTTATAGACAGAAATTCTACCATGTATTTACAGCTATACATCGAATGAGTAAAGTAAACGAGAATTATATGTATATATACATATATATCTAATATGTTCCGGCCTATAGTAGGTATATAGGTATATATGAAGTAATGATTCACAGTGAGTATGTATGTATGTACATATAACATATTTGTACATACCGATATGGTTATAAATTGATAATTTAGGGAAAGAAATAATTATCGTTGTTATTATTTCATTCCTTATTTTATTATTATTATTGTTATTGTTATTGTTATTGTTATTGTTATTATTATTATTATAATTATTATTATTATTATTATTATTATTATTATTTAATTTTAAGTATGTCCATTAATTTGGTTGAAAAAAAAAGAGCTAAAGACAATCGAATGATCGTTTTAAATAATACAATTTATTATTTTATATGATCGTGAATATTGACTAGAAATATGTAATATAGAATTTTCTTTCTTTGTTTTTTTATTATCCATATGTAATTTTTTAGCTTCGATAAATAATTGTCCAGCAATTTTCTAAACGTCCGGATTTGTTGACCAAGGGGACGAAGCAATTTTAACGCTTGCTACTACGTATGTGATATCATATATACAGGATTTCATTTCGGAGACAGACCGGATATCGCCTATTGTATCTATACCCAACGGAAATCCGTTCCCTTGGGACAATAAAATTCCGGTTAATTTTACGCGAACCCCTTTTTCTTTTCCTTCGACTTCTTCTTTTTCCTTTTCTTATTCTTTATACTTCGCAACTAAAGTTCATTCGTTTTTATATACTTTTGTTATTTTACATTTTTTTTTTTTGTTTTTTTTTTTCATTTTTGCAAACTTTTTCAAATCTAGGATTCACATACTTTTGAAAATTCTTGGACACCTGTTTTTTTTCTTCCCCTTTATTTCGCCATACATCTAACTCGAAATACATTCAATTCTTTGCTTTTCACCTTACGCCACGCCAAAAAACAAAATGAAAAAAAAAACAAAATGAAAAAAAAACAAAAACAAGAAGTTAAACATATTCTCTTCAAATTTACCCATTTTTTTGTTCTCTCTCTTTTAGATTCGAAAAAAAAAATCGATGCAATTTTTTCCAAAGAAGATAATATGATTCGAAGTGTGAAAAAAATAAACTTTAATCGTTTCGAAAAGGGGCTGAAAACCGCTAGCTTGGAAAGAAAATATAATAAATAGAAAATATAAACAGTTAATTATCGACCCTTGAATATCTTAGGAACGTATCTCGGTTAACAGAACATCGTTATATAATTTGAGGTTACTTAATATTAAAATAAAATTCTCAACTAATTCCGTATATTAAAAGACAGAGTATAGACAAAGACAGTGATGTAAAGGGAAAGATGGGGGGGGGGGGAGAGGGGGGGGTGTTTGAGTACAGATGAAAATTACGATGATGACGATGTACATAATACGTCGAGTAGGTATATAACTGCGAGGGAAGGCGAGGGTGTTATATAAATAGAAGCGGTCAATGCTGCTATGGGAACATGAGGACGGGGGAGATGGCGAGGGGGGTTTTAGCAGCCCAGTCGAATGGCGGAGAAGAGGAGTTTTGTTATAAGCTATACTAGTAGGTACTGATTTAGCCGTTAAGCAAATTGAACGAAATAAAAATTTTAATGAAATGAAATGAAATGAAATACAATAAAATGAAAAAGAAGAAAAGTCAACTTAAAAACTTGTAAGAAATTTTAACACAAATATATATATATCTATTATAGACGTATCATTTTTATATGAATTCAACTGCAGTTATCTCGCAGTTAAAAAAAAAAAGAAAGTTAAAAAAAGAGAAGAAAATAAAAAACTAGATAAAATTAAATTAAATTAAAAATATATTCAACGATCATACGACCTCGCATGATCAAACGTTGGTTATATATGTATATAAAAGATTTTTCACTCTCCCGCAATTAAATTTCTTTCATTTCTTTATTTTACATGTATAGCTTAATGCATACTCTGTAGCTGTTGAGATTCTTTAAATCCGCGAATTCGCTACCAACATGTAATATTATACAATCCCAGGAGGAGCTGGAAAGAAAAAAAATAAATACAAACTCTTTGGTACGCATTTGATTCTTTTTTTGTAATTTTTCTTTTTCTTTTTTTTATCCCTTCTCCCTCTTTGGCCCGGAGTCGAGGGGGGATGGTGGTTGTCCCACGTGCTGGTCGACAAGGCCGTGCTCAAGGCCGTGCCTATTGATCGCCCTCCCACTCGCCCTTACCTACCCCTTGGGACAAGAGAGAAAACTCCTTATCCCGCACCGCCGAACCGTTCTTAAAAGGAAATGAGCCGTATTAATTTTCTTTTTCGCGTAAACAAGTAAACAGATTTTTCTATTCGTTCCTCTTTTTTTTTTTCTTTTTTGGTTTTTTTTTTGAACGTTTCTAATTTTACTTATTTATTTATTTCTGTTTGTCAGTCCGACGTAAAGTATTTCTTAATTAAATTTCAATAACGTTAAAAAAAAAATTATAAGAACAGATATAAAAATTAAAAAAAAATGATGAAAACAAAAAAAAACTGTTATAATTAATTAATTAAAAATCGACCGAGGAAAGCAAAAATCGGTGATTGTGTTAACCACACATATATACACACGCGCACACACATACATACGTACATATATACATACATTATACATAAATACGTATACCTATACCTATTGTATAGGACAATGGAAAGCTCTGTGTTTACTGAAAGTAGATACTGACTCAGCACACGCCGAGGCTACGAGTTGAGCCTGTGGTTTATCGTTGAGCTAGAAAATTCTGCCCCTTATACTTTGTTAAATGGTTAGACAACAATAGTGAGTCACTATACGATACGAGTTGGTATATGTATAGTAATTGGTATTATAGGTATGTTGTTGCATTAGGGAAAGTTTACCGGTTCTAATATATACCTATATGTATATGTATATCTATACGAACAAACGGTAGTAAAATGATAAGCCATTTATATAATATATACATATATACATACATATACAAGAGGTTAAACAATACGTCGTTTTTTCTATCTTAATATTTCACTTAAATATATTTATTGAAAAATGTAGGTAGATATAGAAATTACGAGTACGGTTTTTTTTTTCCTTTTCTATTTATACACTAATACTTATATGCTCTTGTTTTTTTATTTTTTACCTCTTTAAATAATATATCATGGAATAAAAATATTTGCGTATATCTTTTTCACTGTGATATATGTTGCGAAAAGAGAAAGAGAGAGAGGGCAAGTGGCAGAGGTGGCGGCGGGGGGTAGGGGGGGGGGACAATATCTCGCTAGTATACATATAGATTTATATCTCATCTTATACGTTAAGAACAGTATAAAGTTAAGTGAGGAAGTAAGAAGAGATGATATAAAGTAAATTAGATTTAGCAGCAAGAATTGGAAAAGGTTAAACATCGCTGGAGAAATTTGTCCTTGGTGATTTCATATACCACGTCCGTTTCGCTTAATTTTTTTATTTATTGATTTTCTGATTGTTTTATTTATTTTTATTATTATTATTATTATTATTTTTTTGTACTTAAATCTAAACTTTTGTAGGTACACCGAAAAAGAAAACCTTGAGGACAAAGTGAGGAAGAAAAAAAAAAAAAAACGAAACGAATACAAAATACATCAAATTTGCAAGTAAATAATGAAGTGAGACACTTAGGTAAGTGTTTGTTTGGGTCAAGACATATGTAGGTATAACAGGGACGTTGCTCTGTTTAAAAATAAAATAATTATGGCATCGTAAAAGCTAATTATTTCTCGTGGGTGGGATCGTAAATTTTCTTATACTGATTCAAATTCACGTATATATATATATATACATATGTACATAATATAAATAGAAGTTTCACCGTTGAACAGCATCGGTCGTTATTAAAATACAGTCATGTATACCTAACTATACATAAAGTTTTTCAAATTACCATATATTGGAAATGATATTGAAACGACGTTGATACTATATTATATTTTTCTTCTTCTTTGATTTTTTTTAAACATGAGCCTGTATAAGTTTAATAAATTAACTAATCAGCTGCTGTTAATATTATCTATACATTTGAATAATTTACTATTATTATTTAATTCAAATTGAAGAACGAATATTTTTTTTTTTTTGTTTTTGTTTTTGCCTTCGTAAATGACAAGAAAAATGGATAAGATATTCAACACTTCATCCATTAAATGAAACTGTAATTTTTACGATTTATATTTTTAAGTTAAATTAAAACGTCGAATGAAAGGTTTATAAATAGCGCTATCATGGTAGATTTTGAATTGATAACATAGTTTTGCCATCAGAGTGATTGACGACGACTCTGTCAACGATGTGTATACGCAACTATTTTAAATATTTTTTAATCGTTATTCAGCGTGACTATAATCGATAAAAATTGAAATAATTTTCATCATATTTTTTTTAAATATATTTTTTGTTTTTATTTATTTATTTGTTTTTTGATTTATTAAATTTTCTTTTCTCGTTTGCACGAATTATTCAATCAACAATACACGTAACCTATATATGTACAAACCTTCGCAGAAAGGTAAGAAGAAAAAAAAAAAAAAAAAAATAACCAAATAAATAACGTGTTGAAATATTTATTATACAGGCTTTTGCACAATCTTGGGATCTTTTTTTTATCATGTCTAATTGAACCTTAAAACTTTGATGGGAAAAAAAAAAACAGATAACCGTCGACGGACGTGTTACCTTGGACTTTTCAAGATATCATATACCTACAGATGTAGGTATATATGTATATGTATGTAGATAGATATATATATATACCTAACTGAAAATTTATATTATCTCATATAATATAATGAAATAAAAATAAAAGACCATGAAGTGGGACTAAAGGAAAATTACAGTCGTAACTACGTAGCTAAATCGGAAGAATGTTTTTATTATTATTATTTTTTTTTTACATGATATATACATATATGTGTATATTCATATATAATTTATTATTTATTGCGGTAAAAAAGACCTGAAGTGATAACCGCTGAACCGCGATATTGCTAAAAATACAAAGCTAATTAAAATTCCGGAAGTTAATTATATTATAAGTTAAAGTCTGGATTACAAAATCCTGTATAGAATAAGGAATAAAAATAATTTAATATATTTTTTAAACATACCCACAATTGTATGAAAACGCAAGATTAAACCGAAAACGTTTTTTTTTTTTGTTTTTTCTATTGAAAGTGGAAGTAAAACGTCGATAAGAATTTTAATCAATTGATTATAAATCAGTTATCGGACAAATAAAAATATCTCTTCAATCGGGTTAAAAATAATTTTCAATGAAAAAAATATATATCTTGCATATGCGTATTTTATATTTAATTTATCTAGTCGAGGCTATACACGTGATTAAATAATAAAAAATATTAACAACATAGCGATTGAAATAATTATACATATATGCACATATACGAGGCATTCCATACCATTTCAACCTGGGTCTGACCCTTAACTTCTTGGATTGAGCCCACGATTTTGTAGGAGATTTTTCCTTTTTACTGTTTGCAAGCTTTTTCCAAAAAAAAACGTTAAAAAAATTAGAAGCGGGAGTTATTTTACTATGGATGGTTGCTGAACCATTTTCACATGTCACACTGGATATTTGAAAATTTTTTCAAATTTTTTAGAATTTTTTTCAATTGAAATAAAAAAAAAATTGCAAATGGTAAAATGGTTCCGAAATATCTAAAAAAAAAAATTTTTTTAATCCGGTGTGACACATAAAAATGTTTCGGCAATCGTCCATAGTAAAATAACTCCCGTTTCTAATTTTTTTTAACGTTTTTTTTTTCCGGAAAAAGTTTGAAAACAGGAAGGAGGAAAAATCTCCCCACTCCTGCTCTAAGCTTACAAATTTTGATATCTAACACACGATTTTTAAGAATTTATTCAGATTTTTAAATTATGTCGATCAATATATATGGTCGTTTTTGAAAATTGTAGAAAATTCAAATCGATTTGAAAAAATCTAAAAAAAAAAAAAACTCAGTGCCTTTCAAAGTGATATCATATAAATATCATATAAATCATATAAAAAATTACGGGGCCAATCTAAGAGGTCAAGGGTCAAACCTAGGTCGAAGTGGTATGGAATGCCCCATATGTACAGGAAAGAAATTTTTAACAAGGAAGTAATCCAGGTAATACCTACAAAATGATTTCATTTATTAACAATTTATAAATAAATAATTTATGATTAGACGATAGGCTGTGATTTTTTGGGGGATAATTGGCCCTACGTACGTGAGGTGAAAATTTTAGATTAAATTGCAAAAAATTTCTGCAGCCATAGCCGGGATCGAGTTGTCTTTTTTTAGCGATATAGAGACGAGTGTTACAAAATGCGGTGAAACCAGTCTAAACAAAAGATTCTTAATTTAGAGCGAAGATCGAACCGATTTAGAGCGGCGTCGAGTAAAAACTAAAACAGAAATAAAAAAAAAAAAAAAGAAAAATCTGAGAAAATAAATGACTAAGTAAACAAAAAAATTCTCTAATTCTAGCATTTGTCCATACTACACTAACATAAAAATGGCGGTTATAAACATCCGGCGAAATGTCTACATCTTCGTTATTTTTAACCTTAATAAAATCTAAACTAAGATTTTCAACAAATTTATCACACGTTACTCGGATTTATACTTCAAGATCAAAAATCACGTCGAGAAAATCGTTTTTTAAAAATTTTGTTCTCGCTCTGGGGTCTGTCGGTGCTGTTACCACCTGTATCCATGTTTTTTGTGATCCTGTTAAGGCACTAATCAACGAACTACATCCTCCCTCTTATCCCTGGGATTTTAAACGACTTATTAAATCGCTTGATCACGCCTCTGTAAGAAGAGGATGGGAAGTTTATAAAAATATTTGCTCCGAATGTCACAGCCTGAAATACATAGCGTTTCGCGAACTCGTAGGAGTAACTCACACTGAAGAAGAGGCCAAAGCCCTCGCCGAGGCGATGGAGGCTAGTTTAATAAATTTCTTTAAAAAAATGTGGTTTATTTTTTATTTATTTTTTATTTTTATGATTTTTGACAAATTTTTTTCGGTCGTTTTATTCAATTCTTAGGTAAAGGATGGTCCGGATGAAACTGGCGAAATGTTTACTAGGCCGGGTAAACTATCTGATAAAATACCTTCCCCGTTTCCGAACGAGGAATCGGCCCGAGCTTCTAACAACGGTGCTTTTCCAGTAGATCTAACCTACATAACAAACGCTAGACACAACGGACAGAATTACATATTTTCTTTACTTACGAGTTGGATGGACCCACCTGCCGGAATAGATCTTCAAGATGGACAATCTTTTAACGTGTATTTTCCCGGTGGCGCAATTGGAATGGGTCAGGTAATGATAACGGTTTTAAAAATGTGTATATAATTAGAAAATCTGATAATTATTTTTATTTTTAATATTTTGTTTTCGTTTTTACTGCAAGAACAAGTTAGACAAAAAATTTTTTCCTTTTCCATCTAAGACGATGAAAAGTACCGTGAAACTAAAAATACTGTTTTTAAATCTCGTTCATAATTAATTTCAAAGATCATTGACGATGGTGCAGTGGAGTTTGCGGACGGTACAAACGCCTCTCAATCACAGATAGCTAAAGACGTAGTAAGCTTTTTGACTTGGACGGCAAATCCCGAATTCAACACCCGAAAAATATGGCTTATTAAATCAGTAGGAATTTTCATAATTTTTGGTTTGTCGATGTACCACTTAAAGACACACAAGTTCTCATCGATACATAGCAGAAACGTATTTTACGTACCGAGGAAAAAGAATAATAATAATAATAATAATAATAATAATTAACAATAGTTTAAAATAATATGTAATAATATAATATAATATATTATACGATGATACCTGTTACATACAGCTGTTATCTATAAATGGAATTATTATTTAGATAAGATTAGAAATTTAGAGTAAAGCAAAATAAATAATAATTAACACTAACGTATAAACGAAGAAAAAAGAATAATTTACAGAGAGGAATTATCTACTCATCTAGTGTAAATATTATCTATATAACATTCAAGTATCTACAGAATATATAAAACTAAATTATAAAATTTTATAATTTCTTTTTTTTTTCAATTCTTTTCCATTTTTGAGACACCTTGCACGAAGAATTGTAAAAAAAATCAAACGAAGAAATATTTTAAGTACTTAGTATATTTAAGTAATAGTTCAAGTAGGGTACATAGGTGTAGGTACGAAGGTAAGTAGGTATATAGAGATCTATAGAACTGGATCTGGTATATATGCAAATGAGAAACCGGCGAGTACCGGAACGTACCGAAAGATACAAGCCGTTACATTGGTCACTTATAGCCAACGTATATCTCACCGGGTAGACAGTTACAACTAGACAAACATTTCTGGCTACAGATCACCCGTGACACGCCTAGCTATTGCTATTTCTCAGTCTACGTATGTAAATACATACATACGTATAGATAGATACATATATATTCTTGAAGAATTTCGCTGCATAAAACATATCACGACGAATACCTTATATCTGCGATTTTTATTATCTCGCATTTCCAAAAAATAAAAAAAAAATATAAAATAACAAAAAGAAAAAGAAAATGAAAAACAGAACAGAAAACTTCGCAGTATTGGTTTGTCCTTGCGTTTATTTTCGCCTATAACTACCTAAAAATATCGTACGTCAACATACGTTACGACTTACGACCAATTTTATGAGCCGTTAATTTCAGGGATGACCAATACGATTTATAATCTATTTTAATCACGAACTGCTGAGGGACTTGAGGATAGTGAGAATTTCTTTTTCTTTTTATTTTTTTTTTTGTTTTACTTCATTCAGATTACCTATATATTGTAAATATTCGTTGAAAGAAGAAAGAGAGATATATACATGTAATGTAAAATATCCGTCACCATGTGTATAATAATTGGAATTGTATATGAATAAAAAATAGAAATTTTTATTTATTTTTTTTTATATTTTGAATGAATCCCACGCTATCTCATTCAGTAACCGAAACGTCTCTATTATCTTCGTCGCAAAAACTTTACTAGTTAAAGAAAGACAAAAAAAAAGTTTCAGTGATATTGAAACAAAATTTTCTACAATTTCCAAAGTTTTTTATTTTTAGATGATATGAAGACAAAATTTGTAGCCTGGTATTAGATTAGTTTTTTTTTTATTTTCTTTTATTTTTTGTCCCGCATTTTATCGCAGAACATAAAACAGGACGAAGAAAAATATGTTTTTCTGTATTTATTTATTTATTTTTATTTTGTTATTATTTTCCCTTACGGAATTGAATCGATTTTACTTCAAACATTTACATAATGACTATTTTGAAAATTTATATTATACCCACGTTCTGCAAAACTGACGCATAATCATGTGATAAAAATTTGCGAAAGAAGAATAAACTACAGAATAATTATATCGCTATTGTTAAAGAAAGAAAAAAATAAATAAATAAAATTAAGATTAGGAAACCTCGTTGAATTAATGCACAAGACCTGAAATACCCCATTACATGTATGTATATGTAATTCAATAATCTCTAGCTAGATCTATTTTAGTATTGAAAAAAAAAAAAAAAATACATAAAAAAATAGAAAAAAAATAGTTATTGCAGATATATAAATAAATATTTCGCGATGTATGTATATAGTGGGTATAACCGTAACTAAACGAGATAGTTATTTTAAAAACTTGGCAAACAGTTTCCGGTTTAATAATAGAAATATCAGGCTGGATTTCTGCCGGGGCAGACAAAAGGGAATTTTACATTATATACTTACAATCCACACATATAACCGACCAATCACCGATGCGTTAACATTTTGGCGACTAATTTTCTAAAAGTATATCCCACATAGTATATATACATATACATATACATACCTATGTACACCAACAACAAGGTTTCGTAATATCCGGGAGAAATGAAAACTTATTACATATCCTATGTGTGCCAGGACGTATCCATTCATGTGGATACCCGCCAAATATCGCTCTAAATTTATTCCTATATCCTGGAAATAGGAGGGGAGATGGAATATGCGTGAGGAGTACAAGAATCCTTACGTAATAGCTCCACTATTTCATTCATATATTAATATTAACTCAACTCATCGTCTTTAACGACCTCCGCTCACATTATATACTTCGTCACGAAAAACTAAAACCTCGTAATAATTTTTGACATTTCGCGACTTACTAACCGACGACTGACTGTTACTGTTGCTTGTCGTCGTCGTAGTTATGTTTATAGACATTTTAAACGCTAATTGACACCCGCTAATTAACGAGAAATTTTTGTTTTTTTTTCTTATTGTTTTTTTGGATTTCCAAAAATAATACTTACGAATAAAAAAACAGAAGTTAAATCTAATATCACCGACTGTATAAATTTTCTACACTGACTGATCATTTCCTGCCGATGAAAAGAATAACTTCATCTTTTTTACACTAATAAAAATTTCTGATTACTTCAATTTTACTTCAACTTCGTATCTTTCATTGACTCGGGGTCTCAGGAATTATAACTAAACAGCTGTTTCTTTTTTTTATTTCATTCTTGTTTGAATGAATTAATTTTTATCGAGCAAACTTTCATTTTAATTCTATATTTTCAGTTAAATTTATTTTTTTGGTACATAGGTATAGTAAACTGCATGTTTAACAAGTTTCTCTATCACTGCACCAGAGAGAACAACGTGTTGTTATATATGTATATTCGTTATATGTATATGTACATACATACTATTATAATAGAAAACTGTCGAGCATGAGCGTGAGCGTGAACATGAACGCTCGCTACCGAGTTATAAAACACGTAATAGACACATGGCAGTATAATATCTAAAAATAGAAATGCATTCGACGCATGCATTAAAACTCGAGAAATCGCGACTATACAGTAGTCGTTCGGTGTTTGTAGATAGGTATATCAATATGTATACATACATGTGTACCAATATATGGTTGTGTGAATTATTAAAATATTTTATACTACCTACGTATACATATATGTACATGCTGTTTCTTTTTGTTTTTTGTTTTATTGTTTTCTTTTATTTCTACTGATTTTTAATGACTCAAATACGTCTAAATTTAGAAATTTTTTTGTTACATGTTTAGAAAAATGAAAATGAATAAAAATAAAAAGTAAAAAACAACAAAACAAAAGCTTTGCCAAAAACTGCACATTACAAATGATTAATTATACGTCGAAGTGACAAATGTGAGGAATTATCATCAATCGACAATTAGTTAACTCTTCTAAGCTAGGTAGCTGCACCTGCGGCAAAAGTAGATAAACGACTGCAGGAATATTTTACTATACATATATATATACTTTAATTGTATACCTATAGCTATCTATAATGTGTATATATATATATATATATATATATATATATATATATATATATATATATATATATATATATATATATATATATATATATATATATATATATATATATATATATATATATATATATATATATATATATATATATATATATATATATATATATATATATATATATATATATATATATATATATATATATATATATATATATATATATATATATATATATATATATCTATATATATATATATATATATATATATATGTAGACGATGAGGAAAAGTTATTTTCGTAATGTTCGAGACACACGACCAACGACTAATAATTGTTTACCAAAAACGTCGACACGTCTGCGCAGCTGTCAAGAGATACAATTATAATAACCGTAATACATATACATACCTATATCTCCGATATAGTATTATACATATACATGTATACATACACATATAATATGTATAAAATATAAATACATATGTGTATTTAATTAATGTAATTGATGAAATATATTCGTAGTAAAGAGCGTGAATAAAACCTTGAATACTAACTAAGCAGCTATACATCTATGTATACCTATAGGTATGTATATCATGTGTATATGGAACTGATTGCGAGCTATAAAACGCACCTACGATGATTCAACAAATTCTATTTTAATATTGATTGTTTTTTTAAACATTTTTATTGGATTTCATTTTTTTTTTTTTTTTTTGCTTCGGTTATTGTTGTTAATTTTTTCATATTTCACCGTTTAGTTTCGTCATGTCCTGCAGTTATTATCCGACTAAACATGTACATATATATTGATCGATATTGCGAATATAAAGAAGAGAAACGAGTACATAGATGTATATATATATCGCATATAATTAAATGATTTTAATATTTTATTTACTCCAAATAATAATATAGTATAAATATTATGGTATGTATATAATATTCTTACCTTTATCTGGAACCGTTGTTGTCGGCGGATGGTCACTTGACATTCTGCAGGTCGTTCGGAAGTCGACTTCACACTGCATTTAATACCCCGGTTAATTGTTCACACTTACGTCCGTATATATCACGCGTCACATATATGTATATGTCCATTTGCTAAAACAATATAAACACAGTTCTATGGTGTAGATTAAACAACTGATAACCATTTCAAAAAAGGGATTTTTATTGAAAAACGAAACAAATAATAAAAAAAAAAAAACAAATGAAATCGTAAGCTTCGTTTTCTTTTTAAATATTATATATCTCTATTTTATCATCAACCATGAGTATAGTAATTAATAGCCTCAAGAGTTTCACGGTTTGTTCGTCAGATGTCTGCTAAAACTCTCATAAAAGTGGGAATTTAATTTCCCTTCGTTAACTTCAGCAACAGTGCAAAGACTCGCGAATAATAAGGGAATAAAATGTCTCGACTATACAATTCTTACACGCGATCGTAATACGCCTGATTCATCGGTTATTCTGATATTCCTTCACATTCACGAATATTATTTTTATAACTCTAAAGTATAAACATATCAATGTTCTATTCTCTCTAAGAAATTCTGAACTACACTATTTAATTTAAAAAAATAAATAAATAAATAAATAAAAAAAACTACAATCCGCATTATCATATGTATTCAAGTATACATATTATGTATATCTCTATATCTATTCCGCTTATTATATCTATTCGTATTATTTCGTTCGGTAATCTCCATCAAATATTGTATGGTATAATCACGTTATCTATCGTATACGTATGTTATACCAATGTCCAAATTCAGTAAGTATAGGTATAAGCGCGGCGTAAATGAAAATAGATTTGCGATTCGTCGGTTCTTCCAATGATCGCTGGGACTTCCCTGGCCTATTTCTGCCACCGGATTAAACCAAGACAAGAATAATATAGAATCTGATTATTATATAAACTGTAATATCAAATATTATTATCGTTGTTATTATTGTTAATTTTAATTTCCTTTCTAATACAATTCTATTTCGTTCTTATTACTGAATAACTAAACGATGATTAAAATCCCGTACAGCGCTCAATAGAAGATCGAGATAACGATATTATAGTATTATACAGCTATAAATCGATTGTTTATAAACGGCGAACTCTTACGAGCGTTTGAAGAATGTTTAACTTACTGAAACGCTAGCTTGATCGGTAAAGAAGATTTCATAGAGATCTTCCGTTAGAGAACAAGTGCACCAAGGTCACGAAGATCCGTAGATTTCATGGCGCAGGGCAGGTTGGGGCGGAGAGGTGGTTAACTATTAATTGACGAGGCGTACGAAAATTTCAAAGCAAACAATGAGATGAAAAGATATACTTATTTTATATAACAATTACATGTATACCTGTATTCAATATCTAAAAAAATAATTAATTAATTATCGACAAGAGAGGGTATAGGTATGTGTGTTAACGAAAAAGAGCAGTATGGGATGGGGAAGGCAGCTGAACAGCAATGATTTATTTTCACCGTGTCTTACACCTATAGTGTACGTATAACGTATACAGTCCTATAAATAGAATCGAATAACAAGGCAGGAAATAAGTCAGCCTCCGTGTAATTTTATGTCAATCAAAAATAGAATCGTGTATTTAATAATCGATATTAATAATCGTTGAAAATTATTTGATCAGCAATCTCGGTTATTCTGTAAAGCTCAAAGGAGAGTAAAAAAAAAACTTAGGTACGAGTTACGAGGCATCTATTATAATCCCTCACTCACTCCCTCTATTTGATAAGAAATACAATTATTATTATTATCCTGTTTACGTCCCTCGGGCGTATAAATAGTCGAGACTAAACAAACAAAACGAAGCGTATAACGTTCCTCGAAAATACATAAATGAGGAGTTCTACTATCTTTGTCTTGACTATAGCGTGTATATGTAAAAGATAAAAAAAAAAATAGATAAAAAAAAAATTACGTTCACATTAATTTAAATTGTTGTTGTTGATTCTTGTTCTTAAAACCCCGTATCTATCTATATTCAAGTTTTCATAATAACGCTTATGTGTACCATAATATTACATGTTATGTATGTGTATCTATGTAGCCGGATCAATTGGAGCTTTGCGATTGGTTAGCTGCCACCGTCTGCATTCCAATGACTGGTGCACATTCCTATGAAAGGGTAGGGGAGGGGAACGGAGGGGGGAGGGGAGAGTTAGAGCTGGGGGTTTGTACGGCGGGAGACCTAAGCGCCAAGAGAACCGAGACCAAGGGACTGCAGTGGCACTGGCTAACAAGTGTTGAGACACGAGAGACTAGCCAAGTAGCCAGTGTCATGGATTAGTCAAAACAGCAACGAAACGAATCGAAACGAAACTATGTATAGAAAATGATATTATGAGTCGAAGATCGGAGAGAAAAAAGAGAAAAACGAGAAAGAAAAAGAGCGAAGGCGGGGAAGAGGAAAGGGAAAGAGGATTGGGAATAGATTGCGATTAGAAATTAAGTAGGATTAAAAATAAGTTGACTAGTATGTAGTAAAAACGCGTAGGTGTTAAATACACGTATGTATGTCGATAACAGATAATAATAAATTTCATGTAAATGTATAAGTATAAATCGTTGAGTGTAAGATAAAACAAAACACTTGTATGTATGTAGGAAGGTAGGTAAATCAGTGGTCTTGAATCTGTCAATTTAGTGTTTTCGACCTACCTCACTGCACAAGAAAAACGGTAACGCCGAACGAACACCAGAGCTTAACACGATCACAACCAGCGATATACACTGATTCTAACTCGCTAATCACAATTTTAACACATCCCACAAACAATATACTGTTAAGGAATCGCATCCCACCAGAGAGGAGAATCCTACGTAGGCATGTCTCTCTGTTATACACAGAGGGACAAAAACAATGCGACCGCGGTGCTACCTCGCTGCGGTTTATAAAACTACGCAGTTACGTTACTTACGAACAAGTTCGTTACTTCGGCCATCGCGCATCAAATATTACGGCGATCTTTTACGCATGCGTTTAGTTTTAATTTAACAATTATTATTTAATACTTTTATTAAACTGTTTTGATTGAATTTACCTACAATCCCCAGCTATACCTATTCACCTATTATTGCTTATTACATTCTGTCTATAAATCGAGAGTGATTTTTTATCTTTTTTATTTTCTATTCCTTGTCTTTTGTTCTATTTTTTATTTCTAACCTATAAATTTAACGTTGTTCGTTTGACTTTAGCAGTAAAATTTTTACACAGCATTCGCAGCGCCACGAGTGCCTAACACTGGGACTTTAACATCTGACATTTTGGAATTGAGTTGAGCCGATTAGGATTGAACACGGGGATTGAACGTAGTTCATACTTGATAATAACTTTGTCGATAAACTTGTGACAACGAATTATTTATCAAGAAACAAGTTTACAATATGGTCAGTCATTTAAATCGATTAAACGCACGGTAGTTCGTTTTCTTTGATTTGTCTTTATACGTTGCACGTGAGTATGTCCCCCTTTTCTCATTTCAAGTTTTATTATTCATATCTATTTCGATTATATCGACTCATCATTTTGCATGTGCATCCATGGTATGATGTCAATTATTTCTTTTTCTATATAAATTACTCTTGTATGGCAGTAAACAAACCTGTCATGTCAGTTATTACCCAAAAAGTAATGTAACCCGTTTCAATCAGCTCTTGAAAACAATGAAACAACCCTTTCTCTCCTTTGTTTGACGATTTCATCAGCTTTGTAAAAATTTTCGAAGACAAAAGGAACATTGTCATTTTCAAATGTTAAAATAATAAAACTTTTTAACTTTTGGTATCTTAGAATTTAGATTTTGAATATTTTTATCCAACCTTTTGACGTTCAAAGATAAAAAATGACAATAAAATAACGTGTAAAATTTTGTAATTTTCAGAAAATGTCTTGGTTTTTTGGCAAGAAAAAACAGCAAAGAGATTCGCCGCCAAGTTCGGAAGATGAGAGTGGACCCCGTGAACAAGGGGATGATTTTATATTTGTAGAAAGCAGAAGAAATCAACAAAAACCTGGAGTTAACGAGGGGTCAGATAATCCGGCTGAAAATCTTTACCCAAATATTAATAATTTTCCTCGGTATCCACCGCTGCCACCTGCTCCTGCTGTTACTGACTTACCAAAACAGAATATAGACCCTATTCAAAATATCTTGAATGGATTGCCCTTTAAATTGTGTAAACAATTGGCAGACAATATAAATGACGATATTGAAATAGACAAGCACAGAGTAAATGAGATTTTAGCACATATATTGAGATTGGAAAACGACAATATTGTATACGATTTTTCTATAGAGAAAAGCGTTATCAATGAGTTGGACAGTGCAGAGTCTGCCATGTGATTTTACAGCATGCACTTACTAGTGGTTGATGAGAAAAACTGTATTTTAAGAAATGGAGAAGCGTCATAATGTCTGAATGATAACTGGAACTGCAATATTGTTTGAGTTCTAGGAAAATATGCATACAGAAATGGATAATTAAAGTCACTAATTGTTCAGGGTGGTTTGTCAAATTTGAGATAAGTTTGGTCTGAATCAGGAATTTTTTCGACGATCAATATCAAATTTTCATTTTGTTTTGTATATTTTAAAAAAATTGAAGCAATTATAACAAAATTCATTGACTAGATATTTTCAGAATAATGAATCACAAATTTAGATCGCAATATTCACCCAGTTTTCTTCTTTACTAATTTAATAAGTAGTTGTAGCAGAAGTTCTGATAAATCTAAACAAGACAAGCTTAACGGGAAATAATGGTGCAAAATTTAAGATAATTAGAATTCTCACTCTTACATGTATAGTTCAATTGAAAAAACAAAAAGAAACTACGTTTCATCACTAGCAATGTTACACTATTGTCAATAGGAGTAATATAACTTGAAGAAATGCCATGTTCATTTTTATATTTTTATCTTGTTTAAATAAAGTACATAATAAAGGTCAATATACATGTTATACCTAGATAATATTAAGAAATTGATAGTTATTAGGTAATACCAAATGCAGATAGGAAAGTTTCACTTCAAAGGATACCAAGATTGAATATGAAAAATCAGCCAGATGTATCTAATTTTCAAAACAGCAACATTTGAGGATCTATTTTTAAAATGAGCTTTAATAATATAAGTTTTCATAATATCTCATGAAAAAATGTGCCTGCAAAGTTTTTGTTTATTTTCTATAGTTTCTATTACGTACAATTATAATATTTTATAATAATTTATGTACAATTTGTCAAAACTCAATTTCACCTATGTACAGAAAAGTTGTTATTTTGTGTATCACAACGAACAACGAGAGTCGTATAATCAAAAATAAAAATTTCACTAAGTGCATAATCAGTCGATTACATAGTATTATTTCCCCAACTTGTTTTCTCCCTCAACTATTCAAATAAATATACAAAAACTAGTTATTATGACGACAAGGATGACGAATGGTAGCCAAGTCTTCACGACAGCACTAAAACTGCAAATTTTAATATTTTGATCAAAAGACTAGTAGATTTTTGGGAATCTTTACAAATAGATTATCACAGAATATCATAGACCCAAAATAATATTTTTTTCATGGGTTCTTTCCTCTATAACTGCATTTTCAAAATCGTATTTAATATTTCTGATAATCGATGCCCATTTAGACTTCTGATTTTATATCTCAACGATTCAATACTAATAAATTGATCATACCTGACGTATTTTCCATGAATGAGCATAAATATTGCAAGTTTCACCATATTCCAATGCCTTGAATCGTTGTAAGACATTAAATTCAATGCAGTTGCAACGTGAGAATGACAGTTATCGCAGCACAAGTTATGCTGAAAGAAAAATAAAGAGTTTTAATTCATCAGATCTCTTTCAAAGTAAGATTATGCTAAATGAGGTGAGCTAAAGTTTCTAGTTTACCATCCTGGTCTTGTAAATTTCACTCGCTTCACATACACCTGAATCCCAGCCCTGCACACCCCCTTTAGCATTGTTATAATTCAATTGCCAATACTTTGTTGGCTGACCAAAGGCCATCTCATCTTCAGAGACATAGTATGGTCCTGCAAAGTCTCTAATTACACCTGTTGACGTCGCTATTCCCATGTGTCCGATAATCGGAAAAAGATAACTGGAAAAATTAAAAATAGTAATATAGATTTTTTCAGAGATATTAGAATTTATTTGGGGCCTTTTTAGTGTGATGCTCTAAAAAATCGGTGAATTTTGGAACTTTTTTTAGCAGAAACTATGAAACCTATTGACTGTCAAATTTACTGGGTATATTTATGCATGTTTTGTGAGTGATCATAATTTTTTTCAAATCAAAATCTCCAAACAATTCGCTGATATGCTATACTGCGCTCAACGTGTTATGAAAATTTACGTTGACAGTGAGCACGATAGAGCCCCTCTTGGTCACCCAAATGAAAAAAGTTATAGAGATTCTCAATCAGTATAAATGCATCTATCGTTCGGCCTATGAATAATGAAAAATGAAAAATATAAAAAATTGACTAAATAGCCGCATGTAAAAAAAAGTCGATTCTTTAACCGCTTTTTGTTGTAAAAATGGATGTAGAAATCGCAATTTGTTGAATGTTTATCTAAGTATAGGCCGAACGATATTGATATGAATACTTTCTTTACCAATGCATCCTTGATCAAGTAAATCGGAGCATTGGTTATTGAGATATCATGCTTACCGACATGAAAATTGTCATTTTGAGATAAACGGCTTTAAAGTTTGAAGTATGGCTATCAGTGGTGGCGCGCTGTTCCACTCAAACATGTATAGCCTCGTCAGTTTTGGTAATTTTTTCATTGAACAGGGCTTAAAATGCTCGCAGGATTTGCAGCTTAAAGATTATTTGAAAAAATCGATTTTTCACATTTGAGACACTAGAAAGGCCTCTTGAGGCACTGCTTTCCACACGGTAAATTATATCTTTTTAGATTCATAATCCGACGAGTCGAGTTTTATTGTTAAAGAAATAAATAAGCGTTATTCTTGATTCTTTTTTGTTCATTTCTCGATTTGTTGTGTGGTGTAAATATTGCAAATTGAGGTTATGTTGGTTACTTACGTTAGAAGTGGAATCGGTGTCCACACGATACAGAATGGGAATCTTTTTCTCGGAGGATCGATGTTGAGATTCATCGTCGAGGAGACATTCGATTCTAATGATGATTGCTGGAATGAATCTTTCATAATCCGGGGTTTGGTTCATTTGACAGCAGGCAAAACGTCAACTTGACTTGTGTTTTCGACGAAAGGCGGACACCAAATAAACTACTGTATTCAATTTACTATTAATGACAACTGAACTAATTTTGAAACAAAGATAAACAACTATTAACTCGCTATCATTTATTCTCCTATTTATCCGTAGATAAAGAAAAGAGAATGACCGTTTAATTTTCCAATGATTTTTGTTAAACTACTGCAAGGCTCAAGGTCCTTCAAATTAGGTTCTTGGAAGAGAACAAAAAAATTTAATTTATTCTTCGCATAAATTACCTCAATATGAATGAAATCGAAATGTAAAAATAATTTCTTGCTTCTATATTCATCATTAATGTAAAAAAATTAATTCAAATTCATAAAAATTCAAATAAAATCACGTGACTTTAAAGCACGACGACTGCAGATGGCAGCGTGTCGTCACCTCTTGAAGCGGTTGCCAATGATATTTAGATCGGCCGACTAAGCTAGTTAATCATAATTTACCTAAAATTAAAATAATTAACATAAGATACAAATAAAACATGATACAAAAACGTATAAACGGCCAGCTACTCGGCCAGAACATTGGGAATCAAGTAATCTTGCTTGGATCTATCAACAAAGTAAATAGCAGCTAACCTAATAACCGGTATCGTAGTTTATAAGGGATGACCAAAAAGCAACTAGCTTTCAGAAATAGTACAAATGTTTATTTCGTTTATTTATTATTACTGTTATCAATATTTTCTTGATTTTTGTTTTCAAATATTTTATCTGATATTTTTTAATTCAATGAAATAAAGAAATAAAAAAACGCTTCAGTTCTTAATGTATAATATTTTATTTAACGTCAATTTATTTTTTAATTTCAGATACATTCCAGCGGAACTAGTATGGAGGTCAAATCTAGCGACAATATGCTAATCACTGTGTCATTATCTGATCCGATCGACAGTCACTTGGAAGGTTACGTTGAAGTTCATGGAACGGTCGAAACTAAATCATCATTATCATGTAGCAATTTGATTCGATTTCCGGAAAAGCTGACCGAAAAATTTGGTAAAAACAATTTTATATACAAGTATTTTTCAAATATCTGGCAATTTATAGAAGAAACTAATAATCGTTAGCAATTTTTCCTTATTCCTGTATATTAGGCAGGTCTTTATTCAGGGCTCGGATGAATTTTTTACCAGGAGCCCCGCCAAATTGGCTTCAAATAATTCAAAATCAATTCCCTAATTTTCTTAGATTTTCATCTGAACTCTAACCCCTCCCACTAAGAGGGTGGATTTCCCCAATTGAAATGCAGGTGTTTCGGCTATATTTTCAGTATAAATTTTATTGTAAAAGTAGTAATTGTCAAAAAAATCTGTAAAGGCGAGATTTTAGTGGGCATTGATGCTACTATCTGACAAAGAATTCATATATTACCAGGCAATCTAGTCGGATTGCACACCCTTTAAATCTGACTGAATTTGAAACAAAAAAAAGTCAGATTACGAGGGTGTGCAATTCGTCTAGATTGCCTGGCATGATGATGTGAATTTTTTTGTCAGATAGTAGGATCAATATCCACTAAAATCTCCTAGTTACAGATTTTTTTGACACTAATTGCTCTTGCACTAAAATATACTGAGAATATAGCTGGAGCACATCTATTTTCATTGGGGAAATCCACCCTCTCGATGGGAGGGATTAGAGTTGAGATAAAAATCAAAAAATTGGGGAATTCTTTTTGAACTATTTGCAGCCAATTTGGGGATCACCTGCTGAAAAATTCGTCTCAGCCCTAAATAAGGGCCACCCTAATATATATGTATGTATGTATGTATATATGTATGTATATATGTATGTATATATATTTTGTTTTCTGTTTTATAGATGTTGAACAATACAACGAACTTATCGTTCTCTCCAACACATTGGGAGATACCAAATGGAAAATGTCTGAAACAAATACTATTCTGTAAAATGTTTCAAGTTTATTCATTAACATTAAGCCCAATATTCTTGAATATACTTTATAATAAGTTAGAGTTAAATTCTGATAACATAACTTTAATCTCTGTCTGTTGTGGTTAAAAGATTTCCAACGACAGTTTTAGGATAAAACAATAGTATATTTAATCTAAATAGACGCAATGTATAATCAGATAAAACCCGTGCGTTAAATAAGCGTTTATTACAATTACAAACTATGGTACAAAGATTATACAACTCCAATTCCAATTTTGCATGATGCATCCAGTGAAAAACATCTACAAGTACAAGATGTTACTGGGCATTCAGAATGTTCTCTGAAATATAATATCAAACAGTATTAATGTAGAGAATAAAACTTTCGTAATATTTTTTTGTAATAATAGTTTCGTCCTTACATCCAATAAATGCACGGTATATGTTTTGCCTAAAATCTGTATAAATCTCACCTAAACCAGTGCGTAATATGGTTCGCATGGCCACCGTGTCTGCATGTTTGACACCAAGTAAACCAGCTACTAAATTCAGTCAGTTTACTGTCTTCCTCCCCTCTATTAGGCGCACTTCCTCCAGTCTGTAAACCGCTGGCAGTACCCATATGCATCAGACATATAGCGCAGCGAGGTAAAGGTTTGCGACAGCTTGGGCAGGAAGACATCTATAATGAGATAATTGAACAAGTTGTTTGAATTCTTAGAACCTTTTAGTTTAGCTGATTCATCGTGTATGGAGAGAAAAAAATCCAACCTTCAATTTGTTTGATGTGCTTCCAAGCCTGGCGAATGGTCCTCTATCTCTTCTTAGGCCTTGCATATAAGCTGAGATACTTTTACCGCAGAAATTACAGGATATGTATACTTGTTGAGGAGGTTTTTCGTTTGTCGATGTTCTCATTGCTATGTCAAAGTGTGCTCTCTGATTCCACATCTTCCAGGCATCCAAAAGTGTTCTGTAACTGTGGGAGAATTGATTATCAACTGATTTGACGTTACAATACGAAAATCATTTTTTTTTTTTTAATCTAAATATCAACTCGAACTACAATACCTCGCAATCCATACTTGAACTTGATTATCTTGAAGCAATTTTGGAGTCAACGCCCTAATAGCAATAAGACTACAACTTTGAACGTCCCCTGTTATTTCTAAGTACCTATTTAGCAGCTGAATGCCTTCTGAACTAGCGCCTGTGAAATGTTGAGAGAATTATGGAAATAATAGAATGATGGAATTAAAGTATGAATAAATACTCTAATCTTCAATTTCCTACTTAGGAAATGATTTTTTACAGAGTATACCCGAGATTTACTAACCGGTAATCAAAATTCCGGCTAAGTTACCCTCGTCAGTTAATTTTTGCGTTAGTTTCTTTAAATATTCATATAATTTATTGTCAGATAGAAACATTAACGCAAATGCAACTCTGTCCTCGACAGCCATTCCGTTCTCATTCTGAAAAATAGATTAAAAAAATTTCGGATTAGAAATCTTTATAATAATTTTTTCATCTCATTAGATGCAACGATAAATTCGTTGTCCAATTACTTACTAGAACATTTTCAAAAGAATCATTATCAGCAGTGAGAAAAGCAAACGTTGCTCTTAGATATGGATCAGTTAATTGGGATCTAGACTTCAAGCAGAGTTCTCGCCACATGCTATTTCTGTCTTCCGAGAATCCGGATAAAGCCATAGCAACAATGTTCAGATTAGTTGCTAGAGACGTTTTGTCTGCTCCTCTGTTCAGAATTTCAATAGCCTGTCTTAGACCGAGATTAAAAACTGAGATTGCCGCTGCTCGGGGATAAGCACCTTCTCTTTCCAGTCTTTCCAAGAACGCATTATTGTACAAAGCGTTTGTTTCCTTGTCAAATCTCCAGCCGCAGAGTTGAAGCGCTTTGTCCCTGTCTATCGATCTGTTATAAATATAATTCGAGATCAAGAGGTTAAAAATTTTTAAGAATTTAAAAGAAGAGTCGAAATATTTCATTTATAAATTATAACTAGTCTTTTTATTATTCACCTGTATATTTTAGCAGTGTGATTTGACCCTATGTCAGCCCAGAGTCGAAGTACTAATTCAGATTTGATAAAACCATTGTTAGAATTTTGCTGCCCATCAAGTTTCAAAACAGTTCTATTTGAAAATAAGAGTAAGAGTTATTATTATTATAGTTCTCACATCATAATCAACGTGTAAAAATATCGATTTACCTCACACCTGGATGCTTGTTATCCGGACTGCCTATGGTCCCATCTTCGACTAATGAGCGACTCAAATATAGCCATTGCCATAAGTTTTTTAGAGTATCGTTCTCTGCCAGATCACCATTCTGAGATAACTCAGGCTATTTTGAACAGAAATAAATGTTTAAGAACGTTGAACGTTGATAGATCCATCAAAATCAATGTAACGCAGTATCAGAATCACATAATTTAATAGTTATGATTATTCATATTATTCATATTATTCAGATTATCTCTATACTAACAAGGAGACCGTAGTCTAGCACAGCTCGATTTTTGGTTTGTATTGAGATATCGTTTAATGATTTGTATATGTTGTCAAGGCTGTGAATGTATTTAAATGATTTAGAAGCATGGTTCCAAGAGAGATGCGATCTGGTAGACCAGTTGATTGTTATTCTTTCGAAAACGGTGTAGTCTGTTAAACCTGGAATGTGATAATTTTGTATGAATATTAAAACGAAGCTAACTTCTTTATTCTTTTGAAATTAATATGAAAAAACAAATAAATTAAAATCGCATCAGCTACACTCACCTTGCTGTGATATAGCTAGCAATCTATTTGCGTGTGTCGGATGCCACGAAAAACTTGTTGGACTGGACCAAGGCGGAGCAACAGTTCTTTCCAATGCACCAGGCTCGGTCTCCTCTCCGCCGCCAAGTCCGCAATGTTGAACGTCGTGAAGGTGCAGCGATCCTGTGGATGTGAATAACAGATCATGAATGAATATAAGGCGTGATCAAAGATGGAAAAGAATGTGTTGGAAGTTTTTCTGTTTTCCGGCTAAATATCAAATGTCTACCTGAATCTTTCTGCAAAGATCCTAGAAGATTGTGCCTCGACGGACACCAAAGAACTTTGGTCACTTGTCTGCTCTGTGGCAATGTTAAAATAGGTTTTTCAAAGTATCGAGTATCCCATATCAGTATTTGATTCTCAATATGAGAAACTAGGTGATAATTGTTATGGGGATCCACAGATAGACTGTAAACCGCTTTAGTTGGTGTTGAGTTCACCACCTTAACCGAATCTGAAAACATTTCTTAATTATTCTCACCTTTCATCAAGGTTCTCGTGACTTAAGACCGAGCAATTCAAGTGAATTGGTTTTTTTTTTCGGCAAATTATGAACAGTGTTAATCTATTTCCGTCGTTTCATTTTTACAAACCATGTCTTCTAATGCTTAAAATTCAGTTTCTCATATAATATGATTTACAATTAAAGTCTCAAAAATTTGAAAATATTGTGACAGAAGGTTAAATCTTTTTTCGAATAAAAATATGCAAAATTGTACAAATATTTGCTCAGGTTCAAGATATATCGTACTAATAATTCAGTAATCTGAACAAAGTGGCTAGCTTTTCCAGTCCCTATCCGGTTTTGAAGCTTAAAAAATATCGAATTAGAGATGAAAAAAAGGCCAAAGAAGTTGTAAAACAATATGAATTTCACTAGTTATCGAACATTTCTTAATTTTAAACTTCAAAAGAGAGGTGAGAAATTTCACAACAAATTCAACAATGTTGAAATCTTCCTTATTTTGATTTTTTTCATGTTTCGTTCTCAGGTGGCTTTATTCTATCATTGATAACATCAAAGTCACCATACCCCGAAAATCAATGATCTTTAAGTGCTTGTTATTAATCCCAACGACCAAACATCTTGGTTCATTAATGAACCAAGCAAGGGAATGGGCAGTTTCAGATACTCCAGCCTCGGCTATAGGCCTAACAGATTCAACCTGAGTATTACTATGGTGATGACCAGATGGACTCTTCAAAACATCCCATAACAATACTGAATGGTCAGTTCTGTATTTATCCAACCCAGATACAATCAGATTTGGGTCTACGGGATTCCACGCAACTGCGTTACACTGCCTCGCGTGCCTCGGAGCTAATAAAACAAGCACACAAACAATTTTGAGCAAATATTGAATAGAATCTCATGTGTATTTGATGATTTTTCTGAAAACAAATTATTATTCACCAAGTTCTTTGCCGGTAAGACCAAGAGAGTCAAATGCAGTTGGACCAAACGTAGTTAATACAACTTTTCCATTTGCTTGTCCAACGGCTAATAAAATATCTGGCTCAGGCTGGGTGTAAATATCGATACATTTAACGTAATGATGATTTGTGTTTGTTGCAAGTAAGTGGGCGACGGTTGAGTCAGATATTTGAATACCTGTAAAATAGATGGTAGAAAAATGAATAGACATTCAACAATGGGTGATGATAAATAAAATCGAGTTATGTTCATGTTACTCACACGAAGGCCTTACGCTGTCCTTAATTTGCGTAACTTCGTAAAGACATATTTCTGTGCCCCATGTAATGAATTTATTTTGGTGTATCGAAGACCATTGTACTTCTAATTTTACGCTACTCATTGTTCGAAAATGTTTTATCTTAGGTTATTTATTATTATTTTAATGTTAAGTATAATAAATTGAAGTATTTATATTCGGTAAGATGTTTATTTCAGTGATTGTTATTTGTATAAAAAATGTATAAATCAGGAATTAACCTCTTAAAAAAAGAAGCGGTAATTTTAATGGAAAGTAAATAAATGTCATTATATTAATGTTGGTAATGAAAACATAAATGATACAGGAAAATGATCACAGCTTACGCCGCATAACCTCAAAATCCGCATCCGTAATAAATAACTATATGTGCGCATGCGTGAAGTGGCTTTTTATGTAGCGGATAAATAAATTTTTAAATATCACCGTATTTAACAATAAAAAATAATAAAAGCGCTTTTATAAACTGTGAAAAGTCGCTAAATCAGAAAAAAGCCGCTTTATTCACGTAGCTAAACACCTGTAAAGGCTCTAAATTAGTTAAAAATATTCTAAAAGTTGTACGTACAATGACAGTTCGAGTGACAGTAGCAGACGACGTTCGGCAGCGCCATGTGTGATTAGCGTTTCCGTGGCTCAGTAGTGAACCAACGCGTGACGGATCACGGATGCAAGCATACGATACATCGGACTAGATAATTGACCGATTTTTAAAGGTAATTACGAATTACAGCATTAGTTTTAAGTAATGATATATAAAAGTTATAAGTCGAGTAAAGATATCCATATTACACGTTTCTTTATGTTCTAAAATGTGTATACGAATACTCTATCGTTAGTTAACACACGACAGCGCGGCAACGCCTTTTGGTTATTCATACTATGAATACGCCCCTAATCTCGATGTTAATTACGTTATATTAGTCATATTTAAAAGGTTATTAACGTTAATTAATGTAGTCCTAAGTTCAGAGGCTTCAAGTCTTTCCTTGATAAATATAAAGAGTATGTCACATTGTCGCAGTAAGTTTCACATTTACTTTTCAACATTTCGTTTTTTTTTCATCTCGGTTCATCGCGTGTATGGTAGTACAAATACATTCGATTATAAAATACCGTATTATTGATAATTGATTCTTTACATGCTTTATAAGAGATCGAAATCGCCGATCAATAAGATAACCTCATATCTTAAGATAAATTTATTGCAATCAATGTCAGGATTGAATTATAATGGCAATAATAATGATCCAGAATCTTGAAAATAGATAACATAAAATGAACAAGAAAAAATTATTCTAATTCCAGTTAAAAGAACCTAAATAACATAAAAATAAAAATAGTCATCTGTGTTTTGATAGAAAATTTAATTTTCTTTCAACACACAAATACATCTAATTAACTTCAAAAAAAAAACAACACCTCTTATAAGTAGATGCGGGAAATTTAAACACTGCCTTGTTTTATTCCCATGCTGTTACAGACAATGGAAGTTCCATATCTTCATTCAGATCTTTAGATTATGATGAAACTTTCTTGAGAGAAATGATGACAAGAAACTCTGTTCCACATGCTTACTAATTGTTTAACAATTACAGTCTTTTCAATTCATTATTTTCATATTTAAGGTAAAACTTCTGAGAAGCAAATATGTCTAAGAAACCTGGGGCTACACAGGCCCTTCATAAGGTCATTATGGTCGGCAGTGGAGGTGTTGGAAAGTCTGCTCTCACTCTACAATTTATGTACGACGAAGTACGTGGGCAAGATATGAAACTCCTTATTTAGTTATGTTTGAATTATTCATATTTCATGATGATGATCAATAAAATGCATTAAAATGTTTAATAGATTACGATTTTTTAGTCCGAATTGGGTAATAAAATTATAAATTATATCATCATTCCCTTTTGAATAGATTTTTAATATTCTGATCATATAATTTCAGTTTGTCGAAGATTATGAGCCTACAAAAGCTGACTCCTATAGAAAGAAAGTTGTATTAGATGCCGAGGAAGTACAAATAGATATTTTGGACACAGCGGGTCAGGAAGATTACGCAGCTATTAGAGACAACTATTTTCGTAGCGGTGAAGGGTTTCTATGCGTATTTTCAATCACTGAAGACGATAGTTTTCAAGCCACTCAAGAGTTTAGGTGAGATAAAACATGGATTGGAATAATTATATTCGATGATTAGAGTTGATTGAGCTCTGAACATACATGCATGCGGATTAAAAGCAAATGAACATACCTTAATTATAAAAATATCAATTTTTTTTGTAACAGGGAACAAATTCTGCGAGTAAAAAACGATGAAAACATTCCTTTTCTACTTGTCGGTAATAAAAGCGATCTTCAAGAGAAGAGAAAAGTTAGTTTAGCTGAGGCACAGGGTAGATCTCAACAGTGGGGAGTACCCTATGTTGAGACTAGTGCAAAAACAAGAGAAAATGTTGATAAGGTATATTATTCTATATTTTATAGTAAACTTTTTCTTATTTCAGACACTAAAAGTAATTTCAAATCACTTAATTCTATCGCTAAAATTGATCGAGGCATCGATAGAATTAAATATCTGATTCGTCAGGGTAATAGAATATTTTCTTAATAAAAGCTCGAAAATGCTGCTTTAAATGGCCCTTCTGTTTCATTTTATTTTTTCATATTATTCAACTAAGGCTTACAGTTTTATGTTCGCATTTTACTGCCCGCACTTTCATTGTCTCAGCTAAGCAAAATTATTGATGAAATATATCCGCATGAATATTAATTGCTTCATTATTTACTACAAACATAGATGTGGGCACGTTTAGTAGTATTTAATTATTATTATTGATATTTAAATGAGAGAACATGATTAGTTATTTTTGATAAAAAATTTTATTCTTTACATTCTTCGGTTTCACAATTTTTTTGCTGAAATACTTTATTTGTTATTTTATTTATTTATTTATTTTTTGCTAAGCCTTTTTAAAATTTTATATGTATCGGCTTAATGCTTACGACTCTTGAGATGGAGGATACCTTGCGCATTTTCAGGTATTTTTCGACCTGATGCGTGAAATAAGATCGCGCAAGATTGAAGATAAATCTGCAAGTAATGGCCGTGGAAAGGATCGTGCCAAGAGAAAGAAAAAGACGTGCATTATTCTATAGGTTGGCAATTTCTTCTCGCAATTTTATTTCATTTATACTATTCTGTTATTTGAGTTTCAACATAACATCTACCTCACATAGAATATTCTTGCTGATGGATTAAACCTATTCTAGGCTATACAAATGGCCGAAAACTATAATTCCGTGCTTTCTCTCTTAGCTAGTTTATAAAACTTGAAACAATCTCTGCTAGTTAATAAAGTTTTACTAAATTTATATTTACTATTATTTATTATAAAAGACCCGATAATGTTATCTAATTGCAAAATCGCGTCGTTTCCGTCATTTTGATTAATTTTAGTACATTGTGGCTTTAATACTGATATTAGTCTATTATTTATTGTACTTTGTAGCTTGGTTAAAAACTTTCTTCATTCTTTTGCTATCTTAGTTTATTTTCTCTTGTTTATTCACTTTTTTTATGTAATCTTATAGCATAGCACAGCTTTTGCAAATGGAATGCTTTTTTTATAATATAAATTGTTGTGTCGTAATTCGATCTTGTGAATATGATATACAATTGTTTTGTCTCGGAACAGTGACCATCTACGAAAAGAATCAGTTGATAAAATATTCAAAACTTATTTCCATACCAACATATCTTTATATTTTATTGTTTGCATTTTAGGAATTGAATACATAAATAAAAATTTCAGGTGTTCTTCGACTTGATGCGTGCAATAGCTGCACGCAAGGCTCAAGAAAATCAGGGTGAGGGTGGTGAGAGAAAGACAAATTCAGCTTGCTGCATACTACTTTAACAGACTCTGAAAGCTACAATAATTTACAAAACTGCTACACTGGTTATCTCTGTATTGAAATATAGGAAATCAAATAGAGATATCTGCGTCACGGACGAGTTTCATATTTCTTTAGAATGAGATAATAATCATTTGGCCTTGACATCTGCTTATACAATCTCGAATATATATTTGGCGTGCAATTCGTACGGCTGTTACTTTATAGACTATTTCATTTGCAATAGAGTTTTTCTCTGACCAAAGGCAAATAAGCCGATCTAACAATAATTATTTAAATGTTAATGTATGTATTGTATATGTATGTAATACACGAGAAATGCACAATGCAAAATTCTCTATTTTCGTCAAACTTGATAAATAGTAAACTATTTTGCAAACATAAGAAACTCGCATTATTTGCACTGTCGATATCTTGAACATGTTATATTTTCATGTAATTCTTTTTTACAATATGAATAATACCTAGTTCTTATCATCTCATCATATTTCATTGTTAATAATATCGGCAAAATTAATATACCCTGTTTATATATATATAGTTTTTTTTATTTTTTTTTATATTAAACTGCGTTTATATGTATGTACATTATACCATTAATTTTATTTAATTTAATTTTTACTTTTGTCATCTCATTGTGAATGAAAAAAAAACTGAAACTATACAGTAATTAATTATCTTGTGTTCAGTAGCAACAAATAACAAACGAAACAAATTCCATTTGTTTGAACAAAGCTGAGAAAATTGGCAAAAATTCATTTAATTCAATAATTAACTAATCATTAACCGCCTATATTTACACACCAATTCACTTATTGTATAAATCTTATTTTGCAGTGTTATGAGTTGCGAAAATATTATTTGCTTATAAATGAATGAAAAAAAAATTTCGTTACATTTCCTTTCTGTATAAATTAAAATATACAGAAATATAGAAATAGATTTTTAATTCAATATTTGAAAGCAGGTAACAAAAGTTTTGTGATTAATATTAGACTGAACAAAGCGTTAAAAGTTTGTAGCTATGCTTAGACATTTTCCCAGTGACTATATCGATCATATAAATTTTCTTTCTTTGAATGTAAAAAAAAAGACAAAAAAACAAAAAAAAAAAAAATACACAAATAACTTTGAATTTTATTTTCATATTTTTGTACTTTTTCAACTGGTGAATGTGCCTTTTCTTCAATGTTCTAAATTAGTTAAATTAAATATCAGACTATCTTTCTCTCTAACAACTGTAACTTCTTTCAACAGGATTATCGGGCGCAAATCAACCTTGTGCTAGAATGTAGAAAATCGTATTATTTATTAAATCAAAATTGTAGGGAACTCGCTGGCCTAAATTATAAATTGTTTTTTTTTTTTTTTTAATGAGAGTTCTCGTACAATCTTAAAGTAGTGAAACAGTCTAAAACTTGTAGCAACATTTTATAAGTAAATGTTAAATTTGTTTTTATTTAAATTTCTTTTACGATAAAATTATTGGGTGGTACTTCTGATTCGACTAGTGTTTCACCCGAGTTTGAAAACAATCTCCGAAAAAAATGTAGCAAGCAACAAAGGCAGTTTATAATAATAGGCAAACGAAATTATTTGTGTAATTTTTAATTGTGATCCTATCAAGTTACATGTAAACACGTATTCATCAATGTTTTCAAATTCGAAACTTAATTATTTGACGAACAAATAAAGTGCGTCAAATATTAAGAATATTACGAATGTTTGTTCTTTGTTACATTTAATAGTATGTTTATTTCACAATACTATTAAATTTAATCTATAAGTTAATCTCGTAACGAATTGTAATATAATTTATGTACCTTTAATATGAATACACAATTGAAAATTGAAAATAGTTGGTCAATATGATTTAAAAGTGTCTGTATGTACAATTAGAATTACAACCCTTAGACATTACCCAGGAAGCAAATAAATAGACTCGATTATTTACAATGGGAACATATTTATTTTTAGGAATTGATCTCTCCGGTTCAATTTCTTGTAGATAAATGTGCAAAAGCACATTTGAAAACTACAAAAATGAGCTTTCTAACAAAAATTTTCTTACAGGTCTCCAAAAAATTGAAAATTGCGATGGTTACAGATAATGAAAATGATCAGCGATTTTTTCTCGAAAATTAACCCGTTACAAAATTATGAAAAAAATCTGATATCAAGTGGTCAATTTTTGCGGAAAAATCACTGAAGATTTCAATCGTTAATAATTACAATTTCATATTACCTACTTAATCTTATCAAAAGAATATATATCAATTTGGAGAAGATAAAATATTTCAACAAATTATTAACTTTGTGGAGGCCTCCAGGGCAGCCACCCAGGTTTGTCCTGCCTTAACTTCGGTGCTGCTGCTAGTTTCTACTGGCTTAGATATTTCTTTTACATATTTACAGTAATAAAGTTATGACAATATGTATGTATGTACATTATTAGTATCAAACTTAACATTCTCGTGCAAGAAATTCAATTTAATCCTAGACTCTTAATAAATAAATAATCAGGGTCGATTCACGAGGAATTATTATTTAGTATTAGGCCCTTTGAATACTAAAGTCTTGCACACATTCTCTTGTAGAAATTTAACTCCCAGTTAAAAGATCGTATATCAAATGTAGATAAATACTGTCTAGTAAACTTTTAAAAAAGTTCAAAGATAAAATCACATGTCATCTTCATATCTACTTAACCAAATTACTTCCTTTCAGAGATAACAATTAACATTAACACTCACTTTTTACAATTCTTAAACCTCAGATCTCTCATAATCGCTTGTTATGACTGATCTTATCTGTTCAATAAGTACATCGAAACACTGAATGTTTATGCTAAGTCAAAATAGATAACAAAAAGTCAGTACTCAAAGGGTATAAATAAAAAAAAAAAGTTACGTAAAGTCAAGAATTCGCTAAGTATCTAATGACTAAAACGTAACAATAAATTATCAATGGTCAAACTGTATTACCCAAATAAAACTACTATTTCCGATAAATTATTACACATCCTAAACTCACCGAGTATGAAAAGTATGGAGGATTCAATTACTGTGTGTAAAAGCCGTGCTATTACTGTGAATTATCAGTGAGGATCAATCAAACAATTACTCACCCTAAGATACAATAATTTATACCTATGTTTGAGATAATAAGCACTCTAAAGAAATAAAAACAAAACCACGGAGTGCTTTGATTTGTGACAACATTGAAAACCTTGAATACTGGTAACCAGATCGGTGCCACATTTATAATATTGCTATACAACAATACTATTGGTATTTGTCGACTTCCATACTCCAGGAAAAGAAGATGATTCCCATGTATTAAGTGTTTTTTGTTTTGTAGTAAGTACGCTACATCCCTGAATATGATTTGACGCTGCAACTATAATACATACTAATATGTATATATATTTAGTAGCAACAGAGCGCAATAGCAGTCTTTTCTATATCACTACCAAAATGGAAAGTAAAAGTTTCAGAATTAAGTAAATTCGCAAATGTGGCCACACCCCGTAGGACATTGACGATTACTTTCAAACCACTCATTCATATGAACTACGTGTCCTCCATGAGCACAGCCTTGACACCATGCGTACACACCTCGTACAACCTGGAATACATCATTCATCGATTGTAATGGATTCATCGATTGCTTGGAAGATCTATAGACATAGAATTGGCTAAAATTTTCATACAACTTCTATAGCAAAAAATTTTCTCCAAAATGAGTGAACAGCTGAAAAGAAAATTTCATAGAGAAACTCTGAAATATTTTTCTGACTTACTTGATGGCAAATTGAACATAAAGCATGCCTCGAAGTGTGGCATCTATCGCAGAGCCACGCCGATCTCTGCAACGGCTTGGTGCACGTTGTGCAGCATGCATGTATAGTAGTTGATTGTTGATTCAATTGGGACACACTGGGCATCCAAGCTAGTTGTATAATCTATGAATTTGAATTGTTATTAGAAGTCTAATCTGGTTGATACTTAATGAAAGAAGTACAGTAACTTTGTCTTACCTGAGTAGCAATTTCCCAAAGTTTGAATCTACCCAGCATATCGATGTATTCCAACAACCAATGTTCTTGAGTTGCTGCCTCGATGTTTAAACTATTCCTTCTTTCTCCCAAAGCAATCAATATCGATGCTGATGTTTGAATATCCAGAATTGCTGCATGATGTCTCAAAGCTTCTTCAATCAACTGTGTAGGGTCCCAAAATAATGGTTTGGGTACTGCAGTAACTATTAATTCGCAAGGTTGATCTTCTACTGTGACGGAACCAGAGTCGTTGTCGTTCATATCTGGTGAATGATTAGGAAATTGTTCGGGCGGTGGAGATCTGTCCTGTATTTCATGTCGGAGAGGAAAAGCCTCTTTGGGTAACGTCCAGTCATTTTCATGATTCATAAGATTGTTAATATAAGCAGATGTATATTCCATTGAAATTGGCTCTAGTTCACTTTCTCCAAAGAAAAAATCACCCTTCGGTTGCCGTTTGTGACCAGCCAGAGACCTCCTGTAACTGTTTTCTCAATTAGTTGTAATAATCATGAGCATCCGGAGGCAGAATTAATCAAATTGAAGTTTCTGAAGTACCTAGGGAGGATTGGACCGATGAAATTTTGGTTCTCGGTAGTTTCATCGGTCTCAGTTTCATCGTCACCTCCACTGTTCACACCGGGTGCTTCTCCTTGCAATGATTTAACGTCGTTCTCATGCCCTGAAATTTACGAATACAATTTTATAATCAATTGTTAAACTGAGGGCATAATTAGTGTACCTGTATTAGATTGATCGACCGTTGATCCAATAGCAATTTGGGCCAAGTTTAAAGTGTTGACTGTATCATCTTTGGAAACATTCGGCGATGATTTTAACATATCGCCAAGCGGATTAGCGTATAAAGTTTTCATTATACTCCACACTGTGCTTATCTATCGGAATTATTAATGCATTGTTAACAAGAGAAGCTGCATTATTATCGAGATAGAAAATATTTACAGAAAGTAGTAGCATTCAAATTGTTTTTTTTATTATATCCAAAACAATTGTTTAATTTTTTTAATGAATATATCATTTTGAAGACCCACAGGTAACTAAATTTGAAACTTGAATAGCTATAAAATGACTAATTCATACTCACGTCATTCCTGCCTGCAGTAATGGCAACAGCAGCGTTATGATCGCATATATCGTTAAGTCTTCCGTTGAGTAAATATCCTTCGGCACATTCCTTAAACCACTTAGGTTCTCGGGGCGAAGTTTCGGTAAATCTGTGCATCATACTAGAAGCCATACAAAATGTATCGTTACTAGCTGGGGATTTTCTGTAAACAATGAATAAATGACAAATATAAATAATTTTTCAAGTTATTCAAAAACTGAGAAGAGGCAGGAGGAATTACCTTATTATGCTAGTCAGCTGTTTCACAGTAGTCGGTGCATTAACACTGACTTTACAAGCGTATGCCACGTCGCCCTTTGAATTAAGCGCAATACCCTGAGGATTAGCTTTGCTCGCTGGTCTAGTTGCATCTTTAAACACGTGATGATATAACGTACAATCCTAAGGTACAAGATTTGTGAGTATTTTTTGTTTTTCGTTTTAATAATTTAATAATCTTATTCATCTCAGTTAAAACAATGAACTCTTGTACTCATAAAAAAGACCTACTCTGCTCGTAGATAAAAAATACTGAGGATCACCCCTCCATGCTACGCCAGTAGGTACATCTTTGTGTTCGTTAAAGCTTGCGAATGGTATATAAGGCCTCCTAATATCCCAAACATTAATGCTACAGTCAACGACCAAAGCACAGCTTGCTATGTGGTACTTTCTCTGAGGTCTCCACTTAATACGACCAACAGAAGCGATTGTATGAATAGTGTACTCACAGGTAGGTTTAGCAGATATATCCCAAACCTAATTAAAATATTAAAAATAAATCGTCGGCTTCTCTCGCTGAATTATCTCTCTAATTCATTAAAATATTAACAATACTTTTATTGTTTTATCACGCGAGGCAGTCGCTAGCCAAGACGCTTCTGGGTGCCAATCGCAAGCAAAAATTGGACCACTGTGTGCCGTAAAATGCTGAAAACATCGATCAGGTTTTCTCAAATCCCACTGTTGGACATGACCGTTTTCAGAGACTGCTGCGAATGTGTATTGCTGATGAGGCGAGAATTGAACATCTCGCACGGACTCTGTGTTGCTAGAATAATAATTGAGAGAACAAGAAATGAAATACTACAGCGATTCAATTCCTTTTATAGCTTTAGACTTTGACAATTTGTTCTTTATCCTCGAAGTATTGTACCTGTAAAAAGTTTTTGTTGCCTCTTTTATTCGCAGATCAAAGCATTTCATTGTTCCGTCTTGTGAGCCTGATATTAACCACATTGGTTCGGTCATGTGAAAACTTACTTTGTTCACAGTTCTTTTGTGGTCTATAAAAACATGTTCTTGTTTTGAACGGGAGGGACGATTCAGATTCCAAACAACAACAGCTCCATTTGTGGCTGCGGTTGCGAGTATATGATCTGCGTAAGGGGAAAATAAAAATGAATCAGATTTTGAAAGTTAATAAACTTTTAGTTTAGCTTTCTTCTGTAAGTGCTGATAGAATAAATATTCTTGTATTTACCGTCGATTAAATTCCAGGCAACGTCATTACAAGAAAAATTTAAATTCAAATTTTTTCCTACTCTTAGATTACAAACTTCTTCAAATTTGTCTTCCAGGAGTGTGAAGATCTTGAATACTGTAAACGAGAAAATGAATTTATCAATAATGTAATTTTGGTCATATATTGTTATTATTATAAATCGGAAAATATATTTTCTTACCATTACGTCCTGCGATAACAACTTGGCTATTGTCTTTGTTAAGGGCTAAAGCATTCGCCGGGCCTTCCTGAGTTATGAATACTGTCTTCGATGTCATATTGATAATTAAATCGTGAACAGCTAGATTTACAAACTATTCTTTATTGTTATTATCGGTGTTTTCACTTTGAGGTTAGACTCTTTCGTAATTATAACTGTATGTATATAAAGTGAAAGATGCGTCAGGATAAGATATCACACTTAAATTATACATTTTCGAAATTCGTGGTACGCTCTCAGAAAAAATAAATAAACAGAGATATGCACGAATACACATAAATCGTCGTGATCAATGACAGATCATTTTTATTTTTATTTATTTGTTATTTTTCCTTACAATCAAAATACGCGTGTTTAAATACGACGGTCTTAAAACGTAAACAGACTCGTTGACCTGTTCTTTGAATATAATAAATCATAGATCCATGATTGATACGTTGACGCAATAAGATATGGTGATTAATCTTCAATATCCTAAAGATTTTTGCAGATATTTATCTACTTATTATTTTAACATATTTTGAAAAAATTTCTTTTCGTGTTTGAACGCCCTCATTCGTTGTAATTCATAACTACTATTCATAACCTAAAAAGGAAATTTAGCCGTGACTTTAGACAGGTATTAGGCACGTCTGCTGGTAACTGGTTGTATCGAGCATATTTCGATTTGACGTAAGAGAATAGAGGTTATCATTGTATTTAAAAAATGGCAAAAACACAGGACCAGGAGTTAAAAAAAGCGTTTACCGAACTTCAACAGAAGATAATAGATACTACGCAAAAATTGAAGCTAGCAGACGTGCAAATTGATTCTTTAAAACGTACGAAACAACATGCCGAGTTAACGATCAAAGAAGTAACCTCACTTCCGCCAAATACAAAAACGTACGAAAGCGTGGGTAGAATGTTCATCCTCGATGATGTCGCAAGCATAAAAGAAGGTCTTGATAAACGTATGAAAACTGCCGACGAGAAGATTAAAACTCTTGAAAACAACAAATCATTCTTGGAAAGAAGTCTCAAGGATAACGCTAACAACGTTAGGGAAATGGTTCAGCAACGACAAAGCAACGAGTCATCGGGATGATCTAAATTCATTATTCATCTTGCCACAATATTTTCCCCACACCCCCTACTATCTCGCTTAATTATTATTCAATCATTTTATTGAAATTAGATCGCAGCTTTATTTAATGGCCCTGTCTTCACTATGTATTCATTATTTCGTTCGATGTTTTCGAAATAAATAAATCAATCATGTCTATATAATTTTAGCAATTTGTTTTTATTCTAGATATATACTTACTTATTTTATCCCTCCACGTAAATAATTTTATAAATCATGCTGCTTCGATTAAACATTTTCGATCTTATTATTTTCGTAGATTGTCAATTGGTAGTAATATGCATGTGAAAGAAATAATAGAATTTGTAATTCGAATTTATAATTATCATTAATTTATTCCAGCGACAGGAATGTTACATATAACATACCGTCTTCCTTAAAGCTAAGTTTTTTTTTTTGTTTTTATTCTATTTATTTATTTTTCTTATTTATCCATTTATTTTTAATAAATTGATTCAGTTACTCTTAACTTCCTCAATTCTTTTTTTTTTTCTACGCTAGACTTAAAAATCTACAAGTGCCAAAACTGAGCGCCTTAGCCGATTTCGTCATATCTGAGAAAAAGAAATATTAAAAATTAAATTAAAAAACTAAAAATAAAACCGAAATGAAATAATTTTACGAAAAAGCCTTTATATTTTTTCATATTTATTCTGAAAAACATAGTAAAAAAAGACTTGGAGATTATTTTTTTATTTTATTATTATTATTTTCTTTTCTATATTGTTGGCTGATTTCTGTATTGTGAATTATCTTTTTTTTTATATTCATTAATTTCGTAATATTATATCACATGTTTTTACTGAAATAACACAGGGAACAAGATCTGACTTCTAATTACCCACAGTTATTATTATTATTATTAATGTTATTATTATTATTTTATAATTATTTCTATTATTCTATTGCTTATCCTCAAAGAGATTAAAATTCATCACAACTAGACTTAATAAGTAATGAAGAAAATTTACCCAATATTAATTAATGTCTACTTTTTTTTTCTAAACTACGAAAAAGAAAAAAAAAATTATTACAAACATATATCTAGATAAGCCAATAATATTGTGTGAGTAAAAAGCTCGTGTACTTTTTTTTCTTTCTTTATCTCGTTAATAGATTTAAGGAGAAAAATACTAAAAAAAAAAAAATAAAAATTTCACTATATCATGTATCATGTACTTTGTTACAATGAACGTCCCCTGCGTTACATAGTACATAATGTGTTATTAGGCAACAGGACTTCCCTCAAATCACAGAATTTTTACACCTATTACGTCAATTCATCATGTAATACAACATTTATTATAATTTATCGTTTACATGAACATTAAGCGTCTAGTCTTTCAACCGTGTATGAGGGAAATCGTTGGTTGAATAAAATCAGTAATAAATAATATAAATTTCGATTCCTTTCTTTTCTTTTTTTTTTCTTTTTTCCTTGAGAATGAATTATGAAAATCTATAACCGCGCTTCCAATGTAAAAGCTGTTAACTTAGTAAAATTTCTATTCATATTATGAAATAGACATAAGTATTTCTCTGAACACCAGTTATTCCAAAAGTGGTATTTTGTAAGTCAGTTTCACAATTTTGCTTAATTTGATATAGCGATGTAGTTTTTCTCAAATAAAGCTAAATGTGTACACTTCTCACTCATTAAACTCTCTAACTTATTTATTTATTTACTTATTTATTTATTTATGTATGCTTTGTCTATCATCGTATGTCATTACAAAACATGATCCATAGTTATTTAATGTCTGACGTTAATTAAATGTACACATAATAAATACAGGGGGAGTTTTGTGAATTTATTATTAAGTATTATGTTTAAGTGCTTAGATATTCTTACCCTTAGCTAATGAAAAAATTTAGCTAATAAATTGTGATTTTTATGAAAAAAAAAAACACAAAAAAAGAAATATTGTTACAACGCAAATTATTTAGTCAGGATTTCGTTAACATCCCTACTAAGATGCACTGGTTTGAGCCGCCGTCAATCCATTTACTTGTTCAAGCTGTAAAAACCAACAATCATCATTTAGAGACACCAAATTTAACATTGAAACATAAAAATCTCCATAGTTTACTGCTTATTGAGTAAAAAAAATTTCAATTATTAATAAATACCTGTAAAACCTTGGGGCGGTTGTCCAGGAACGGAATATTGTGGCCTAAAGTTTCCAAAGTTTGCTGCCCCTGCAAACGTAGCAGGTAATTGTCCGCCTGAAAATCCTGCAGGGAATTGTTGAGCTAATAGCGCAGCTTGACCTGATTGTGTGCTGTTACCACCTGGAGCAGTCGCAGCGAGTCGACTTAGGATGGATCTCTCTGACATTTGAAGTCGCTGAGCAACTGGAGGAATCCTTGCCAATGTAGCTGGCAAACGACTAACGTCTGATTTCATATCAGACAAAAGTTCTTCTAGTTGATTCAACACCTTTAGAAAATTAGAAGAAGTTGTATTATATTGATAAAGAAAGAAATTAAAAACAATTTTAGGGATTCATTCATATGGAAAAGCTGTGCATTTACCTTGTGCAGTACAGCATTGGCAGGTTTGTTACCAGCCAGGCTCTCCTTGCTTAAATGTTGGTGGGATTCAGCGAGACATTCTACCTCTGCAAATCGTGCGTTAAGACTCATCGCAGGATGGTTTGGATCTTGTGTTAAATTTAGGTAAGCAGCTCTTCTAAGCTGTTCTTCTATCACGAGAGCCTGTTCTAAGAGTTTGAAACGCCTTGCTAAGAACTTGTTTTTTATTTCCAAGAAGTTTCCTTTGCCTACGTCCATCTTGAACGGTTCGTTGATTATCGCAAACCTGAATTAAAAAAAGTCAAATAATTTCAGATGAGATTTCGCTGCTTCCTTTTAGTTCCAAAAGTACCTAAATCAATATTCAAAACTGTTTATTACCTGATATCATTCTGGATATCTTGCCAACGGCCGTAACCGTGAGTTACAATTCCAGCAAGAAGCCAGTAATCGTGTCTGCGATGCCAAATTTCATATTCACGTCCCGGAACTGCGGCTTTCTCCTCGTTCAGCCACAAGGTATGAAGTTCCGTGAATCCACCATCGGCGATGTTGAACATAAATTTACGCTTTGGTTTCGTTGTTTCTGAGTCAGAATCCTTCGCCTCTTTTTCTTTGTTATCCTTTTCCTGTGCATAACGAATAAATAGATAAGAAATTAAGTTTTCAAAGATTTAAAAAATATTTGAATAAGATTTCTACACACACACACCTCCTTTTTATCCCCCTCTTCATCGTCATCTTTAACGATGACCACATCTTCTTCGGATTCCGGTTTTGGTTTCACTTCAACATATTCTGGTTTTTCATCTATTTTTATCGGCTGTTTTTCCTCCAATTTGATCTCCGTCTTTTCTTTAGATTTTTCTGATTTCTCCGCGTCTCCGTCGTCCATTTTAATTTCCTCTTTCTCTTTCTCCTTGTCTTTATCTTTATTAAGCTCGATGTCTTCTTTCGCCTCTTTTTGCTCCTCTTTAACTTCCTGACCGTCAATAATCTAAAAACACGACAAAAACCCTCATGAACATTAGCACAATTCATGAAAAAAAAAAACAACGCGAAATTGAATATAAGAAACTGTCTTTTAATCTACCTCTTTGTCTTTTTCCTTGCTCTCTTCTTTCAATTCTCTAGACTCGAGAGGATCACCGATAGGTTTAACACCAGGATCGTTAGAAGCATTTACGGGCGTTGGGGTAGCCGCAGGACTGGGACTTGGAGCATTTGAAGTGGCAGGTGTTGCACTAGTACTACTTGTACCAGTCGCTCCACTGTCTCCAGCTCCCTCAGCTTTTACAGGTTCGACAGGCTCTACAGGCTTACGAATCATCTCTGGCATCGAATAGTATCCATTTATGTGTTCAAACTCCTGGACCTATAATGAATTTATATTGATGAAATTAGAATTCGTACAATTTTCGATTTTTTTTAGAGTAAGGCCTACGAGTTAGTGAAATGCAACTCATAATATTCTTAGATGAAGGAGTAGAGCTGCAATTTGTGATCTAATAAGAAAAGTTCACCTTTTTTCTGATCAATGACATGACCCCAATCCTGGTTAAGACGTGTTGTCGGCTAAGACCTTCTCTCGGAACTCCGTCAGCGAAAGTTTCCGCGTTATCAGCACCAGGTTCGCAGAGATGACGCATAAACAGCGATACGTAAGCCTTGAAGTTCTTCTCCGATTTGCCCCTCAGGTCTCGCACCAACCTACAGATTAATGCAGTGCCGACTACAATTCTAGCTCTCGGTTTAAAGCTGTTAGCATCTTTAATACTCGAAAAATACATCGTTTGTTAAAATAATTAGATTGCAATTTGAATGTTACTTCAAGTTTTTCAAGAGTATAAAATATAGCGGGAGAGAGTTCTTCTCTAAATCAATATCTCAAAAGTTAACTCATTCATTCTTTGTATGTACCTAAATGTAATATAGCTAAAGAAAACAATATGATGAAGAAAATAACACTTTACGAACTAAGTTTTAGACGTTCAACTAACCACTGCGAATTGAAGGCATCCTGTGGCGGCATTCCGTACCTCATAATTGCGTTCAGGAATGCCTTTCGCTGTCTGGCATTGAAGCCAAGCACCTGAAAAGAAGAAAACCGTTTAGGTATATACACTTCAAGGACTTCTGAATTGGTTTGGGGAACTGTTCTTTGACAAAATAAAGCATTACCTCAATGTTTCCATTAACTCTTGCTAAAAGCGGAGGCAGAGGTCTGTCTTTCTCATCTCGTCTTTCCAAACGGCGTCTACTTCTACGAGACAAAAGATCTCCGTCACCTTTCTCATCGAAGTCGTCATCCTCCTTGTCGTCATCGCTTGGCGCGCTGAAATCGCTGTTGTAATCTGACAAGTTTTCTTGCCAGGGTTGATCGTCCCTTGTACCTTGGTCTCCGGTCACACCACCATCGTTGTAATTTACTTGTTTTCTCACACGTTTGCCTGAATTTAGATAAAGTAAACAATTAGTTAAGAAACGTTGATATTAGAGTTTAAGACGACTGTCTACAGTTCGTTTACTGCATAGAAAATACCTTTTCCAAGTGTTCTTGCAATGTCTTCTTGCTGCTGTTCGTAGTGATGCCTTAGAAGTTTTATCCAGTAAGCTGGATCAGTGTTTTCAGCTTCTTGTTTGATGATTTCTGTATCAGCCTCTTCCTCGATTTCACCTTCTTTAGTCACGTAAGAAGCAACTTTGAAAGAGCTCAAATATTCATTTGCCCAATTTTCTTTCTGTTCGATTCCCTCTTTGCTTCTATCAAGCAATTCGGCTACAGCTTTATCATCATAATGAATAGCTTCGTCTTCCTTGCCTTCTTCCTCTTTGAATAACTCCTCAGTACCTGATAAAAGTCAAACAATAGTCATGAATTTTGAGAAAATATTTAACCGAAGAAGAGTCAGACCAAGTAAAAATATCCGTCTCTTCTACTGCCTGCAGAATATCAAGTCTTGGAACTTGTGGGATGATAATCACGATACTTACCAAATCTTAGAATGTCGTCCAGTTCCTGTTTGCTAAAATTAGCACCCTTGCCGCCCATGCCAGGTCGCACAACCAAATGCGTGAGCATCATTTTACGTTTAGCTACTTGCGTAACTCTTTCTTCAACAGAATTACGAGTGACAAATCTGTATATCATCACTTTATTTGCTTGCCCGATCCTGTGGGCTCTGCTGAAAGCTTGGATATCGTTATGTGGATTCCAATCTGAGTCGTAGATTATCACAGTATCAGCAGTCGCCAAATTAATACCAAGACCACCAGCCCGGGTGGATAATAGAAACACGAACTGTTGGGCTCCTGGTTATCAAAATAAAGAAGTATTAGCATATTCAAAAAAAAATAGGGGGAAAATGTAATCAAAATCTTTTTTTTTTTTTATTTGCATGAGACTCTGCAGTTTATAATAAACAATAGTCAAGTGAATAAATCACCTGGAGCATTGAACCTATCTATAGCTTCTTGTCTCTGAGTTCCAGTGATGTTTCCATCAATTCTTTCATACTTGTACCCTTCCCCCTCTAGATAGTCTTCAAGAATATCCAGCATTTTAGTCATTTGAGAGAAAATTAGTACTCTGTGTCCATCATCTCTCAATTTTTTGAGCATTTTGCTTAACAATACAAGTTTTCCGGCGGCTTTAATCAACGCTGAAGATTCGTAGTTTCCATTTGGGCCTGTGGGAGCCTCTTGCGAAGCAGCAGGGAACAGATACGGATGATTACAACACTTCTTCAAATCCATCATTATGTTTAGGAGTGAAACCTGCTGCCCTCCGCCCTTAGGATTCAACGCTTCAAAGTTTCGAGTCAATATATATTTATAATACTTCTTTTGCATTGGAGATAATTCCACGCGAACAATAAACTCTGATTTGCTTGGCATATTCTGAAAGTAATGATAAAAATATAATCACTTGAGCTTGATCTAACTTTAGATTCAAAAAGGTTTTATAGACGAAATAAAGCTCCACCTTAAGGACGTCTGCTTTTAATCTACGAAGCATGTGAGGTCCGAGCATCTCGTGCAATCTCTTGACTTGTTCCTCCTTAGATATGTCAGCAAATTCGTTTTGGAAAGCAGCTAAATCGTTGAACTTATCACGGCATAAAAAGTTAAGCAAATGAAACAGTTCTTCCAAATTATTTTGCAGCGGAGTTCCAGTAAGAAGAAGTTTATAAGCGATATTATATGACGCTAATAATCTAAAAAACTTTGACTGGTTAGATTTAAGTCTGTGAGCTTCGTCTACAACCAAAACTGCCCAATCAATTGATCCGAGACAAGCTGAATCAATAGAAATCAATTCATAACTTGTTAATAAAACGTTGAACTTGATCTGCGAACTACGAATCTTCGATGCCCTACCACCGCGGACAGCTCCTTCTTCAAACGACAATTCGTTCTCTCGTATAACAATACGACTATCCTTATCACCAACATAGGTAACGCAGTAAAAATCTGGAGCCCATGTTTCAAATTCACGCTCCCAATTTATGATCGTTGATAAAGGTACAGAAACCAAAAAAGGCCCTTTGCAATGCCCCTCTTTGTACAGCGAGTATAAGAACGTTATAGTTTGAATGGTCTTTCCTAGACCCATTTCGTCGGCTAATATGGTGTCTATTCCTTGACCCCATGAGTACCTCAGCCAGTTCAGACCCTGAAAATATTAGAATGGATTCCAAATAATGCAAGAAAATAAATGATGAAACATACGGAATTAAGGCGTCGAGAGTTAACTGGTATCTCGCCTTAAAATACCGATCAAATGATATGATAAACTGTATACACTGATAAACTCTACAATATAATATTCTAATATTTCAGACAACATACCTCCAATTGGTAAGGATGTAGCTGCATTCCTGTAATATCTAAGTAGTCAGGTTGGCGTTCGTATTTCTTTTTCAAATCTGTAGTCGGTTTTTCTGGCGGAGGTGTGTATCGTTTAGGAGTTCTTTCCTCGTCATCGATTATCTCGCGAGTTTTTGACCTTTTGCCCTTTCCTGAAGATTTAAAAACCATACATTATCATTACCGATTACTTAGTGCGTTATAGAAATTCTGAGAAAAGCTAAATCTCACCTTTTTTACCCTTACGAGAAGAGCTTCCGTCGCAGCAGTTTGCTGCTCTCAAATCAAGGTAATATTCAACGGCTTGTTTCAACCCTGGAATATCGGCATTCTCATCTTCCCAAGTGGCTTGGTCATAGCCAAGATCTCTCCATTTTACGAGATACGTTGCTCTGCCGTCTCGTTGTACCCTGTGATTTATCACTCGATGAACTACCAGCCATTCTGGCCGTACTCCATATCGATAGAATCTTTCTTCTAAATTATAATTGTCTCTATTAGTGGCTCCGTCTTGTTGTTGCAGTCGTTTAACTCGTGAATCACTTTCGTCTAGTGGCTCTTCTAGCTTAGGAGGATCGTCCATGTCGTATTTACGCGTGTAATTTCTGTTGGAATGAAAAACGAGAGCTTAAAATAATATGAAAAGAATTTAAAATATTGCTTTTTCATGCTTAGTTTAATATTCGTTTTTCAAACCATACCTGAACATAAGTGGATGGAAAACATCCAATTGTAATTCTGTGATCCAGTCACAATGCCAATGAGACATTTCAGCCCATTTAACAAAGAATTGACGCATTTTACGCTGCTTAGGAGCGGCTTTACTCGTCGAAGGTTCTTCCGAGGGTGTTTCAGGGCATTCGGACCAACGCCAAGTCAGAATTTTAGCCACTGTAACAAAAGGCAAGAAGCTGTTGAGCATTTGTCCCCTTAATTTGATTGAAAACAGATTGAAACGCATCGAATTAAGATACCTTTTCCATGAATCGGAGGACACGAACATCTTGGACACTTCCAATCGCCATCCGGTATTTCGGAGAGTGGCGGATTCAAACAATGTGTGTGATAAGCACTAGTGCAACTATCGCAGCATAGAAGTTCTCCTCCGTCTTTACAAACTCTACAAAACTCCATATGTTCATCGTCGTCATCAGCAGCACCTCCTTAGGCAAAAATAATCCACAATCAACAACCAAGAAACATAAATTGTTCTAGAATTTTTACTTATGTCTGAGATGAAGATTTGTAATATCAAATAAGGGCGATAAATTATTAATCTATCCGTGAGAATTGCAGAGCCTAGAAAAACTATAGAGATTTTAGTAAAAAGAAAAATTTCATATTCAAAGATGAATAACTGCATGAAAAATGATTATTGAGCCCAAGTCTAAAAATTGGGAAAGGATATGGGGGTAGGGAATTAAAGGAGGTACCTGCAATACCTTCGCCTTCGCAGTGAGGGCAGCTCCACTTGCCCTCGGGAGTTTCTTCCAGTTCTGGCTCGAGGCATACCAAATGATACGCTCTGGGACAGGTGTCGCATAATATGATTTCACCGCCCTGCTGACATACCTCGCAGTAGTCTTGGTGGTCGGTCTGTATAGTTGACAGAAAAACAAAAAAAGGGAAAAAAAAAAGTTCTAGGTCATTATGCGTGTTTGAATTTGGTTGAAGGCGGCCGATACTGTCATTCTAAAGATTAGAACAGCGGTGCCAGTTACATAAAAACAGAACAAGAAAAAGAAGAGAAAAACCAAAAGTACTAAGGAATTAGAAATTGAATTCTTCCTTTGGTTTAGTTCACATCCATGTAATTGACTTTACGCAAGTTGATTTTAATTGAGTGTAATGATTAATTGCGGGAGAATTATTGGTGTGAATAGTTCAAGTACCCTCAGAAATGATAATTTCTGTTTTTGTTTTTACTTTTGTTGGGTGTTAGAGACACACACGAAGCTGAATATTTCATGCAGATATAAAACGTAACAAATTAAACAAGCAATATAATACTACTGAGGCAGCGTCAAGCAACAAAGCAAATGCGTTCTTTGATGTTTCAATTGAATTTTTTTGGTCATTTTTAATTATAATTAAGAAATAGAATCATTGAGAAATTTGCCTCTGTTCAACACACGATTTGAATAATTCATAATGTATAGAAATTTTTGTGTTTCATTACTTCCAACGTAAATCGAATCCATTCCAACAAGTCGATAATTAAGCATCGATTATCAATATTGACCAATCATAGAGAAATTTAAATCAAAATAGAAATTTCCGTAAAACTGATTATTGATATATTGATAAATTTAAAGAATTAATTTGATAATCAAATCTGTGATAAAGCAGTGAATTGATTGATTGATTGATGATTATTTTAAAGCAGAGTTACAAATAAATTTTATTACTGATATTATTAAAGGAAAGTGAAAACATGATATGTGTCGAATGACCTAAGGCGTGGATGAATTGATGGGCATGATTTTAAAACTGAACTGTATAAATTTTATAAATTTCACTAATATAATATCGTATAATTTAGTGTTTAATGATGATGTTGAAGCGCGATTGAAACTGCAATGAACGCATAAGCCATCTGCAGCTTGACACTACCTGGAGACCTTCCTCGCCATCAGGAAATTTCGATGTTGTCTTTGTCTTCTTCTTCTTTTTAGTCTTATTTCCAATCTTTGTCTTAGCCTTCCTTCTAACGGGTGGTTCAGCCGGTATTGTCTCTGGACCACTCTCCTCAGGACCTTTACTTCCTCCGTCTGCTCCCGGAGGCTCCTCTGCATCCGCAAGCATCTGCTCAAACTCCATGTCCGAATCTCTGTCGGAACCAAGCCCACTGCCCTCTGCTTCCTCGTCCTGAAAATATCACAGAATACCCTAAATAATTTTCTAAATTTGCAAAAAGCTTCGAATGTTAAAGAAAATTACATCCAAATAAATGAGAAAATGTATTAAACACAGATCAATTGTCTCACCGAGCTACCGCGCTTCCGTTTTCCCAGTTTTATTTTAAGCGTAGGAACTTTGGAGGCCTTTTTTCCTTTTTTAGCTCTCGATCCTCTTGATTTTCTCTTTCTATCACTGTCATCATCCTCATCTTCTTCATCGTCAACTTCTTGTGTAGGTGCGCTACGATTACCTCTTGAACTTCTACTGTCATCGTCAATATTACCAGATGGTACATCCACGTCTGGTTGAGTGTTTGGATTCAGTTCAGAAAAGTCCCGCCACTTTGCAGCTACTAACATCATCAGCTTAGACATAGGCACCTAAGAATCAGAGAAATAGGTTTAGAGTTAAGACAAGAGATCAAACGGTATCTGCATCCTTGACTTTCAATCTATTTCAGCAGATTAAACTACCTTTGGATTCTCTTTTGCTAAAAGGGGCCTAACGTGCTGCTGGAAAAGCTTGTACGTTGTTAGATTCTGAAAATCTGCTTCAGAATAATCTATCTGTACATCGGTCAACCCAAATGTACTACAGACTTCTTCTATCGTTGGCATTCCGGTGTTCGGTTCCTGCGGTTGTACCGCTGATGTATTATGCCCAGAAGACTTTCTAGACGATGATTTTCTGCTCTTACGATTACCCGCATAGTCACTGTCCTCTCCTGCCCCTTCCACAGGCTCAGCCCCAGCGAAATCACTTTCCTAAATAGTTTAAAAATCAATTTGTTGTAAATAGTTTAAAAGGATTCCTTTAAAAATCGATAAAATGAAGTTATCAGTGATTGGTGATTAGTACTAGATACTAACATCTCCAGAATCTGATTTTTTCTTCTTCTTCTTTTTTTTGCCTTTCTTATCTTCACTTCGAGCTTTTCGCTTCTTTCCTTTTTTCTTTTTCCTCTCTTCTGGCTCATAGTCATCGTCTTCCTCCTTTTTAAGTGAAATAAACAAAAAGCATAATATAGAATTCAGAAATCGTTGTTTCGCTTCTTATTCATTGAAAAAAACAAACAAGAACTGACTCTTACCAATCTCTGAGACTCTTCAGCGTCAGAGGAACCTTCAGCAGCTGGTTGGCCAGTTTGTGGTACGGCAACTCCAGCTTCGTCCGCTTCTTCCTCTCCTATTGAAAATAACAGTAATATACGCTCTTATTAGTATTGAAACAAATTATTTATTTCTAACTTCAGTCAAATCTTCATCAATGATTTAGTTTTAGTTATAATTTATCTAGATGTAACAATTGTAAAGTATTCAAATTTATCTATGATGCAACGATACATGAAATGCATACACACAAAGTCACATACACATAAGGAAACGTACACACATACACATACATGTTCATCAAGGTTGCCGCCTCAGTGATAATATTGGGACAGAGAGAGTGGCGGGGGGGGGGGGGGGGGGGGGGGGGGGGGGATATGGAAAAAGGAAAATGCGGAAAAAAAATGTATTGAAAAATAGATTACATAATTTTAGATAGAAATATATTCATTTATGAACTAATGGAATATGATTTGCTGTAGTATAATAATGTGACTAAACTGTTAGTATTATAATATCTTGAGAAATCAATATGGACAGTTTCATTCTCAATGATAGCTGTTAAAGAATATATATGTATACATATGTACATATTGTATGTACTCCCTTACTAAGATATAAGAGTATGCATTTATTTCGGTTATGAAATAGAGGAAAAATAATTTCTAGATTTTTATTTCTACATAAGATTGTGGATTGTGGAGAAACAGATAGTGAGAGGATAATCATACTCGATTTTCTATTTCAATAAAAATACGCGATCGTCGTGAATGAAAAATTCGTATCTACACGGTATATCGAATGCGTTGATCTCATGTTTACATTGCCGGCTGTTGACACCAAGAGAAAAATAATTCGGGGTTACAAGATAATTATTTATTCATAAATACATAACAGCGGATATTTGTTATATAACAGGCATAGTTATCGGATAAAAATTAGAAGATTTGGAGAAAAAAAATTTCATTATTCTGCAACTTGCGAATGCTTTGTTGCATACTTGCGGCCGCCATCTTGTATTAAGGGCAAATACTCGAGTAGATCTTTTAACCCCTAATTAAACGATAAACATTTAGGAAAAAATGGGCATTGGGTACAATTCGGGTGCAGAAAATAGTACTGAGATTTTTGTTAAACTGTTATACAGTAACATAAAAATTCGGCTAGTTGACATCAGATCGAATTTTTAGTTCATACAGAAATTTTATATTACGAATCAAACCTGAATGACGGTACAGAGATTTTTTGACGATGGAAAAATTTGGAGATAAAATAGAGTAGTTCAACAAACATTGTGATACTTTAAATCAATTTTTTTTCTCATTAAACTCTAGCTGATCTAAAATTGAATAACAAAAATATGCAGTTACAGCAGTGTTTGAAAACAGACGACTTTTATTCAGCTAGATAATTACATGACGCCGACGATCCGTATAATGTGTTAGATTCTATGGAATTTTCAAAATTATACTACTAATAATACGATGTATGTTTATACAGTATGTTGTATGTTATTAAACGCGCCAAATCAGCCTGTTTAATTACACTGTTGACACTTCAATGAGAAAATATTTTGAAACATTCGTTACATTAACCTGTACAAGTTGCGAATGAATTAATGCAGTAACTATAATAACGGGAGGAGGATATTAGGGCAGTAAAATACATACCGTATTTATATTTTGATATTACGCTCAAGTATGTAATGTAAACTTTGAATTGGTATATAGATAAATGGTGAATGATAATTGTTGCTGTTTTAATATACGAGGAGAAATTTGATGAGCGTTAATAAAACATAAACAAAGTAGCGATGGGAGTTGATTTTAGTTGTTAAAAAAATGTGAGAAATGATGTGAGTTTAGAATGAATTTGTAGAATTGAAAATTTGGCAGGTTAGCTTGCAATTTTTTTTTATAGCATCATTACATCGGTATTGTTGTGAGTAAATTTTTCACTCTGTAAGTTATAAGCGGTTTGGTATTAGACCGTGTATATTAAAATATGAATGGATTTAGGCCTGAATAAAGTTAAAAATCACGTAGGACAAGTTGACATGGCAGCCATCATATGAAAAGCGCGCGTCCTGCGTGCCTGAGCTAAACTTTCCGGCAAAGTTGATAATTTTTCGTTCACTTACCGGCGTAACTTTCGTCCACTTCCTCGTCTGAGGCCATTTTAATATTTTAATAAACAAACTGGACACCTATCACCCACTTAGAACGCGAATTATGTTTAAAAATTGGCGAAAATTCGACATAAACGCAACGTAGATTCGTGCTCGGCGTGCGATCACTTCTCCTCTTTCGTTACTCGCCGCCTCATTCCCCTCTATACCAGCAAACTTTACGGTTCATCCCCACCACTTTTACTATTTTTATACCCCCACCAGTTTTTATTTTTCGGAAAGGGATCCCCCACCACCAAACACCCTTTGACTTGCATAGTAACAATACACCCCGATTCTTGATCATTGTTACATTTACGAAATCCATTATTACGCTCTTATATAAAAACTTTCAAATTTTTTCATATATCTTTTTTTTAATTATTATTTATTATTGTATAATTAAAAAATCAAACTATTTATGGCAATGAATGTTGCTATTTTTAAATCCTAATTTCAGCCTAAGTTTAGAGGATTTATTAATTATAAAATAGCAATGAATTTTTGAAAAATTTCTCTGTTATCATTAAAATATAAAAATAAAAACTAAGCTTTGAATTGAATCATTACTTTACAATCTTATCTGTTGAATTATGAATCCAATCTCCTTGAACTACTTTTAGATTTTTTTTTTTTTTTACCTTTTTCTCCAACAAGTATGTGTATAACAATGTTTAATTTTTCAAATCATAACTAGGAATCGGTGGCAAATATTTTAACAAATATACAATAACCAACTGTTTTATTAATACATAACTAACGTATACAATTAAATCGATGAATAAAATCTAATTATAACATATAATAATATGTATTCGATACATCATTGTTCGGAAAATATTGATTTATCATTAATAGATCGTTAATATCATGATTATCATTGGTAATAGATGTATATATTCATTTCTCTATAATAGATCTAGAAACCGGTATTAGATTATCGAAGTAAAATAAATTAAGAATGCCAACCCTATCCTTATTTGACAATATTCATTTCATCTAAAGATGTAGTATTCTCTACTTTTTTTTTCGTTTAATATGCAGAGCGAATTTCACTTTTTTCTGCTCAAATTCTCTCATTGTTTTGAAATTTGTATGATACAAAAAAAAAAAAAAATAGACAAACCATTTGAATAGTAAACCGGCTACTAAGGTTTCTCCAATTATTGATCATAGCCATATTTCGAAAATTTCAAGATCTGTGTAGTAATTCACTCTACATACAATTTTCTTTCACCTATAAAGTCAAGATCGTTGGCTGGACTTTTGGGTTTTCAGACTAGATACAACATTCCATTTATAGTATTCAGGCTGCCAATGAATTTGTCTATATACAGACTTCAATATGACGATTCCGAAAACTAAATCTACACATACGTATCTACATATCATCCACTTCGTACTGTGAATTTTGGACGTTTATAATGGATGAATAGTTTCAGGAATCAATAAAGTTGCACAATGGATACTACAAAGCATTTTTAATAGCAAAGCTTTATAGTTTAGTATATACTTATGGTGTATATATAGAATATGTAAATGGTTTTTTTGATATAAAAATGTGAATAAACGGTCATTGATCTATTAATTTTATAATCGCTTAAAAATCGATCAAATTAAGCTATTATAATCGTCATACTGAATTAAGTATATAAAAAAAACAAAAATTTAAAAAAAAATATCTTCAGCAACTCACATAATTCTAAGAGCCGAAGGAATCTTCATACTACAACAGCAGCCTTATCTGTATATATTTTTTTCCATATCAATATAACGATTTTAAATAAGCTTGATCAAATAAGTCGAGTTCATTAGCTAAATAGTTAGCTCTGTTTCGCAGAACTTTAGCATTAGTTGCTGCTTTTTCTAAAGTCGTAAGAGTACTAGCTATCGTTTTAAGTTCTCCGTCCATCTCAGAGGTAGCTTCATCCACCAAATGACAAAGCCGAGCGAAAGTGCTGGATAATTCTCTGTAGAATAATAAATTTATTTTATAGGATCTTGAAATTGCAATAGGCGAATGAGAAGAGGTACAAAACTTACTGTTGCACTTGATGACTGCAGTTAGCCGAAGTCAAATCTACGATCAATCTGAGCTTCTTTGTCGCATGGCCTACGTATTGCTGTTTGAAAGTTCGTTCCTTAGCCTTGTTAGTCCATGTCATTCTTTCGTAGAGATATAACGCTCCATAAATAGCACCAGTTACAGCTATAAGCCTCCAGCCAACTGTCTTTAACATCTGAAATAACAGAATTTAGATTAAATTGCAACAAAAAATACCGGTTTTATGTACAAAAAAATAGATATAAACTTACAAAGCCAGCTACAAGAAGTCCTCCCATTGTACCCTGGGACGTTATCGAAGCTACTGCGACACGAGTAGCTAACGACCAGTCTTCGCCTCTTGAAGGCATGCAAGAAGTTGGACTTGTTACAAATTTCACCGAATCTATGCTGTCCGTTGGAGAAACAAGGGATTGAGGGATCTATTGGAAATTGATGGAAAATATATTAGCATAGTTTTCGCATAATTTTCTTTCTATTATCCAAAGAAAATCTGGTTTCCTCACCCCTTGCGGATAGTTAGTAATCGCTAGTCTGTTTCCCTGTTTTCCAGCAAATCTATTAATCAAAGCTGTGATTCCCCAAGAGAATCTAAATTCTAAATCCTCGTGAAAATCTGCGCAAAGATTATCGCAGTTTAGGCGATACAAGATCTCGAAAGGCTCTCGTCTTGGTAGGATATTAACGGACAGTTGTTTTTTGTTCTCTGGTAATAAGGTAGCCATGCGTTCGGTCATTTCACGTTGAGAACTTTCTATATTCATTGCCAACGCTGTACTCAGTCTTGCGCGTAGATTTGATCCTATAATTAGAAAGAAACGTGTAAATTCTATAGCCTAGTTTGGGCTTGGAAGCTTTTCGATTCTTCGATGATAATCGCATGAAAAGGCGAACCTAGTCCGTTTTCAACATGACTGTGAAGTTCTCTTTTATAGACATTCAAGACTAGTGGTTCTGGGTGAAATGGGATGCTGAATTCGTCTACTAGTACAGCTAATCTTCTGATTTCTTCACTCAAGGCCTTCGAGACTCTTTGCTCTACATCTTCAACCATGCCATGAATCTTGTCTTTCATTTCCTGAGTGAGAAGCATTAGCTGTTGTTCTGTGAAATTCAATTTGTCGTGTACCTCTTTCTTTACGGTCAATTGTTCTGCGCGCATTCTTTTTGTTCGTTCGAGTATCTCGTCCAGTGTAGAACAGATTTCTCTGTAAAAAATATCATTTTTTAATGATATGAAGATTCCAGCATGGCTGCTGCTCTTAGATTCTCATTTACCTAGCGGGGCTTCAAAAGAAGAAAAACGTGAATATGGTGATAACTCACATTGCAATGTGCTTCCCACGTTGTGAATGTTGTTCGAATTTAGTTTTCACTGCAGATTTCGATATACATTCCTCGAACTTACGCTCAAAGTCCTGGAACTCAAAATAACGATTTTGGAAGCCATCTGCGAGTGCTCCATCTGTAATTGTTAGTTAATCAATTAGATCGTGGAACACATAGTGAGATGTATTCCTTGTTTAGCTAATTACAACTTACTATGAGCTGGCTGCCCCCGTTGCTCTTGGAGTCTGGCCTGAAGTGTTTCCTTAGCTGAAATGAAGAAAACCCTTTCCTCTGCATCTTTCGGTGAGTAAACTTTGAGCTCTTTTGAAAGGAAATCAATTGCCCGATCTTGATGCTGCGCTCTGACCTGTGGAAAACAATTGTGAGAAATATTTTTAAATAAAAGACTATATTACTAATAAGCATAGTATATTTAAATTGGGCACATAGATTGGTATATGAGGATAGCGAGAGATATCGTGGCTTGTTGGTGACAATTTTGCTCAATTTCTTATCTTAAATAAAACCATTAATTATTGAGGCCTTGCAACAAAGACAAAAATAATCATGCAAACAGTTAATCAGGGCTCTGAAAAGTTTTGACTAAATGAAGCGACTTTTCTGTAATTTAGTGATTAAGCAAAAAATCAATTTTGCTTTGGTAATTCAATGCTTAGAAATGACAATAATATCTAAAAAATGTTAATTCTGGGACTAGATCTCTCTAGTTTTCAGCATTTTCAAGTATTTAATAATTGCGAGCACGAAAAACTTCTGAAAGGGAAAAGAAATTCTACATAAAATAATAATTAGGGCTGAAATCAGTTAGAATATTCGCGTTCTGCACAGTCAGTCAAAAATAGAAAATAATATCAGGTCCAGTAGCAATTTGAGTATAAACAAGATATGGTGGACGCATGTGTATTGCTCTGATAATCTATAAAGAAATAATCAACATAGCGACAGTAAATAAAATGAATATTAGGCATCGTGCAAACTTTTATCAATTTGTAGTGATTACATCTTTATTTGTTCGAAAGGCTTACCTCCCTTTGTTCATTGACCAGCTAAAGGAAAAATTCTGAGTTACTGCTTTGCGAGAAGATACAAACCGAGACAACAAGGAATAAAATATTAATCTACGGACCTGGTACTCATTGAAATTAATTTTAAATAAAGTCTAAATACTCCGAAGTGTTAATCTGTTTAACAGAAATTATGTCCTAACTTTTCAACGCATCTTTTCGTAACAATAATTACAACAACAAAAGATTGCCCTTAGATGTGTGAACGTTAAAAATTCTCACCTGATCAAAAAATTCTGGTTCTGACGCCGACGCATCCCATCGATTGTTCAAGATGAATATATTGGGCTTTGATAGCTTCATGGATACTTTATGGAAGAAGTTTTTTTCCTGTAAAAAACACATATGTTAAATTAGGATTCTCTTTATCTAAATTGTTGCTTTTTTAACTAAGCTAACTTACTGTGACCATGAGAGTAGATTCTGCATTTGCGACTAAAACAAAAACGTCCGCATCCAGACAATGCTTGTCAATCCACTCGTCAAGATTTGGAGTAACATCAACGCCAGGACTGTCTACAAAAACGACGTCGTCTCTAAGTAAAAGGCATTTTTCTCTAGGCCAAAATATCCGGACCAAATGACTTTCGCATAATTTTTCTTTGCACAAAGCGTGACCAAGCTGACCAACAGATTGTACAGGCTGTTTTTCCGTAGAACCTTCAGTTATAAGATAAGATTCTCCATTATCAGACCCTTCGACTTGTAAAAAACAATTTGTAGTATGCCCGATTCCACTGGGCAAAATTTTATCCCTTAACATCGCATTTATCACTGTACTCTTTCCATTGCTGGTCCTGATTTATAATAAAATGAAATCGATATTAGACAAGACAGTGAAAAATTCAGAATACATTGCAGTAAAAAACTACGGTAAATCTACCTTCCAAAGAATGCGACCTTCATGTGATCCCTCTTGAGTACATCTCTGATTGCGTGTACTTTGTTTACATAAGATTGAATTCTCTCTGCTTCTTCGGCATTAACGATGTCTCGATCATCCCGCAAAGCTATGAATAGAATATGGTTTTTAAATAAACGAAATATTGTTTTTATTCTGCGTAAATAAGACTTTAAAACTTACAGTGCATAAAGCCGACGGCATCTTGTACGTAGTCATCAATTTCGATGAATATATCGTTGATTTTTTTTTTAGCCTTGACGAATATCTGTAGAGGAGAATTATCTGTTCTGAGGTCGTTTGTTCTGTGTTGACCATCCCCTCCGATCATCGATATCGTACGATTGATGTAAGCAGCCATTATTATAGTTTAATTTTCGTTTTTAAACGAACTAATCAGCAAAGTAAAGGTAACTGTGTGTGTATGGTGTGTGTGCATACAGAAAGCGGACGGGATTCTGTGACGCGGTGCCTTGCAGCATGCGGGAACAACTGAAAAACAATAAAATAGCTTATAAAGAAAACTAGCTATAACAAGTAACTTAACACAACCATATACACATATTTGTTTTCTATTTTTGGGCAAAAATCATCTCTAAATGAACGCAGATAGACTAAAAATCTTAATTACAGTCAAATGATTGATATTTTCTGATAAGTATGCGGTAATACGTGCTGAACAAACGACTAGTGCGATATCAAAGAGTGTTTGAATCAAACGAAAGATGTGTTTAAAGAAAAAATGATACAAAAAAATGAAAAACATGTTACATAAATCTAGTTCGTAAAAATAATCTATATAGATGTGTTTACATGAAATTATTCAAAGTGATTGAAGTAACGACGTAAATGAGTGAAAAATCTTTTTATTTTTTAATGTTGGTCGCTATAATTATGAAGAGAAACTACTACACAGTGTTCAGAGAAAATTTGATAACTGACTAAAAGTATAATTGAATAATGATTGAAACCTGTTTGTTTGGATTCATTGGTGGCGTCGTTTCTGTGAAGGAGATGAGACGATGATTGAGAGATTTTTTTTATTGCTCTTCGCGCTATGCGAACTTTGACGTTATTATTATTATGATTGTTGAAATTTATTCAAGGAAATTTCGGCGACCGTGTGCAAAAGCCGGAGAAATTAAGCTCGGAATTTTCAACCCTTAATCTAGTTGAGCACAGTCCGCATTTGCGCAGTTCTTAACGTCGCAAAATGTGAAATGCGTTTTCGGGCGAGACCACGAATGATGTAAAATGAACCTATCCTAACAGCATAAACTAACCTCACCTATCCCGGGGTTATAAATATAAATGTGAATTAAAAATGGAGTTGTATACTTACGATGTGAAGTAATTCTTCAAATATGAGTTTAAACTTCCCTAAGCCTACAGAACGGACATTATGTGGTAATGTTAAACCTATCAAGTCCGGATGAAGTAAACCGTCTTAAAATTTCAATGGTGAAAAAGTACGCAACTTGCATTAAAAATGAGAACTAAAAACAAAGGTTATCTCACTGACGTGAGTATTGATAACGCGAGTCAAATCCTGTCCAAAAATTTGTCGCTACGATTATGAAATGAAATGAAATAATCTTTAATAGTCAATTAATGGAAAAAAAGAAGAAGAAGAAGAAGAAGAAGAAATAATCTTCGAAATAGTAAACGAATTTCGTTACCGATGTTTGACTCATTTTGACTAACCTAAAAATCGCGCAAAATTCTCTCTACAAGTTCGAGATTATTCTGTCCGGAGTGATTCATCCTTGGTATTGGTCGATGAACTTGAAGCTTGACGCGGCTGACGTTTTGCAGGTAATTAAATTATACAAGGTCGTTAACTAAGGCGATTTATTTATTTCCTTTTTTTCAAATATTTATTATATATTGTGACTTTTGAATGAACAAAGAGTGCAATAATCTGCTTAAGCTTGATATAATTGACAGGGATGATCTTTAACGATTTATTGTTCATCTCACAGATATCATTTATGAAATTTCTAACACTATCAATTATAATTCATAAACAAAGGAAGCACTACTTTTAGATATACAATAATTGTGTGTTATCTAGAGTATAAACTGTGGTCATTTATCCATAGGACAATTTTAAAACATTGAATTGAGACAATGGAAGATGAAGATCGTAAGAAAATGCTCACATATTGCGATCAATTAGTGAAAGACATAAATTGGCATGAAATATTCCCAAAATTAATTGAGCACGGAATATACGGAAGGGACAATATCAACATGCAGAGATGGATGGTGAGAATTAAAACTATAATATTATATCATAAACATTCGATAAATTGTCGCTAATTGTAAGAGAACCAACTCCTCTTGCTAAATTATTACGTTCATATTTCATGCAATATTCTCGTTTATTTTCAACCTCAGAGGGACTTACACAACGTAAACAACCACAGGGAAATTTATTTGAAAATAATGAAAAGGGGCCCAGAAGCGTTCGATAGATTTGTTCAGTGCCTTAAAGAAATAGGTCGCAATGATCTAGCCAATATTCTCAAACCTGATGATAGCAATGATCAAGTAGATAACCATCTTACAAATGATCTGATTCCTGAAATCAATGGAAACAATAATTTAGAAAATGATGATAAAGCTGATGACAATGAAGGGTATGTAAAAACAAATTGTGAATATAGTTTTATTTATTTATCTATTTACTTAATCGATTTTTTAATTTACAGGAGCGATGATTATTACACAATACTTCATACCGTAGAAGAACCATTGAAAGTTGTAGTAAAAAAGTCAACAAAATTTATAGAAGTATGTTCAGACGGTGTGCCATGTTACGCAATGCGTAGTAATCCCCGAGGTTTAGTCCTGATAATAAATAATATCTTATTTTGTGGATATGAACCTGAGAGATTGGCAGCTGAACATGATGAAAAGAATCTTGAAGATTTGTTTAATCAAATGGGTTTCGTTGTACAAACTTTTCGCGACTTGACACGTGAGGTGAATTGAGTTTAAAATGAAAAGCTTTTAAAATTGATGTCTGTAATGAACAAGAATTTCTCAATATCGTACGATGATTATCAATTATAAATGATTTTCATACACTTTTTAGGCTATGTTGGATGAATTTGAGAAATTTTCAAAACAGCCTAGATTACGACATGTACATTCGATGTTTGTCATTGTTATGAGTCACGGAAATGAACATGTTGAAGATAATCGATCCCAAAGTGTTGTGTGTGGAGTAGATGATAAATTTATAACAGACACACAGATTTTCGACTACTTTACTACTACAGCTTGTGAAAATATGTTTAATAAACCGAAAATATTTATTTTTCAGTCTTGCAGGTACATTTTGAATCCATAAATCGTTTAAATTATGATCCAAATACAATGTGCAATGATTGAATGCAGTGTAAACACAAAAGAGACCTAATATTACTTGTTATGGAAAATTTTGAGAAAGTTAGAAAAAAGAACTGTACATTCTTTGAGCAAATATTTGGTGAAAATTGTGGAACTTTTTTTTTTTACGTATTTTCCATTGGTCCTTACTCTAGAGTAATACCTGACTGATATAACAGAATAATGATATTTCAAACGGGCATGTATTGATTTGGTTTCATTTTTCAGAGGAGACAGGGTCCAGCGGGCTGTAAATGCAACGAATATCAGCATGGGCAGAGATGCTGTAGATATAAACCAGTTTGTATCACCACCAATGCAACCTCCAGTGCTGGCGAACATGCGAACCTATGCTGATATGCTGGTGGCTTATTCTACTTTGCCTGGTCATAAAGCGCACCGTGATAAACACACTGGAAGCTGGTACATCCAGATATTATGCGAAGTGTTAATGAACCATGCACATAACAAGGAATTAACAAGAATGCTACAGATGGTGGGTATATTATATCTCCTATTTTATTTGACTTAAAAATATGTAATGCTCTATTTCCAGGTTGACCAGAGACTATCCCAAATGCGCACTAGCAGTAATGAATACCAGACTTCGAGTTTCACGAGTTGGGGATTCAATAAACAATGTTATTTGAATCCTGGATATTTTGAGAACTGAATAACTGATGCTCAACATTCTCAGGATAGTTTAATCATAAATAATCGCCATAATTTCCTTAGATTAAAATAAAATACTACACTTACGTGATCACAGTATTATATTGTTATCGAGGCTGTGAAAATGCATCGATAATCTAATTATTAGCAAATAATATTGTGCCAAGAAAAAAAAAAAAACTGAAAGTACAAAGACTGTATAGAAGTCACTCAAATTGCTCTTATTGCATGTAAAACATGACTTAAGCATTCATTTCATCCTTAGCACATGAAAGATTCATAAACTCAATTTTTTTTATTCCATTTTTTTCCGTGAGCATGGACAATAGATATGGATTTTTTAAGCCTTGACTGTGATTAGATAATAATATTCGTTACCATTATAGTATATACATCCTATATTATGTATATGAGATAAGATTTTTATGCTATGTTTTATTTTCTTTTTAATCAAAAAACACAAACTGTATTTCACCTGAATGAGATACTGATGAATTTATACTCATACGTAATTTATGATAAATGCTCAAGTATACAATAATGAGCACAGTGTATATGTATTTTAAAAATATACGTCAACTTGACATCGGTTTTTATACCAATCGATTATGGGACCTTTTATATATCTGTTAATTAATTAAAGCTTAAGAATTTTATACTATCGAATAAGAATAAATTAAATTATGGTAAAAATCAGAACAAACACTTTTAATTTCATACTGAGATCACCGTTAATTTTTTTTTTTATTATAAATATTTCAATGGTAAAAAGCGCAGCATTAGCAGCAGCGAAATCTCAGTTGAGTTTTCAAGTACATAAATACATAAAAAAAAAAAGATTGCTCAATGCTCCGTAGAGATGAAATTGTTCTTTAAATTACTTTCCGTCACGTTATTTTGTCTTGTTAATGCCAAATACTCTTCCATCACTTCGTCTGGTTGTATCTTGTTAAAGAATGACTTCTGGCTTTGGTAAATATAACAGGTATCGTCGAAATTAAAATACAGCCCAAGCACTATGTTCAATGCTGATGTATCATACGCATGGCAACCGGAATAACGATACTGCGGTTTCTTGTTGAATCTACAGCCTGCAGATTGAGCCCCTAAAAAATAATAGAGAAAAATTTTTATGAAGATTTCTCTCAACTCATATTAATTAGCGTGTGGAATAGATGCTGGAACGATTTATACCTATAGGGCAAATGCAGTCCCTCGTCAAGGCGCACTGTACCCACGGTAGCATGACGTTTTTTCGTATTTCCTTAGTGTTTCTTATAACTAAATATGAAGCTCTGATCAAAGGTAGGAAAAAGAAGCTTTCTGCCGAGGCATGAAAATACTCGTACATCTTCGGATGGGTCAAGGAACTGGTCGCATGTTTTGTTGGCCAAGTTAGGAGACCGGATTTTGGCAAAAGATGCAAGGATATTTCCGACGAATTCAATCGTACATTTGAATCCATGTAGAATATATTTCCCAGCGTCTTCAAGGCCGTCTGAAAAATGAAAATAAATTCAAACAAGAAACTGAGTTGTATTATGGATGGAAAAAATGAAGGTGACTCAAAGATACGGACAAATTTTAGATAAATTAAATACTATTTGAAAAATAACTCATACGAAATCTGAAAAATGTGCAATTATTTTAAATACTGCTGCATTGATGATCAACTTGTTAAGAAAAGGCGATATTCAGGGTGAAAAAATTTTTCTTGGTACTGTTGACTAGTGAATAAGTTCCGCAAAAATTTGAGTCTTAAAAAATGTTAAGATCGATTCAGCAGTACTAAATATTATTATACAAATCTTACTTTGTTCGAAATTTAATTTCTATTCAAAAGTAATAATAAAATTGATGATAAGATGTCTAAAATTTGCCTCTTCTTTCTATTTCTCTGAAGGGGCCTTTGTAGTGTGATGCTCTAACAAATTAGTGATTTTTGGGAATTTGTTTTAGCAAAAACTATGAGATATATCGAATTCAAAGGACCCCTCACAAACCTTATGGAAATTGGCTCTCAGTCGAATTTCCTAGAATTGCAGGGTGTTGTAGCTTTTGCTTTCTCGATCAAAAGTTCTCATAGGCACGAGTCTCTATGGCTGTATTTCAAGTTATGAGGCTTGAAGCTAATTGTGACATCCGTTCCGTCATAGATCGAAAAAGCGAAAGCTACAACATCCTGCAATTCTAGGAAACTCGACTGAGATCCAATTTCCATAAGGTTTTTGATGAGTCCTTTACTGGTTATATTTATGCATGTTTTGTGAGTATTCATAATTGTTTTCAAATCAAAATCTCTAAACAATTAGCTGACATACTGTACCGCGCGCAACGTGTTATGAAAATGTACGTAGATGGTGAGCACGATGGAGCTCGTCCTAGTAAGCCGAATTGAAAAAGTTATAGAGATGCTTTATCAGTATAAATGCGGCTATCGTTGGGCCTATAGGAAATCAAAAACATAAAGAATTGGCTAAATGGCGGTATGAAAAAAAAAGTCGAATATTTTGCCTCGATTTTTGTTATAATAATAGATGTAGAAATCGCAATTTGTTGAATATCAATTTGAATATAGGCCGAACGATAAAAGAATATCTTCTCTACCTGTACATATATGATTCAAGTAAATCGGATTATTGGTTATTGAGATATCATGCTCACCGATATGAAAAATGTCGTTTTGAGATAAACGACTTTAAAGTTTGAAGTATGGCCATCAGCGGTGGCGCACTGCTCCACTCAAATATGTATAGCATCGTCAGTTCTGGGAATTTTTGAATCAAACATAGCTTAAAACGTTCGCAAGATTTGCAGCTTCAAGATTATGTGAAAACAAAAATCGATTTTTCATATCTGTGACACTAAAAAGGCCCCTTAAACAACCCTAGCAAATGTCTCTTCTACCTGTATAACTAAAGGCCTGTAGACATGCAGTCTATCATCTTCAGCATGAGCCGGGTAAGGACTTAAGTTAAATTGCACGACGCTGCATCTACTGCTGTTGCAAGTTGTTCTAACATTATTTAACGCCTCGTCGTTAAGCCCGACGCTATATATGACGATATTATAATTGGGCAAGAAGTGTGTAACGTTTTTAACAAAACCATGTAATTGCTGCTCGGTTCCTGGCCGCAGCAAGGAAACTATTGTCACGTTTTGATTTGGCACAACTGGAGTCGTGTTGATCTCCATGTCCAGACCGAGCAATGCAAGATACTTTGAATCTGTAACGAGTCGTTTTTCCTCAACATCTTTCAAGTTTTCCTGGAAAAATTGAAAGGTAAATTAAGTATCCATCAATATTTAAAAAAATATAAGAAATAATGAAAACAAAGAGAAGAGTGGCGATTCTCTTTGGTTTTTTTTTTCTTTACCTGAAAACTTCTTAGCTGCTTGTGAGTTTCGGTGACTAGAGTTTGTATAGACGGTCGCTGGTTGCTTAATGCGACAAATAAAATGCTACTCCCAACAATGCAAATTAGAAAAAAGAGTAGACCTTTGGTACGCATATCTCATTGTCAATTGCGTATACATGTGTTTGTCAGATTGTTTTATGTTTGTATAATTTTATTTCCTTTTATTTCATCATCCATTCATTTTCGGCGTCAAGGTTCTTTGATTTTAAAGTACGACAACTTGAACCGTATAATGGTCGATTATAATATAGTAATTCATTACTTTAATTAAAGTAAATTTATTAAATATGAAATAATTAATAACTATTTTAAATGACTTTTGTTCTATCTATAAAAACTCGTCCTAATATTATCTTCCGATATAATAATATTCGCGATAAAAATTCATCAACTCACATCTCAAAAGAAACGTCAGTTTGTCGCAGACGACGACTTTTATCTTGCAAAATGACGCACTGGGAGGATATACTAGCTTAGATTAAACTTCGACGCCGATTGTTATAGATCTAGGGATATTCCTGCTAACTCTATAGTGTCGTGCCTATAATTTCCCCGCAACTGATGATGATCCGCATCGCATCGTTCTGTATCACCAGTGCGTCTAAAGTTCGGAAGTGAAGGTTATTTTTCTTTCCATTATCGTTCATATACATACATATAGATTTCAATCGCTTTCTATATATATGTATATATAGATATATACATATATGTATGTATATACATGTACACAAAAGGCCGATAATTTATTGAGTGAAAAAAACCCGTGTAATTTAACTAATAATTGAAGTAAACATTTCGGAATTATTTCTGTTATACACCCAGGCCCATACCACCGCACGAACTCACATCAAAGAAAATATACCCAATTCTCTTAAGAACCGTTCGTTCATATATTTCAATATCTTCAAAGTTATTTTTATAATTGAAAAAACTCTCGATATCAAACTTGCTTAAAATCTGAGGTTATCGCCTTCTGGAGTAATTTTAGGCAACTTCTTGTTTCTCTCAATTTGTAATTCATTCATAACCATGAAACTATAGCTATTATGTAAATATGTACTGGTTTGTCATTATTCTACATAATTTTTGTTTATCAAATTGGAACTAACACTTCTAGTCTAATTAACAATTCACTATCCAGGTTCTAGTTGTTTAAGAATAAAATAAATACAACTTAATTTTTTTTATTTCACCTTCGTTTACTTAGCTCGATACAAAAATGGCACAGCGTTTTCCTGTGCCAAATACAGGAAACAATGGCCCACCACAACGATATCCTCCTCCTTCCGTACCGCCAAATCTGAGACAATATTCTGGCCCCAACTTCCCGGTAGGCAAGGTTAATTTTTTTTCATTGATTATTATTTACCTAGTTTAATAATAATAATAATTATAATAACTAATTAAATCCATTGAGATATTCAATTAAGAACTGATATTTGTTCAATTTGCTGAAATTTTCTCAAAATTTTTCATTCTTTTTTTCTTATCTTTTTTTCTTCTTTTTTAGATTTAACTTGTTGCTTTCATACTTCCCCAAATTTTTACACCTCTTTTCACAGATGCAGCAGAGATCGGGATTCACACCGCCGCCCCAGATGGGTACTGGAGGTCCGGGACCTGGTGGAATGATGAGGCCTAATCAACCGTACACAAGTATGCGCCAAGGACCAATGCCCACACCTCCCGGAGGAAAGAGATCTGCCGATCAACGTATACCGATGTCTCAACAAAAGCCGTAATCATATGTTACATTGTTTTTAATTGATGATATTTTGTTTACTCACAAATCTTTCTTAACAATATTACAGGAACAATGATTATTTGATTATTTTATGATTAACAAACGAAGGAACGAGTTGATATCAACTCTAGAAAAGAAACTTCTTGTTTCTTATCATGTTCTGGAGTAAAATTTGTTGTTAATCGTTTTCATTTTATAACGAATTTTTATAAAAATCTACCAATCTGGGATTCGAGTGTTTGAATGATAACTGCGGAAGGATTTTTCCCTAGCTGGTGCAAAGACGGGGATGATACCTACTTTGTAAAGAAACCAAAAAAAAACGTTTTTCCAAATTCATTTTGATTTTTGAGCTATGATTTTTCACGCAAACTCACTAGGTATTTTTGGAACAGTGATTTCTCACATTCCACGTCTAAGAAGAAGAAGAAATTGGCAGACAAAATTCTACCTCAAAAAGTCAGAGACCTTGTACCCGAATCACAGGCCTATATGGACTTGCTTGCTTTTGAACGTAAACTGGACGCAACTATAATGCGTAAACGTCTGGACATTCAGGAGGCACTTAAACGCCCCATGAAGCAAAAACGAAAATTGAGAATCTTCATCTCAAATACTTTCTACCCTGCTAAAGAGGCCGGCGAAGGCGAAGAGGGGTCTGTTGCCTCTTGGGAACTCAGAGTCGAAGGCAGACTTCTTGACGATACAAAAAACGACCCAAATAAGGTAAAATCAAAGCCATAAACTGATCAAAATCAATCAAATAACAATAAACATGGCATTATTTCTCATTCAGGTGAAGCGAAAATTTTCATCATTTTTCAAAAGCTTGGTAATTGAGTTAGACAAGGATTTGTATGGTCCGGATAATCATCTGGTCGAATGGCATCGCACACTTACCACTCAAGAGACTGATGGTTTCCAAGTTAAAAGACCAGGCGACAAGAATGTTCGATGTACAATCTTATTGCTGCTTGATTATCAGCCGCTGCAAGTATGTTTGGTGATTTTTTCTGTCTAGGACAGAGTTCCTTGTATTTTATAATATCTACTTTGGTCTTTTCATTAACTGAAAATTTGTTACAGTTTAAACTAGATCCTCGGCTGGCCCGCCTACTCGGTGTTCATACGCAGACTCGACCCGTAATTATCTCAGCCCTTTGGCAGTACATTAAAACTCACAAACTCCAAGACGGACATGAACGCGAGTACATCAACTGCGACAAATATTTAGAGCAGATATTCGCCTGTCCTAGAATGAAATTTGCTGAAATACCTCAACGTTTGAATCCCTTGCTTCATCCACCAGATCCCATTGTCATTAATCACGTCATTAGCGTAGAGGGTACGCAAATGAAAAATATTTATACCACTGTGAGATCTCTCTCTCTCTATTTGTCTATTAACACATTTCTCCATCTTTCAGGAACAGAGACGAAGCAAACTGCGTGCTACGACATAGACGTCGAGGTAGATGATACTCTGAAGACTCAGATGAACAACTTTTTGTTATCAACCGCAAGTCAGCAGGAGATTCAAAGCTTGGATAATAAAATTCATGAGACAGTCGAGACGATAAATCAGTTGAAAACAAACCGAGAATTCTTTTTGAGCTTTGCGAAGGATCCGCAGCAGTTTATAAACAAATGGATTATATCACAGACTAGAGACTTGAAAACAATGACCGATGTAGTTGGTAATCCGGAAGAAGAACGCAGAGCTGATTTTTACTATCAACCTTGGGCCCAGGAAGCTGTTTGTCGATATTTCTATACAAAGGTTCAACAAAAACGCGCAGAATTAGAACAAGCTCTTGGAATAAGAAATTCGTAAATTTCATTATTCTATCGATTCCGACACTGGAAGTTTAGAAGTGTTCGTTAAAGAGCAGACTTTCCTGGAAGCAGCAGGTTGATGCAAGCCTTTTTTTTCATGCAATGAATAAATTATTGAAACTTGCACGAGCCGCGAAACATTAAAAAAACAAAAAATTTCTTAAATTTGATCGGATAGTCGTTAAGTACAATAAAATCGAACTGATTAACAGCTATTCGATGTAATATAAATTTCTCTAATTCTTAGTCAATGTTTTTTCCAAATTTTAAATGAAATTCCAATCACAGCATATATTTGAAAATCGAATAGTAGAAAATGAGATTTACCTAAAAACATTTTTCTTACTTAAGGGGATGGTCTAGTCGATTTTGACCGGCATTTTTATTCTTTCGAATATCTCGGAAACGGAGTTCTCAATCGGATTATCCTTTTGGCAGGGGATGAATGACGAGCAATGAGTTCGAGTTAGCATGGAAATTCAAGGAAATAAAATTATTTTTTTTTTTGTTTTGTCGTAAAATGTGAGCGTGTCACTTATGCCGACTTATATCAGAGCCTACGCATCGTTTTCGCAAAAACGAGGGTCAGAGCCCCATTTTATACGGAATTACGAACGCACCCATCAAAAAACATCTCTGTTTTATGCAGAAATGCGGTCTGATTCTGAAAACTCGCAGTTCGTTGTAATAAGCGATTGTAAATTGTTGGAAAGCCATGATAATTCTTAGTTCTCGCATTGCCCGAGAGAGAGAGCTCAGCTCGCGAATTGTGGCAACTTTGTTTTCTTCTTCTGATCCTTGGTTCAGACGAAGATGCAACGATTCGCAGGCTGCGCTCTCTCTCTCGGACAATGCGGGAACTAAGGATTGTCATGGCCTTCCAACAATTTGCAATCCCTAATTACAATGAACTGCGAGTTTTCAGAATAAGACCTCATTTCTACATAAAACAGAAATATTTTTTGATGGGTGTGTTCGTAATTCCGTATAGAATGGGGCTCTGACCCTCGTTTTTGCGAAAACGATGCGTAGACTCTGATATAAGTCGACATAAGCGACACGCCCACATTTTACAAAAAAAAAAAATGATTTTATTTCCTTGAATTTTCGTGCTAACTCGAACGCATTGCTCGTCATTCATCCCTTGCCAAAAAGATAATCCGATTGAGAACTCCGTTTCCGAGATATTCGAAAGAATAAAAATGCCGGTCAAAATCGACTAGACCATCCCCTTAATGTATGTACACGTCTCATCTACTGCTCCGAGTACAAACTAAAAGGACAAAAAAAAAAAATCTGTACAATGATTAGCGAACTGTATTAGATTTTACAATTGTCATAAATACTATGTATTTTGAGGGCAATAATTTAATTAAAAAATTTTTCTGACTATCTTGTACACATATTCGAAACGAAGAAACAGGCAAATAAATTCTATACACAAAATCTTCTAAATTTCTCTATTAGTTAATAACAAAATTATTAACAAATTGATAATCGTTAAACAGAGTAACGCAACATATTGAACAGTATTTGTAATATCTATTACTCGTAATAATTTTCTTTAATCTTCAATTAAATATGGTCAGATCTATACAATGTAATACATTTGTGGGTATATCCGTAATAATAAGTAATATATGGATCTTGTATTAATTGTGAAGAATTGTGAACAATAACTCTTGTTTATATTACAGGAAATAAACAATATTGAAATATGCTCCACAGTTTTCTATTTTTCAATTTATCATCCTATACATATGGAAGAAAATAAAAAGTTGATAAATACATTGTTAAATAGCAGAGTCATTGTAATTTTATTTTTCAGTTTTTTGTTATCTGTAAAATGACAAAAATCACAATGTTTTCTTAATTCTATTTCACATTTCAACACAGAGATACAGAATAATATTTAAATAATGTATGTATAATACACACACACACACACACATATATATATATATATATATATATATATATATATATATATATGTGTGTGTGTGTGTGTGTGTGTATATATGTACGCTTATACCCGTGAAGATTTATAAATATCATTCATTTTAGAGTTTGTCTTGAATTTACTGTTATTGAAATGTGGATCAAATCTACCCGGTCACAATGAACGTTCAATAATTTTCTTAATGTCACACTTCTGTATTCTTGACAGAAATATTTTACAAAAAACTGTAATGTTAAATTTCCATAAAAATTTGCCTCAAATATTTCTTTTTTTTTTTAAATTATTATTATTAAAGAATAAGTACAGCTATTCTTCTAGGCTCTCAAATCGTGGAAATATGTGAAATATGTTTTCACATGATAAGCAATCGAATATAATATAATATAATGGGTATAAAGAAATTGATCTAAAAATTTGACTCGATGGGCTACGTGAATATTCATAGGTAGGTAATATACTCTAAGAAGTTCATTAAATTTAATAATGCAGGCTCGGTGGATATCTCAAAGTGCATAACGCGAGTAATTTTATAATTTCTCATTAATAATTATTGTTTTGAAAATGATTTCATAGATTATTATTCAAACTTTTTTCTTCTTATACATTACGTTACTAAAAGAAACGCAAAATTGCATGAACCCACTTGGTAGACAGTGGTGCGTAATATAAGTGAATTTGCTACATATTTCTATATGCTGTTTTTTTTTATCCAACTTTAGGCTATACGTTGATATTATCATTCTTTCTAATTGCTATCCTATTATGCTTTGGTAGGAAACTTCACAGCTAAAAGCTCCTAGCTTATTTATCACAGCATTAAGTAATTAGTGCAAAGGTATTGGATTTTTGATGAAACTATTGATTGTTATAAAAGTGTGCTGATTTTATAATAATAATAATACGCAGCCTGTTGGTTTTTCTCCTCGCAAATGTATAGTATGTATGTATACGTATGTATGTTACATACTAGGGTAATAAACAGCACATTAGCTGGTTCAATCAAGACCTACAGTGAATGAAATTCACGAAATCCTAGAATATATGTAACAGTACTTAAACTCGTAGTAGATTAAATGCGGATAAACTCTAAATGATCCATAATAATACATTACTTATACGCAATTTACGCTAAGATCATGTATATAACTGAGCGTAGATCGTACTACAATTATGTATACTATTGTTCAATGTATTTGCCAATTCAAGCTCACTGATATCATTCAATGTTGATTAAAATATTTACTTGGAACAAAAAAAAGAAAAAAGTATATAGCTTAAAAAATTTCTAAATGAGTTGATAGTCAATATTTTTTGTTATAATTCTAAAATCGATATCAAATATTGAAATAAATGTTTGGGGCGATATTATTTAATGTAAATATTCACCAACAAAACATTAAATTTCTTTGAACTTTGTTATCAATCGCAGAATTTTTTTTCTGTATTTTTAAACTCAAAATAGTTAAAATCATTAGCTGATGTTTGAAATAAAAATGAGTGTATTTCTTTTCTTCATAATTTACAGGATATATCTGTAAATGTCTCAATTGAAAATAGTCGAAATTTCTCCGTCTCTTAGTTAAATAAACTAATAATGTAACATTTAAGACTAGACGAGTATGATATTTTCATATAAGTTATTGACTAGATCGAGGACTTACCCCAGATATATAACTTGATTAAATATTCAACAGTTAAAATATATAAAATTAAATTTCGCTCCTTTGCAGAAGGTTCAATGATAGATATGTCAAATAACAACACTAAAAAATTAAACTTTAAATGAAACCTGCTCATTTTTTCAGTCTTTGGTACTTTGGTCAATATGGATAAGAAATAAATAAAGAAAAAATAAAACAAAGAAATAAAATTTAAAAAGACAATTCTAATCTTCCCTATGAAAAGTGAAAAAAAAAAAAAACTGCAGTACCTAATTGAAATTTACTTATATATTTAAACTCCCGTCTAGACCTTATAATGCAACATGTATAAGATATTATATCAAGGAATATCTCCGTATTACATCCTATCCTGACAATACTGCATAGAAGGATTATGTATAGTAGCTACTACGCAGGCTATAATAGGGAATAATAATTCCACAATATAATAACATTAACTAATTATAAATAATTTGTCTTTTGCACGGCACAATTCTCCATACACATTCTTGAAAACAACAGATATTATCATGATCTTAATTTAGTTTAATTAGTTTGACTAGAATTAAAAAGGTATATCATTTAAAAGGCATAAATGTTTTTTTTTTCTTTTTAGCTGTAGGTAGTAACTTTTCATTATTACTTGGCAGTAAAATCCGGCCAGTAATTTACGTAATAGCGATGTGTTGAGCCTTCAAATAATCTATCAAGCCACATTGGTAGCCCGTCAAGTAGTTTATCTTGATATAAGACATCAGTTTTTATCTACATTTGGGAAAAAAATTAACATGTTAAGCACGAAACACAGATTATATGACTGTCTCTAAAAAATTTCTATGTTTGTACGAACCTCCTCGTGAGAAACATCAGAGTCACTCGAACTATCGAATCCAATAAAAGCACCAGCTTCCGCATCGTCAGATCGCCGGCTCAGTTGTTTAGTCATTCGTTCCATACGCTGCAATAATGATATTAATTCAACTACTAAAATAGGTCATAGCAGATGATTTCAATCATATTAAATACAGTAAATATCTATAGTTAATTTTTGTATACAACTGTTCACCTTAAAACCCTTTCCTTTACTGCATTCTGGATGCTTCGCGTGATACATGCAGAAATATTTCCTATGACCATTTAAAGACAGCACAGTACCAACACAATTTTTAGGATTTACGTTCAGTTCTCTTTGTTCAGGCAAACTTAAAGATAGAATTTTTTTGTACCACTCAAGCCCACGTTCCAAAGACAAATGCCCAAACATTAGAGTCTTATTTTTTCTACAATAAAACATTAAATGTTAATAATAATTTATCTAAGAAAAATTGAAAAGGTATTAATTGAATAAGAGTAGTAGAGGAAAAAATTAAAGTTCATTGGATAGAATAGTAACAATTTACCTTACCTATAGGGCCAAACAGCTCTGTGAAAAGCTGGCAATAGTTTTAATCTAGTTTGAGCATCTACCAATAGTATGATAGTTCTACAACCCGGTTTTAAAAGTCGAACAAGACCGTTGTACTTTTCAGCTCGTACTTCGTGGAGTCGTAACTGCGGTTGCGAGGGAACGGATTTAGTACCATCTTTGCATTCGGCACGCTTTGCCTGAACACTAGCCTCCTCTAATGTCCTGTAAGAAAAGTGAATCGTTATTTTGTATCAAAAAGTTAATTGAATCTTGACTCTTCATTATAAAAAGACGAATTTATATGATCCTTGACGAATATCTTCGTGAAGCTTTAATTTGCTTACAATAAATACGACATTCCATAGCCAGCAGCTCCAATTAATAACAGCGTAGCTACTACCGATAGCAAAGGCAATAATTGTTCTTTGCTTAAATTATCAGATATATAATCGACCGCCAATAAAGCTCTGCCAATCAGTCTGCCAACAGTACCCTAGAATGATAAGTTGAAGATATTACAGACATAGAATTAGTTGGACGAGATATTTTAAAGATTTTTTTATTCATTATATTTGCTTCAAGATTGACTATTTTTAAAATACAAACCTGTGCATGTTCGTCAGTTAACTCTCCTACCTCTGCAGCATATGGCAATGCTTCAGAGGTACGTAATAGTCTTTGTATAGTTTGTTCTAAACTTTGTCGAGTCTCATTCCATTGAGTGTCGCCTTTGGTTGCTTGAAACCATCCGTTAGGTAGCCACTCGTATTTCAAATGATTAGCATCTCTTCTCCAGATTATAACAATGTGTAAAAGTGGCTCCAAAGGACTGCCTTCGCCACTAGATAATGCGGAGACAAATTCTGGCTGAGTTTCTTTATAGACATAAGTATATCGCACTCTTTCTATGCTGTAAGAATGATATAATGTAAGAATATCGAAAATTTTTATAGTAATTATGGACTAAATATCTTGGAGTTTATTTCCTCATATTTTTTTACCTGTAAGGAGACTCTAAAGCCGCCTGCCTGAATTTATGTCTAGCCACATCGTGAACAGGACTATTTTGGGATATTAAAATAGCACACAAACGTTTACGAGGCCTTTGCCATTCCGGAGGGCAAACAGAATCCAGCATAGCTTGATTGGAGAGTCTAGGCAGTGTGAGAAATTTATTATTTGCAATAACGTTATGCATGGTTTCACTCGGTATGTCTTTCATGCTAATGCAAGCTACTGGTTTTTCAGAATTCTCATTGAACAGTAATAACGTGTCCAAATCTCCAGATACTTTGTATTTTGATGCTATTGAGGCACTCTCTAGCTTCCCAACCTGTAATATCGCAAGTATTTATTCACCACTCATACCTTTCAAGAAATTTTAAAAGCAATCTTTTTCTTATCAAACGTAAAATACCTGTATAAATCCAAAAGCGACTCTATCTCTGTGGTGAAAAGCCATTAATAAATACCGCAATCTCACAGATTCTCTTTTCTCAAAAACCAAAGCTCGGATTCGATTGTCCAACCAGCCTGATAAAAAATTGTCGACATTATCCTCATTCACGTTTTGAACAAGTTTGTAGGGAAATTTGCTCCTTAGAAATTCTGTAAAAATAATATTGAAACAGAGTCTTTAAAGACTAACAACATTAGCTAAAAAATCACGTGAAAAAAAGCGCCGATTAAATCTTACCAACAACTTTTTGAACACTGAACAACGACTCCTTGTACACACTCGTTCGTCCGTCAAATGTTACGACTAAACAGGGTAGCGAATGTATTCCAAGTCTTCTGGCTAGGGCAGGTTCTCGTTCTGCATGAGCCGTTGATAAGCCAACACCTAGCGGCTCCAATTCATCCATTAATCGACGCCAGGTTGGCTCGACTTGAAGACAGGCAAAACACCAGTCGGAATAGAATAGAATAAACTGAGGATTTCGATAACTCTTTGGAACTATCATGTTCTCAAATGCTCTGTAATGAAGAAATTGAATTTTTGGGGTCTGGTTTAAACTAGGAGAATATCTATTCACCGGTTTTCATTATTCTGAGGCGAGAGGCAATGAAAAATGTGTTAAAAGGTTCCGTAATGATTTCAAAATACATCAAATTTGAGAAAAATATGACCGTCTTCGTACAATAGTATCTTGCCATTTATCTTATGGAAAATATGTTTCCATTTCTGCATTTTTGGATTACAAATAGGAAAAAGGATACTCCACCCACCGATAAGTGATGCTCATTTTATGGAACAGTGTTATGTCTCGATTTTGATAATGGAATTTGAAGTTTCCACCGAACAAATCCTCCAAAGGATCAGGCATATTAAAATGACTATTGTCTCGTCTCTGTCGAGGTAAACCTTCGTCGGTAATTCCACGATTGTCGTATTTTTTTCGTCTTTCTGGGTCCGTTAATAGCTAAAAGAAAATCAAATTACTGAAGAAGAAATCCTTTCACTTTGTTTATGTATATCATATTCATTTACATATGTATATATATATATATATATATATCTGTTTTGTGATTTTATCACACACCTCGTAAGCCTTAATTATTTCTACAAATTTATTCTCAGCTGCTGGATGATCCGTTTTGTCCGGATGCCTGAAACGAATTGACATCAACATTAGAGTCAACGTTATTTTATCATTTATTTCAAGTTTATCCTCACCATTCTTTGACCAGGTGTTTATAAGCCTTGCGTATATCTTGTATAGTAGCATGTCGAGATACGCCCAATATTTCGTAAGGATTACCCAGGGGTTCGGCAGCCTCGGTTAAAGGCAACAATTGAATAACAATGGAGAGCGTGGCCAATATTAGAGATAATCTGGCCAAGGATACGATATTCCTTAAACATTTTCTAAACATTTCAATTTTCATATCAACGAGGACGAAATCAATGAAAAAATGGGCAATTTTTGAAACGTTTGAATAACGCGATTTGACATCCTCTTTTTGACCCGGATTAATATTACCACGTGATTTTAATGAGATTATTTTACCATCATTTTCAAACACTTTTATTGATTCTAAATAATTAGCGGAAAATTTGAATGAATTTGTATTTTCTGTCGATTTATAACGGGTGTTATTCTTGTTTGTAACATTGGTTATTATTGGGTTTGACAGACTCTTAATATTCGGCGACATTTCATACTTTTTATTTATTTTTATTTTTATTTTTCACTTTTTTTTCTTTTCTATTATACTTCCTTGTTTTTTTTATTTATTTTAATTTTTTTAAATCAAACTTTTCACGTAACAGGCTCTTCAGTCCGTAATTACGAACGAATATAAAGTCTATATTTATTACGGGAACTAAAGGGGCGTGTTCGCTGCATAGGCAATTACACACAACGTATCTATATAATTGTGTCGTTATATGCGGTATGTATTCGCCTATGTATATGCCTTTTTTTTAATCTTTGATAGGGTTGGTTTTATTTAATAGAATTTGATACTATGTTTAAGGAAATTTAACGCCACTATCACCGAGTTCGCAAGGTATGTATGTATGTATGGGTATAAGTTCTTTTTTTTTTTCGTTTCTATTTTTTCATTCTTTCGTTTCAGCACAAACGCTTTGGCTCGACGTCAAATCAGTCCGGTTTTCGTGATATTATTATGGCTAAATGAGGTTATGTGTCGGTAATTAATGTTATTAATTTTATTATGAAATAAACACGCGTTACACTACATTGCTATTTAGTATCCTTTTGGCTCACGCATCTTATTCTTGTTCTTATCCGTCCTCATCTACTAATAATAACTCGACCCTACTTTGATCTTTAAGAATTTTTCTTCAATATTTTTCACATGCCACTTATAACAGTTGTACCAACAACACGGGGCAGATTGAGTAATAAAATATCCCTAGTTTAAAATTCTGCGGTAAAATCTGAGACAGCAAATATCCCTACAATCAAAATAGGATTTGTTTATTATTAGAATATCGGTAGATTATGATAAAGAAATAATTTATTAATAAGAAAGAGACAATTAAAGTTATTTTTTTAATTATTATTATTATTATTCTTTTTTTTTCAACATAATTTACAATACCATTATAATTTCATAATAATATATGTACACTGCAAGATTTTTGACTTTCGTACATTATCCCGTAATTAACGAGATATTATAAGTTGAACAACTAGCACAGCGCATAGCCACTTTACTTTTTTTTTTTTTTTACTTTATCGTCTCACTATTTGACGATTTTTTCCGTTTTTTTTTTTTCTAAATCAAAGAACAATCGGTTTGCTACTTTTTCTTCTCTTAACATTTATCCGTTTGACCCTTGCTTTTGATTAATGTGGCATTTATGTCTTTTTCACAATTCGAATACGCCATACCCAGGCCAAAACCAGCTCCTGTTATTATCGGCCATCTCTTTCCTAATAACATTAATTGAATTACAACAATTCTACGTAATAATAAAACAAATTATTGATTAAGATTTTATTTATAGACCATTTTAAATTCATGCACGGACAGAAAATTATTTCAATGTATGTACAATGTTTGTTATTCGAATCTTGTAACAAATATTCAAATCTTGAAATCAAAGATCAATTGAACTTTAATCATACATACTATTGAAATATCGATGACGATTGACACAAGCGACAAGTATTGTAATAACAGCCGACAGAGGTTAGGAAATCATTATTCAGATATTGATCGATTGATGATAGAAAGGTAGATAATGATGCAGATGATTCATTGAACTATGGTTTTAGAGGGGCATAACTTTGTATTGGCAAAATTTGAACTTACTTCTGAAGAAGAGAAGAGAGAATACGGATCCTAGGAAGACACCGCCACCTAAAATCCGTCAACATGATAGCGAAGTTAGTAAAAAAAATTGTCATGTTTCGTGGACATTTAATTGTTTCGCAAGACTGTAATACGTGGGATTGATTTTACCTAGTTTAAGAACGGCGTCCGTAAAGCAACGATCCCATTTACGCCCAATTTCATCCTCAGCCCATGCCCCAGCCATTTTTTCCTGTGATCAAAAAGAAATCGTTACGTCATACGACACCATCTCGAAAACGAGGCTAGAAATTTGATAACATAAAACAGTTTTAATATTACTTATTTATTTACGCTCGAGAATTGTTCAAGTCTGTTGTACGGAAGCTTGGTTCACACTATTTGATACGTGCAATACTTAAGTTACTTCCATTCAGACAGATTTTGCCGAAATCTTTAATAAGCGAAATAAGGTAAAAGTCGTGGATGTAAAAATTCGAAGCGTAGTTCCTTGTCAGTTGAAAGATGGCGCCATTAGTAAGTTATCAAAAAGTGCTGTCATCTTTGAAGATTTTTGTCAACCACAATCAGACAAGAAGCTGTCATAAGTTGGATCCAAGATGGCAGCGTCCAAATGATATATTCTCCTGCCAAGTGTCACTGCTAAGTTATTTACTACTTAGAAATGTGTCAAGATACACGCTTGGCGTCTGCCGCTATACAGTCGGACGCCGAAAATACATGAAATTATAGTCAAGATCGAGATTCTGTTCGGATATTTTAAGTTTCATCCAATTTGGAGTTGAAATACGTCGTTAAAATTCACGAAAATTCCTAAACTATGACGAAAAAATTAGCAATGAAATTTTGATTCTATTCCCTACATCCCAAAATTCCTAATTTCATCATACGCAATTTTTATCGCGATGTTTCCCGTTATCAGATGGCAAACGCTCCATGGGTATCACGTTGAAACTTTATTTATAGCTCATAACAAAAAATGGGCAAGGTCGTTTTTTTTTTATGTTTAAAAAAAATGTCACCCTGAAACCAAACCGATATTTTCAGGATTAAAAATCGAAGTTTTCCACTTCGTTTATTGATAAAAATAATTTTTAATACATAATATTTGAATTATTAGAGTTTCTTTCCATTCTCATTCTTTGTACATAAAATAGTTGATATATATATGTATATGTATGTATATAAAGTATCATGAATACATAGACAGCAGGACAATTTGTCAGTAAATCAGTTCGCATTCCATGATTGAATTAGATGAGGTGTACTTGGTCCGCGTGTTTACCAGGGTAAAATACGAACAGGGATAGTTGAAACACACACAAAATACAGCCCAATAAATTTGGTATTATTATGAAGGTATCGTCCAGTATAAAGCCATACAGTAACCATTCGAACGAAACAATTAAAGATGACAATATGATAGGGAATGGCAAACTTTCAGCACTTTTTACCCTCAGTACGTGGGCCTGAAAAATAAAAAGAATTATAGGTATGTATACCAAGTAGGGCAGGAAAATAAAAACCAAACTGAGATCAGAATAAAGAATGTAATAAATCTAAGCTTACAAGCATGGTCAAAGGTGAGGCAAAAAATACGATAGTTAGACTGCAGCTAAGCAATCCTATTCTCTGTTTTGCCAAACTTTTATCTATTTCATAACGACCATATAAGTAAACTGATGCGACGAAAATCAGAGCTACAGTAAGCTGTTTTAATGTTAGCGATTTTTTTATACTGTACAGCATGAATATAATTGTGTAGAATAACTGGAGTGAAGATCCAAATATATTCACTACTATTATTGATGAATCTCCTATCAGGAGGCCATAGAGTAACCATAAACTGCATCTGAAAGTGGTTTAAAAAATAGAAAGAAATCTATTCATTATTCGTGAATTGAGAAAATGATGAAAAATATGTTATTCAAGAAAAACATGTAACGTGTAAAAATTTTGTCATAAGAAATTTTCACAACTTGTTTCTATTTTCAACACCTTGCAAATAATATTATATTCTTACGACATAAAACACGTCACGAAGGCAAGACCAGATGCATCACCGGTCGTTCCATTGAGGATGTATTTTCGGCATACCAGTCTGCAAAAAAAAGCAAAAAAAAAAATACGTTGATTTATCATTGTTACTCATTTCGATTAAATATAAGAGATTGACCAGTTTGAGATAATATCTACGACATTACTCAATATTTTGAATTTGCATACTAGACTTTGCTGTTTTCTTTGTGTTTTTATAATTTTATTATTATTTTTCAATTGCAAGGGAATTTTTTTAAAATCTTTGACTCATATGTATAGCGAACTATTGAAACCTTTTTTTTCTACTAATCAAACAATAGAGTTTATTTCTACTTCTTGTTATAAAACGTGAAAGATCGCGAATAATAATACATGACGCTCATTTTTTTTTAAGGTTATGTTTATTTCGATCATACATAATACATTTACAGGTAGAAATTATATGTATATTATAGGTATATTCACGCATTTACTTACGTGCCGGCTAAAAATTGTAATATTGCAGAAACCGAAGCCGTCGCCGCAAGGATTTCTTTAAATTCTAACGCTGTCATATTAGTATTCCTCTCAAATTCATTTCTTTAGTGTACGTTTATTTTGCGGTCAAATGCATGCGGTAACATCAACACATCTGTTAGAATGTTACAAGAGATTTTATTCTGACCTAGGTCACAGGTGACACGTGAATTGACACGAATACAATAAATTCTACCAACTATATCCAACGATATATTGTGTACGTCTGCAATTCCGATATATCCCCGATAGACCATTTGTCGTCACATAAAAATAAAAAATGGATTCGTATATGTAATTGTTATTGTCCATAGTCCCTATACCTATGTAGGTATGTATATACCACGATAAAACCGTGGTATATGTATACATATATAAATATATATTTATAGACACGTACGGTTTAAAAATGCGTGAAGTGTCTATTAGTATGTAGTTATATTTACATATCTTGTTTCTATAATTGCCACATATCATTACGTATTACTATTCATAAAAGTATGGCTAGTCTCGCTCTTTATGGGGACCCATACATAAATATGATTAAAAAAAATATATCCAAAGGTCATCAATTGCTTATCGTAAAGTAATTGGGCAATTATATGTATAATTATTATAGCCGGTAGCCGAAAGTTCGTCTAATGATTAGGGGGAATAGACTAGCTGCTAAGAAAATAACACATGATGTAGCTATAATCATGGTTGATAAAAACTGAAAAAAACCATAATTGTCTTTGAGTGATCAAGAGCGCATTCTATGAATATCACAAGTTTGACGGGACGTCGTTCTCTGTGATGTGGGTATAGAATCGACGCTCATCGAAAAATTGAAACGATTACAATTGACGTCATAATTAAGCGATGTTTTGCGTCCGAACGTGGGCCGTTCAATTTACTTCTAATAGTTCAATGGTCGCATACGTATGCAATTTGCGATATTATGCAGCTACATACATGCATAAAATACGCGTATGATGTTATTGTAAATTACAAGATGTTATGCGTGCTTAATTTATTGATGAAAAATTATTTAACAAACAAACTACTTGACATTCATTTCAGATTGCTTATTTCATTGTCGTAATGACCCAAGTGCCTAATTTTTTCGCGCTCGTCGTACCGTTAAACATCTACGTTTCGTACGAATGATCTTTGCGACTAACGCAGCGTTTTTATTGGGGAAATTTGATCTTCAGCGAAGCATTAAGACGTCTCAGCGATTTATCGAGAAAATATTTTCTTTATTATTATTATTATGTATTGTCAGTTTTTTTTTCGTAACATTATATACCTATATTCAGCTAAATTATAACAATAAACTTTATACATAAAATCTATTTGTCTTTAAATGAAATATTATTCACTTTATAATTATGTTTATAAACAATGAACTCTTCGTGCTTAGATACAATGAAATTATATTGAAACTAAATGTTATATTAATATTGCAGGTGAAAACTATTAGTTCTTCGTTAATTTATTTTCTTTTTTTCCGGTTCTTCTACAGATTTGGACGGGTATATTGCAAACAATGATAACTGCGATAAGGAGAGCGTAAATCCAACTGCATTCTGGAACTAAATCACGAATAAATACTCAGAGAGATAAAAAACACCGAATGTTGTCTATCAGAGTTCTTACGAACCAGTTTTTGTTATCTAAAAGTAGACATTGGTCAGAAAGACGAATTTTAGATGACAAAAACTGATACATTGGATATCTAGAAGACCTCTGATGGACAACTTGTATTTTTGTGCTATCTGGATAGATAATGATTATAATTAACATTAATTATTAACTAATTGATATTTTGAGTATTGAAAAAGTTGCATAATAAAGTTAAAAATTTAATTTTTTTATTAATAAGTATGATGAATTTTCAACTGACTATTATGAATCCGTTGTCGATAATCAATCCATATAAAAGCCACTGAAACGTGACCAAAGTACCCATAAAAATCAATGGGAATGGCAGGCCAGCAGTGCTCTTAGTCCTTATGATTTCACCCTGAGAAAACGTTAATTAAAATTCAACGAAAATCTCTGAAAACTAGTTGACTGCAATATTGATACAAGCTTTTTGTGTTACTGAAGGGTCTGTAAAAGGATTTAATACTCACAAGTCCAAACAGTGGAGATGCAATTAAAATGAACAATAGCATAGTGATGATAATTCCATATCGATATTCCAGGTTGTTTGGGTTTTCAATTTGTGCATATCCAAGAATGACTGCGACTAGAGCGACTATCTTACCTGACAAAGCAAGCGTGTCAGTCTATAATAAAATAATTTTTAAAAATAATTTAAATAAACAATGTTGAAAGTTACATAATAACAAGTTGAATATTATCATCTGTTGTTCCCCTGTGGTTAGGCACTATACTATGCATAAATGGACATTTTATCATTGAAAAACTCAGGGTATATTCTCTAGTATAGAGCTATCAAGTCGCTGTTGAAGGTAGTATTATCAGAGAATTATATAAACTGCATTCTGAATCTTATCATAATATCGTATATATGATAAAAAAAATTTCACACACTGGGTGTTTAATTTTTTTTTGCAACTCATTGCTAATAAAGCAGTGTTCTCACTGCACAATGTGATACGAACCTTGTTAGGTGAATAGAAATAGTAGAAAAGGAAGTAGCCGATGTTCAAAAAAATACCAAATATGTTTACAGTTATCATAGCTGTATCTTTCAAAATGTATGCGTACTGTAGCATCAAGACTCCCCTGTTTAAAATAAGATAATTCATCAATTTTTCTTTCAACCGGATATCCTTGAAGATATTCACTTGTCAGATATTTGTCAGGTTTTAAACGTTCAAAAAAAAAAAGAAATAGAATCAGTCTCATTGTTGGTAGAATTTGTTACATTAAAAGCCACGTTTGTTTTTCCTTTGTTTTTGCAACGTTTCTGCAACTGTTAACTTTATATCAAATATGATGAAATGAATACAGTTTTTTTGAAATCTGAAATAAATATATTGAAAAATATATATATTTTCTCACATTCCAGTACCACCTATGAACGGCATTGGGTCAAATCCTTTGGCTGTTCCTTTTTGGTATATATCTTTACATATAAATCTGTAACAGAGAATTTATAATTGAATGTTTTTGAAACGTTCGAAATTGGAATATACAACGTATATGTGTTATGTGGTTGATGCAGTATGTCAATAGCGTTGTTAGATTATAGTATGTATTACGTGAATGAGTATTGTGGATACATATATCTAGAAATTTGATGGATAAAGTAAGCGGATGCATATCGCGAATTAATTGCGATTTTAATTGATATGACTTACAAGCCGGCGAACATCTGTGCCATCGTTGTAATTGATGCACTTGTTGCGACGATATCCTTGTAATCTTCCAATCCCATTTTTACGTGTGATTTTTATTTTATTATAATTTAAAGTATATACGTAGATGGGATCTGCAGTTATTACAAGTGATTGCAGGTAATACGACACGATGTCTCCGACTGTCGGGACGCAACTGACTGCACTGACTCTAATTATCCGTAATATGTACGGCAGTCGACAAGCCTCAAATACCTAGTATATGCCTTGACGATATCGCTCGAACCCGCTATTTTACGTACCATATTTGACTAGTGTAGCTTATATTCTTGTTGAAATCAGAACGGGTTGAGTGGCACTAATATCGTAGAGATAAAAATCTGGAGATAATAACTGCGGCGTGACAAGCAAATATTCTCCTTATTGACCTTCGGATATCGATGGCTATCATTTGGTAGTCCTGTTACATTACGTAATTATTTGTATGTATCTTGTCAAAGGTTCTATCAACTTGTTGAATATTAGAATAATAGCATTAATATAACTCTATCTTTTTGAACTATCTGGAAATGAGAAAATGGAATTGCAACCAGACTTGAAGGACACGTCAAGGACGTAGTTATATTACAATTCCTAGGAATGAAACACGATACGTGATTCGTTGCAACGCTTGTGTAACCGTGGTGTCGGTGTTTTCGATTTCAAGAAAACCGCGGGAAACAATATCGATCGTGACGGCGATGCGGAAGACATGTGATTTATGAGCGGGTCGCAGGCCGGTCGGTGCCACCGGGCTCATCCGATTGGTCCCAATCTTTTTTAGACAGTTTTTGATTCGCTCTTGGAGCAGCCGTTGATAACCCCGTCGGATGATAAAAATTTATCTACAACGAGAATAAAGACAACACGACTTCTCCAGATGTTCGTGGTCTTGTCTTTGCTTGAATGGGATTTGCAAGAGATCAGTGAATAAAGCTATCCTGGTAATCAAATGTGAATATTTACTAATGGCAACTATTTTCCACAAGCAACTCTCAACAGAATTACAACAGGCTATTGCAAAAAAAACTTGCAATCTATTTGTAACAGAATATATGTATGTATTGTGTCGATTTTCAGCAGAATTATACAAGTAACTTGCAAGATTCTTGTAAGGCACTTGCACTTCAATGTACTTTTAGTAGACACGGCAGATTTTCTCAATCATGCAGCATGGAGGCTTGTGGAGAATTCATTTAGAAAGAAATTCAGTCAACGCTACTAGTGATTTTTCTGCAAATCTTGTGACAGTCTTTCGAAATTTGGTTACCAGGGTATACTTCATTGGTGTATCAACTGATTTTCAATAAAATGAATTCATTATCAGAACTATATCTCGTTCTTGTTCATTCAATCCAAATTTCGCGGGTAAGGTGATGAATTTTTGCACAGAATCTGAAGTTCATTGCTTATGGTTCCATCTTCCTGTTCATTACATCAGTGGTGCTCAATTACTGCGTAATGAGTTTTATAAAATACAAACCCCTAGAGATTTGGAAGGATATTTTAATGAGTAATAAAAAATAGCTGTAATATTTAATAAACGTAATAAATGTTGATACAGTATTTAATCATGAAAAATTCTTTTGAACGATATTATCTACATGTATAAGGAATCGTTCCTTCACTAGCGTGATAAAATTATTTCAATAACCTGCACAGAAATATTATTCCATTTACTATGCATCTATACATTTTATAATAATATCTAAAATTACGACGTATTTGTCATCACCATTATTATCATCATGTTGGAAGGTCTCGTTGCCTGGATACTTAATAATTATTTAGGAAAATATGTAGAAAATTTAAACACCGATCAATTGAGCATTGCTCTACTGTCAGGTAAGGTTATGTCACTACTAATTAAAACTACTGAAATAAATAGAATCAATTGATTAATTAATTACTTAATATCCCACGATTTATACATACCAAAAGAACGTTGTGTTACTTTTAAACAAATTATTCGTTGATCTAATAACCGATCCTCAACATTTCAATCATGTATCACATTTTGAAAATACAACATTAAAAAAAAAAAAAAAACAAAGGACATCTACTCAAAATACCACGAATAATTTCTCAGCGAGATCATTTTCCTAACAGGAGAAGTAGAGCTTGAAAATCTACCTCTAAAGCGAGAAGCTTTAAGACATATCGGCTTCCCGGTCGAAGTCAAAGCAGGATTCGTAGGAAAAGTTCGCCTCCATGTTCCAGTTACGCAAATCAGAACTGCACCATGGGTTATAGTAATAGAACAGTTGTATCTCGTCGCAGGTCCGATATGCCTCGAAGAGGTGTGTTAGTTTCCTGTTTAACTCACAATTCAGAATGGATTTAGCAAGCTATCATATATCCCAGTTTCTTGCTTGATTTGATTATTCAATAAATTTAATTTTTCTGGTGACTAATGAATCGATTTTATCAGTTCGACAACGAGGCGGAGGAACAAGCTGCCCAAGAATACAAACTGGGTCGATTAGATATGCTGGAAGCTAGGTGGCGAGCAGATACAGAACGTGAGCCTGGTTATTACGCAACAAGTTATAGTTCCTGGTTAAATTATGGTACTTCGTTGGTCACGAATATCATTGAAAACTTGCAACTAAATATAAAGGATGTGCACTTTAGGTATGAAGACGATGTAACGTTTTCATCGTGCGACGGTGAGTGGGTGAATAAGGATGGTTTGAATTCAATATTGTTATTAAAATATTTGTTTACATTACAGGAGCTGGAGTTGCTTTTGGTGTTACAATAGGAGCTTTAACAACTCAGAGTTGTGACGCCAGTTGGATACCTGGTTCTACGTCTTGGAATCTTGGTGATGCTTCTTTTAAACTTATGGAACTTGATGGTCTATCTGTTTATTGGGATGATTTACCGAAAGAAGATTTTTTTGGTAACTTAAATCTTGGGGACTTGGCCGTGAGTATACATGTTTCGGATTGATACAATTCATAGTAACAAAATTGGTATCAAATTTTACTTTCTATCACCTACATGGGTGTTGCAGGTGATCAAAAACTGTTGTGAAAAATCCTCTTTTTGAATTATGATTTGTTTACAAGTTAATTCAGGTATAATTAAATGTAAGGGTAATTATCTCAAATACTATAGAGGTTTTAGGCCTTGAAAAATCGATTTGCGTTACGATTTGTTACAATGTGATAATTTTGTGGAATCTAAATTCTCCAATATCGAAAATAGCAGAGATATACATAATCAAATTATTCACCTGAGTAAGTAATCGAAATTTCGTTCATTGTGATTAATTGACTAGAAAGTCGAATTTTTTTTTTCAAAATACCACGTTTCGTCGGGAATTTTTAAAATTTTCAAAAAAATGTCTCAGTTTTAATGGCTTGAAAGGCGAAATATAAAAAAAAATGCATTTAATGTAAAAAATTCGTCAGATTTCTATGAAGCAACCCCCTAACTTGAAATTTTTATTTGATGATTTTGAAAAGTGTCCTTTTTCAAGTAAATCCTGAAAATACGAAATTGGGATTTCCAGCGGATCACTCTCAACCAATGAAAAGAAACATGAGATTTCCCAATAATAATGTAAAAATACAATTCTCATTAGAATATTCTGTGGTTGCTAAATTATTCCATTCATGCAAATTTTTCGAATCATATTCGATGATTTCATTAATTGTCTCTTTGATTTAGCGTGATCTCCTGGAGATTCCAGTTTCATATTTTCAGGATTTACTTAAAAAAGTATACCTTTCAAGATGATCAAATAATAATTTCAACTTAAGAGGGTGCTTCATAGAAATCGGACGATTTTTTTCCTGTTGAATGCATTCTTTTTTTTTTTTTTTTTCATATTTCGCCATTCAGGCCATTAAAACTTCAGACTTCAGAAAATTCCGACTTTCCAGTCAATTAATAACAATCGGTGAAATTTCGATTATTTACTCAAGTGAAAAATTCGATTACGTGTATCTTTGCTATTTTCGATGTTAGAAGCTCTAGATACCACAAAATTGTCGCTTTTCATAGATATAATAAGGTAACAATTTGTGACACAAATCCATTTTTCCAGGCTGAAAACTTTCACTGTAATTAAGAGAATTACTCTCAAGATAATAACTTGACTAAGAAGATAGTAAATTTTTGTTTCTTCTAAAGTTAGCGTCCAACTTTGAGTCAATATATTTATAATTTTGTTGTTAGATTGCGATGAGCGAGTCGAAAAAAGCCAAACGCATACATATATTGTCTCCTGTCAGCGCTAGGGCTCATATAAAACGAGATAGATCAGAAAGACCGTTGCGTTCTATTAATAAACCAAGACTGATCGTAGACCTGTTGTTGGATCAGGTTCCGTTGTCTGTTACTGATGTGAGTATAGAGTTTTTTTAAAATCATTCTTGTACTATTCTCATCAGTCAATAATCATTCACAGTGGCAGTACGAACAAATAGTAAAATGCATTAAGAAGTTGGAAGATATAGATCGTCAAAAACGCCAAAGACGTTGTAGGCCAAATGTTTCCATCAGCGAAGCTCCTAAAGAATGGTGGAGATATGCTGCTCGATGTCATCTTGGAAGAGAAACTTTTAAAGTAAAGATGTCCTGGGAAGACGTTATTCAAAGAGGGAAACAAAACGTTCTTTATGTTGAAGCTTGTGCTAAGTTACTTGGTAATGCAAAAAACCGCTCTAAACTTTCAAAGTGATCTCAAATAATTTTAAAATTTTAAGAAACGTATTGGAAGTTTGGATTTAACTATTTTCTCATGACTTGGATCAAAGAGTTCTTTTATCACTTTCAATCCATTATTTCACCTAATTATACCTTCTTACAATAAAATATTGTTCATCTATGTACCAGGTACTCCTACAACTGCCCTTGCAACGGAAGTGAAGCAATTCAAAGATACGATTGAGATGGAACGGAGCTTTGACGAATTGAGAGTGCTGAGAGAATTGGCAATGGCTAAAGTTAGGCCGCCGAAACTACCTCCTGCAAATACATCGACGACTCCCCAAGGGCGTGGGATGCTTGTACAGTGGTTTCCGCAGTGGTGGGGCTGGTATTCAAAAACGTCAAACAATAATATCCAAAGTTCATCAACATTCGAAGGAGAACTTTTGGACGCATTGGCCGATACTATAGACGACGATACTCTGATACGGAGAGATACTGTTTTTGGACAGTTTAATTTCACTTTATCTAAGGGCGCGGTCTGCCTTTGCACTGGCGAAGGCGGCAAAGATAATACAAAAACTGTTATGGAATTACAGTTTGAAAAAGTTCATCTGAATTATGAGTCTAGACCTAGGTCTGGATCGCACAAATTTTCTATCAGCTTAGGAGCATTGTATTTACACGATTATTTGACGGAAAATTCTACATTTCCTGTTTTGGTACAACCACAAACTCTGTCTTTAGCGACTAATCGGTTACGAGGCTCCTCGGACAAGCTACCAACGCAGCCAACTCAGCCATTGTTTGAACTGATCTATGAGAAAAGACCATTTCACACGAACACAGATCATTCATTGCAAGTAAATTCTAGATCATTAGACGTTGTATATAATCCAATAGCGATTCGTTGGCTAATTGACTTTACTTGCAAACCGTACAGACACGCTTCCAACCAAAGATTACAAGCCATGAAACGTAGGACACGAAAACAGCTAATGAAAAATTGGGAACAAATTTTAGAAGGTGATTTGGTTCATCGTGCATCTTGGGATTTACAGTTCGATATTTCCGCACCTCAAATTTTGCTTGTAGAAAGATTCACGGATTCAAATGCGGCAGTTATTGTTGTTGATTTTGGGAGATTGCATCTGACAAATGGGACGGAAAGTAACAAGGTCATACTAAGGCCTGGCTCGTCGAACAGTGATGACGATGAAAAGTATGCAACACCTTGCTCCACTCCACCTGGAAGCAAAGAAACCGACTCTTTACAAGATGTTCAAGGCTTATCCGACGCAGCGTTACATCAGCGACTGTACGATCAGTACTTTGTTGATTTATCTGACCTACAAGTTTTGGTTGGAAAAGTAAGAGACCATTGGAAACATGCCCGGACTAGGGGAATGTCCAGTTTACACGTCTTGGAACGATTTAATATTTCGCTTCAGATTGAAAGACGTGTTGTTACAACGACGGATCCTCAGTTTCCTTCGATCACTGTATCTGGAAATTTACCAAGATTGGTTGTCCATTTAAATGAACAAAAAATTGAAGCTATTCGCTCCATGTATAACTTGTTATTGCAGTTATCTAACGCTTCTGAAAGTGATAAAGGCTATCCAGTAAATTTAGAACCAGGAAGTCCCAAAAAAGAAGAAAGTCTTGACAGAACATTAACTCGTTTAATGATGATTCAGTTCATAATTGATCAAATGACTTTCGAACTCCAATCCAGAGGTCGCAGTGTAGCTGAACTTCAAGTCTCTGGAGTCAGAATTGCATTGAGCAAAAGGCCCGCTGATTTGAGTGCATCGTTATCAGTGCATAGTTTGCTCTTAGTCGATGCTTTGCAGGAATTTGGACCAGATTTTGAACTTCTAGTAGCTAGTCACAAGCACGTTGGAATGGACAGCGTCTCGGGAAGCTTGCGAGACTCTGAACCAGTCTCTCCAACTTCTCCAGTATCTCCAGGCTCCCCAGATCCAACTTTGCCCAGAAGATTAACATCCCCTGTTGCTTTGACTCGAGCGCTATCGACTCTGGCTCGGGATTCGCGGAACTTTAGCCCTCCAAAGACCAATTCTTTCATTGGACTGGATCAATTGGATTCAGAAGCATTAATCATGGTTGAATTAATGCTGGTGGATGATGCCTCTGAGAATCTTCGCGTTGCTAATATACAATTCAACAACCTAGATATTATCGCAAATCAAGAAACAATAGTGGAGCTTATAGGATTTGCTCGTAGAGCATTCCCAACGCACAAATCAATTTCAAAACGCTCGGAGAGACTCGGTTCACTGCCTAATCAAGCTTCGGAAAAAAAGACCTTGATAAGAACAGAAATTACGTTCGATTTTCATAGATTAAACATTCTACTTCTTCGAGCCGTAATACAGGACAGTCAATTGATTGGCCAGAAGATAGCCACGGCAACTATGTCCGATGCCAGAATTCAGGCAACCCTAGGTGCTAACACTCTGGTTTCTGGATCATTGGGAGGTTTACAAGTACTGGACCAGACTCCAACTGGCAAAATGCATCAAAGAATTGTTAGCGTGGGTAGAGACCTGATAGCTGATCCGCCTCATCATCCATTGGAACATTTTGCAAATTTATCAAGTCAACCAGAGGCGTTTAGATTTTCTGTAAACAGAAGCTGTAAACAATTATCTCAATCCGATAGCCTTGAGACTTTGGCAGAAGTCACGATTCGCGTCGGTAGTGTCTGGTACACACATGCCCCTCATTTAATTTCCGAGCTACGATCTTGTGCCGATGAATTCAAGCAATATTTGAGCAACTTTGCAAGACACATTGGCGCAGCTGCTACAGATATGGCTATCGGGTTAGTTCATGCAGAGGAATGGTCAGTACCGCCAAGAAAACGTTTACCAAGTTTGTCTTTTGATGGTACGGACAGTTCTGGTTCCTTGTGTTTAAAGCTAGACGCTATTTTGGACAGTCCTGTTTTAGTACTGCCTAGATCTTCACACAGTACCCAAGTATTTGTCGCACATCTAGGTACTATGGCTTTACAACATGATCCACCGATAGATACAACGGCTAAACAAAGGCTAACTCTAGAAGTTCGCGATATGAATTTATACTCGTTAGATACTTCATTAAAAGGGAATCTAGTCAGTGGAAGTTCGCCAATTAGAGCCGAAGATATGTATAGTTGTAAGGAATATGGAAAACCAATTTTACATGATACTGTGCTTAGAATAATTCTGGAAAAAGAACACGGCTACTTAGCAAGAACTCCAAGTTTCCCTCTGGAACCTGAACTGCCAAATAATCCTGTTATTCAAGTTCGTGGGACTGTCGTCACGCCTTTGAAAGTATCTTTGTCACGGGGACAATACGAGCAACTCTTAGACACGATTCATCGTTTGGTTTACGCTTCAAATATAGAGCCAGTTTCTACCGAGCAGAAAACTCCCAGCGCTAAAGTATCAAATTATTCTGATAAGTTTGACCTTTCGATAAAGGTTTTGTTTGAACTTCCTGTATTAAGCGTTGAACTAAAGCAGGATAACTTGGAACAGCCATTGGTCGATTTGTCAATGAGAGACTTCGTCGCCAAGTATGAAAAGCTTAATAAATTCGAATCTACTATAGAAGTAGCTCTCAAATCATTACTCATGGAAGATCTTCTGTGCCCAGTTGGATCCAGACATCGGTATATGATGCAGTCTTCAGCTCCAATCAGAGCAAGATTACCAGCTGGTGTTTCAAAGTCATGCCCAGACCTGGTATTTGTTCAAAGATGGAAAAACGACTGTAGCAGAGGCAGTTTACCAGACAGACTTGAAACTGATACTCTGTACGGGGCAGTTCCTGCACATTGGCGCAGACACCCTGTTTCCCAAATAGATACACCAAACACTCCACCTCCTTCACCTGGAGCAGTTGTTAGCGAGGAGAATTTGGTTTTGATTAGCATAACAATGACCCAGTCAAATCCAATGGTCGAAAATGACAAGGTTCAACGAAAATTTATCTGCGTTGATTTTAACTGTCTAGATCTAGTAGTCAGTGTTGAATCTTGGATGGTTGTACTTGATTTTCTGGGAATAGGTGCTCCAATTGATTCAAAACCACATGTAACTTTGCACAAAGAAACTTCGGATGCGGATCGAGTTGACGGAATCGAAGAGTTTCCGTTAGACTCTGAGATAGAAGTCGAAGTAAGATCTCTGACTCTAGTACTGACACAATTGGAACGAGAAATAGCCAAAGCTAATGTGTCTAATGCAAGTGTTCACATTCTAAAGTCCAGTGACAAAACTAAAATATCAGGATCTCTGGGGTCTATGTCCTTATTGGACTTGACTCCACATGGCAGGCTTTATCGTGAAAGATTTCTATCATCTGGTAGAGAAGCCCTTAATTTTCAATATTCAAGTTACACTGATACTCAGGACAGACCACACGACGCACAACTAAAGCTAAAAATGTCAGCTGTCCATTACGTTCACACGCAGAGATTTCTCGCTGAATTACAGGCATTTTTTGGACATTTTTCACAACTAAGAACAGTCATGGTTAATCTTAGAACTGACGAAGGGACTTTAGTAGACATGAACAAGAGGGATATGCGTTTGTCATTAGAATTGCATGCTGGTGCACCAGTCATATTGCTACCAGTCAGTTCAAGATCTGAGGAATTGATTCTTCTAAATCTCGGAGAACTGAGCGCGCACAACTCTTTCAAATTCTCTGAGAAAGTCAAGAATTGTCTTGTAGATGTGATGTTGTTAGAATTAGTCAACATGGATGTATATACAGCAAAGAGACTGAAATCCGAAGATCATAATCACAGCATTGATGTTCTGACCATCGGTAGTTTTTACGTTGAAAAACTAGGGCCTTCGCTCTTAACAGAAAAGTGTCATTTGAAGTTACAAGTTGAGAGAAATTTAGATACTTATATCAGTAGGGATTTTCCTGATTGGAGCGTTCATGGGGTATTATCTACAATGGATTGTGCGCTAGATCCAGCCCAGTACATGTTAATTCGAGGACTGCTTTCATATAACATCGGCGAAAATTTGGATGACCTTCGCTTGCTAATGGAAGATCTGAACAATCCTGACGAGTATTATTACAACCTCGCAGATACGTCAGAAAAAGTTTGGACAAAATCGTGCATAGGTTTAGAATTAGTCAATGTTACTGTGGCGTTGCATCCGAATCACGGTTTGGCTGCTTTAGCGTGTGTTAATTTCATAAAATCAAAACTGACTTTAGACTCGCTAAGCGACGGCTCTCAAGACATAGATTTAGTCTCTCAAGAAGTTTTGGTGACAGATACTAGATTTCAAGATGAACCAGTTAACCACAGGTCAAATGTTTTTACCAGTATTCTACAACCCTTGAGAAACTCGGGAAGTATAGAAAATCACGTTCAGGCTGAAATACATCACAGAAGACGCAGGAATAACGTAGCTACAACAATAATATTACACAGTATGAGATTGACTGCAATTTTAGACTGGTGGGAAGCGGTTAAAGATTTTCTTTTTCTAAATGCTCCTGAACCTGATCCAGTTCTTGGAATTGTTCAAACGATTGTACCGCTAGAAAATGATGACAGTAATGCAGCTAGCAACGTACCATTTGAATTAAAACTGAATATAACAGATTCTGAGTTAGTTATTGTTGAGAATACATCTCTGTGGGATACAAACGCAGTCATTTTAAAATCTACTACAGTTTTGGCATACAGATCGGCTCCACAATGCGGGGAAAAGCCGCTATCTTGTAATTTGTCTCGTTGTGAATTATTCTCTTGCATTCTTGGGCTCGAGGATGAGACGGCATTGTCTATCATTGACCCAGTTGGAGCTTGCTTTGACTTGACGCAAGAAAAGTGTTTGGAAATCCAACTCCAACCTTTGAGTGTAAGATTGAGTTATCACGATATCACCATGTTTACAAGGATGCTGAGTTCCCTTCCCAAGCAAACTCTTTGGGCTAAACAACGAAGTAACGGACCACCGGCAAATGCAAAAAGCCACGTTATGAAACTCTCTGCTCTTGGTTTTGCAGAGACTGATTGTGAAGCAGCTTTGGACCGCTGTAATGGACAGCTTGACGACGCTGCTTTATGGCTAACGCAAAACGCCATTCCAAACACTCAAGCAAACACAACTAACGCCTTGTTTGTTCAAGCTATGGAACTGGAAACTCCTTGCTTGAGAATTTGCATCATCGATGACTGCAGAGACGCTGATGTACCTTTGTTAGAAATGACAATGACGGAGCTATCTCTAAGACAATCACTGCCAGGACCTGGTGTAGCATCAGCAAATTTCAGCGTAGATTATTACAACCGAGTTCTCAGTGGATGGGAACCGTTCATAGAGCCATGGAGGGCTATTTTCAAATGGGAACAAACTCTGACAAATTCATTAGCTTTGAAAAGATTGCAATTATCGATAAACTCCGAAGATTCAGTTAACGTTAATATAACATCAACTTTAGTAGAACTTGTAAAATTGGTAAAAGACAATTGGATGCAGGATTATTACTTGTCTAACAAAGATTCGCTGCTTAGTAAACCGTTTGGAAGTCCGCCAGGATATCGTAGAAGATCACCATTCGTTCCTTTCGCATTGAAGAATGAAACTGGCTCAAAATTGTGGTTCAAAACTATTATAGCTACCACAGATACCGTGAATGAGATCAGTGGTACCTCGAAGAAAGAAAATATGCTTGAACTAGATATGACTTGGGTAGAAGTTTCTCCCGGAGAAACAATTCCTTTCACATTTGAAGGTAGAGGAAAACTGCGGCATCATTCTACGCACATTGTTAGGAGACATCAAGTTGCCGTTTCAGTTGATGGATGGAGACCGGTTGATCCCGTAACCGTGGACAGGGTGGGAGTCTACTTCCGTCATGCAAACGCAGATATTATTGGTAGTTCACAGGTAATACGATAAAGCATTACCAAGTAATCAGTGCAAGTATAATATAATGTATTTTCATTTTTAGATGCAGCTAATGACTCCAAAAGCCAGAGTAGTCTTCGCCGTTGAGCTGGAAGGATCAGCTAGAAAGCTAGTCACTGTTAGATCAGCTTTACAAGTTGTTAATAAGCTGACCTATGCCGTTGAAATAAAGCTGGAAAAACCGACCAATCACCAAGGATGTATGAAAGTTTTTTTTTTTTACTAAATTAAAATTTTAAATCTTCGAGCAATGGCTGGGATCAAACTCCTTCTGTATTCTCCAATTTTCTTTACAGTTTCTTCATTATATCCGTCATTAAACGGAAAAGTATTACATGTCGGTGCACAAACAGTGATATCAATACCACTAACGCACACCGGAGCACAAATGTGGTTAAGACCAGTACACTCTAATAGTATATTTCAATTTTGTGTAGAACCAATAGACTGGTCGATAGTGAAGAAGCCCTCAGAAGTAACTGAGATTCATACGGCGTGTAAAACAAATCAAAATCATATATTTAGGTAAGCCAAAGTGGTTTGAATAAACTTTCTAACACTGTTAACATACTTTCTCCATCATCCCTAATGTATTTTTTAATTGCAGAATGTGTGTTGCGATAAAACGCAACAATTACCCGGCAGATGTTAGTCAAACAGCTCCAACAATGCCAGCACATTCTATCTTATTTTTGGCTCCTATTACTTTAACAAATCTACTACCACACGAGATATCTTACACCGCAGTATCCGAAAGTGGGAGAATTCCACCAGGCAATAGCGCTGATTTACACACTTCGAATAACGACGGACCGTTAGAAATTGGCATTCAATTAGAAGGATACACAGGTGCTGGAACGGTAATGAAGGAATAATGCAACTTGTATTATTGCGAATATTCTCCATTTACTTCATAATTCCATTTACGAATTTTTACAGTTGCTGCTGCCACAAAACAGCAACTCTTTCACCGGTCGAATGAGACTCACTGATTCTTCAGGCAGAATTTTATTCCTACACGCAGCTGTTGTCGTAGAGAAAGGATCCGCGTTAAGAATTAACATTACTGCGCCTTATTGGATAATAAATAAGACGGGACTGCCATTGGTATTCAGACAAGAAGGTGTTGGCATAGAAGCTGCTGGTCAATTCGAAGAACACGAAAGAGCTCGGATGGTGGCTCCGTTGCTGTTCTCGTTTAGCGACGAAGAAGCTAGCAGAACACTTGTCGTCAGAGTCGGAACTGGCGTTCATCCTCACGGAGCTCCGCAGTGGTGTCAACAGTTCCATTTGCAGCTCGGTGTTCAAGTCAGTATGATATTATTTCTTTAGCAATTGTTTACAGATAAAATTAGAACCATTTTCAAATACATAAATTTTCGATTAGTTATTCAGCAATCTCTCCCTCAGGTGCATCGTCTTAGAGTAAGTTTGCGCGATGGAAGACCAGACATTGTATACTTGATTGGTGTAGCAACTAGAACTGCACGAGGCAGATACAGAGCTACCACAGTTGTGACGTTATCTCCCAGATATCAACTGCACAATAGATCATCCTGTACTTTGGAGTTGGCTCAGAAATGCTTTACAACAACAGTGGTAAAAAAAATTTAATCTGATCAAGGAAACTTATAACATCATTAGAAAAATTATAACAGTTTCTAATCATTTTCTTGTTACAATTTATCAGAGCCATCTAGATGCACAAGCAACGTATATAACAGCAATGCCAGATTGCCATATGCCTTTCCATTGGCCTCGACTGGACAAAGACCAGCTTTTGTGCGTGCGAGTAATCGACGTAACAAATTGTATGTGGTCTGGGGGTATCCGATTGGACGGGAATCATTCGCTGACAATTAACATCAGAGATACAGCAGGGAAAATGAATTTTCTACGAGTAGATGTAGTCTTGCAAGAGAGCACGTATTTTGTTGTATTTACAGACGCAGATACTATGCCACCACCTATCAGAGTTGATAATTTTTCTGAAGTACCTTTGGTCATCAATCAGGTATTAATCAGGAATCAGCTTATTCCATATTTGTAATACAAAGAGAATCATTCATCTATTCATATCTTCATAGACTGGTGTGGTAGAGAGCCAGCAGTGGACAGTAAGACCGCATTCTTCCGTACCTTATGCACTAGATGAACCAATTCAGTCAGCGAGTTTAACAGTAACAGCACCTGGAGGAGTTACTGCGTCTTATGATCTGAATATTCTTGGAGAAACTGGGGGATTAACATACGAGAATTTTATTTACATTGCTTTTACAGGTGATTTACAGCTTTTTAAATATTCATATCAAATGTTTAAAGAAAACTTTTGAAATTGTTCTTTGACTTCACGATTTACTCATAACAATCTCTTCTCATTCTATAGGGACTTTTAAAACTGACAGTGATATTAGTTCAAGAGAGAATGGGCTGGACCCATTAGATGTAGAAACGCAAAGATTAGTATTAGAAGCTGGTCCGGGGGGCTGGGTCGCCCTACGTCGAAAACAGTATGGAGCAAGATCCCAACTTTGGAGAATGACTAGCGATGGACAACTTCAACACGAAGGTAAATACAATGGCGATGTTATTAATTGATTTTTCTTACTATTTTTAGTATTTGTTGAACACACTGTATTCTATCTATTTTTGAACAGGTTCTAGTCCACCTAGAGATAAGCATTCTAGAGCACCAGACACCGTACTGGTTTTAGATATAGCTGGAACTGCTCCACAACCATTCTCTTATTGTGCTCTTGCATTGCGAAGGCCAGATCCGCGCAGGAGATCTACACAAACTTGGCTATTTACAGATGATGGAAGATTATGTTGCGCTCATCAGAACATGTGTGTTCAATCCAAAGATGGATTCATGGGTCTTCACGAAGGTTCGTTTTGCAATTCTTACTTCAAAATTGTCCACAGCTCAAAACTGTGTTTTATTCAAAGGAAAATTTCGAAGCTGATTCTCATCTAAATTAATAACAAAAGTAATCTCTAGATGTTCATATTCCAATCATGATATGGTATATTTTGACTACAGGTTTTCGTTATTATCATAGATAACTCAAATTAGTAATAAATGTTGCAGGGCGCGGCGTTGCCCGCTGGCAAATGTGTACGTATAGTTTTAGTACATCACGCAGGTGCTGATTACTTCTCTAATATCATTTTCCATGTTTTTTTCATTAATTTTTTAATGCATTTTTGAATCCTCAATTTGTCTATTTTTATTTTGTTCTTATAATCTTTTGTACAATTTATTAGATTATATTTCCACATTCTTGTCGTGTATATCCGAGTGTCTATGAGTAAGAAAGACAGAGTTGGCATACATATATTCATAATCATGTATTTATCTTCATTATCTGTTTCTAGATTTGAAGAATATTCACTTTTCTTCAACGTCAATTCTCTAGTAAATTTGCTACTCTGATCTCTGTATCCAATTCATCTGTGTATTTCGAAAATATTCAATTCATCAATTTACTATTGCTTTTATATCAGATGGTGTCAACTCCAGAATTTTGTCGCTCTATACTCGATTCATTTTTTATATTCCATTTACTTTTTCATCGTTACCCGAGATACAATATATGAAAAACTTTATTTATAGGGAGCGAAGCTGTTCTCGGTCCGCAAATGCATATCAGCCCACCACCGATTGAACAATGTGTTGGTAGACAAAGGTTGCGACCTGGATCTGGCTTTTTATCAGTTAGAGTTTCAACTGATGGACCAACTAGAGTCTTACAAGTCTTAGATATCAAAGAAAGAGTAATTGTCCAAAAATTAATTAAATATTTTATAAATTCAAAGACAATAATTATCAATAAATTATAAGGGACTTTTTTTTATAATTTAGGATATAATCTGTTGATTTTATTCACAGAAGAAGACATTCGCCCTACTCGAAGAACGTGATTGGTCGCATATCGCAGTAACTCAACGTCCAACGCACGTTGGTCCCAATACTCAGAATACAGATACTCGAGAACTACAGTTGAGTGTGGGATTACCTGCTGGCTTAGGCTTGTCGATTGTGTCTCGAAGACCAGCGGAAGAATTGTTATTTGCAAGATTGGCTGGAATTGCATTGGAGCTTATGCAGACTCCAGCAAGTACTGCGCTAGATTTAAGCGTGGAAGATGTACAGGTGGATAACCAGTTGTTTGAAGCTCAGTGTTCGACTGTTTTGTATATAACAAGGTCATCACGTGCGGACATTGACAGTCGACCAGCAATTCATGTAGCTTCTGAAAAACTACCTTCCAAAAATCAAAATGCTGAGATTTATAAACATTTAATAGTCAGCGTCAAGCCGCTATGTATGCATCTGGAAGAAAGATTGCTTCTAAGGCTTGCTGCATTTGTTGGGGCTAGTAAATCCGAATTAGATGCACCGATGGACGAAAATGACTTTAAAGCACAGAGATTTATATCAGAAGTTTCCGCCGCACATGCTACGAGGTATTACTTCGGAACTTTGAAGTTGGTGCCTAGTCAAGTGAGTGGGAATTGATTCCTGTATAAATCTATAATGCTAAAGTAGATCAGATTCAAACTCTTTTAGTAATGGTTTATGTTTTCAGGTGCGACTGAGCGTTTTAACAACCACTAAGCTCCCTGCACGACTACAAGCAATTAAAAGGAAGCTGGGACTAACTTTAATAAAATTTGAAGATGCCACAATCGAATTGGAACCATTTATCAAAAAGCATCCTTTCGAAAGCAGTCAGTTCCTCATGCATTCCATAGTAAAACACTACAAAGATGTAAGTTGGTATATTGAGCAGAACCGACTACATATAAGTTAATAATAACACGAGAATTTTCTTCCAGGAATTAAAATGGCAAGCGGCAGTAATACTAGGATCTGTAGATTTTCTTGGAAATCCATTGGGATTTGTAAATGATGTATCTGAAGGAGTTTCCGGTCTCATATATGAAGGCAGCGTTAAAACATTGGTCAAAAATGTTACCCATGGCTTATCAAACTCAGCTGCTAAAGTCACTGAATCTTTGTCCGATGGATTAGGTCGAGTAATACTCGACGAAAGACACGAAGAAGCCAGGCAAAGAATTCGAGCTAACACAACAGGAAGTAGCGATCACATAGTAGCAGGCCTGAAGGGGCTTGGTTTCGGTTTGCTTGGCGGTATGACCAGCATTTTTAAACAAACTTATGACGGAGCTGCTAACGAAGGTTTTCCTGTAAGAATTTTCATTGACCTTCAGTTTTGACTCGCTAATTCATTCTTATACCTAATATCCATTCATTTTTCAGGGATTTTTCACCGGTTTTGGAAAAGGCGTTGTTGGAACGATCACTAAACCGGTTGTCGGAGTGTTGGATCTGGCTACAGAAACGGCTAGTGCTGTTCGAGAAACTAGTAGAAGGTTCGATTTGCTTTTGAAATTTTGAATCAATAAAAAATGAGTTGCAATATTCTTTTTTTTATCATGTTTCAGCGCACATCGAGCTATACCAAAGCGAGATAGACCTCCGAGGGTAGCTTCTGGTCCAGCGGGGCTTCTCCCTCCGTACAATAATCATCAGGCAGAAGGACAGGAGTTTCTTTACAGTATAAACAACCATAATTATTCAGAGATCTTTGTCGCCTATGAATGTTTACGCAGCGGTACTGAAGACCTTAGAGTTTTGGTATCTAATGAAAGAATTAGAGTAATTTCTGGAGGGACTAAAGGAGTTGTGACTGAAGTCAGCTTGACTGACTTAGTACATTGTCAGCCAACTCACAAAGTCGAAAATAATGGTAAAACGCTTTACTATATTGAACTTACGTCGAGGACTGAATCTGGTGCGCTTATTAATATGGACGGGCCTGAACTACTCAGAAGACCAAAAGTCAGATGTGATAGTGAAGAAGTCGCGAAATGGGTGAGAATATAGATTTAATTTTATTCTTATTTTAATGAATAGCTATTTATAAGTAAGAAATCTGGTCTTATTCAGTAGATCTGCTTATTTTACAGAGTTACTTGTAATGAATTTGCAGAAACTTAGAATAAACTGTATACAGTTTTGTACATTTGTTGAGGAAACATTTTGGGACAAAAATCAGAAGTTTCTCAACTGCAATAGGAAGCAGAACCAAGTCTTTGAGTAAATAAAAAGAGCTCTGTGTACACTTCGAAAATAAAATGAGATGATTAGCTAGCTCGGGTTTGCTTTTGAAATGAAATATTGGAAACTGTTATTTATCATAAAATAAATAGCAAGAAAGTATTGTAAAGATTAATTATTGGTATATTGGGATTTGGTCGAGCTTTTTTCAAATTTAATGTAATTTTAGAATAATATTAATGTCGTCCTGTTCACTTATTTTTCATCCTGACTTTTAATATCTGAAACAATTAATAGGTATTGCTTTGGTTTGCAGGTATCTCAACAGATAAACTACGCGAAAGGCATGCATGAAGAACGAAGTCTGACTTTAACTTCCTCGGATAATATGTTGGACGATATGAGAAGTTATAAATAAATAAGTGAATGAATATGGCAATAAGATTTTGTACAGTTAGACTATTTCGCAATTAGTTATCTTTGAGAAGATTCTTTATTCTATTTCTATTGTAAATTATTTCATAATTTATTAACGAAAAACAAACTATTATTATACTATAAGAGACTGATTGATGTTAAATCGAAATTTAGTATTCTCTCAAGTAATATATTTTTATTTCAATAATGTATATTTTTAACAATAAAAATTATCGTTTTTCAATTACAATACTTGATACCACAATTATTGATATACCTTCTTAAGTAACATAAATAAACAATTTATAATGATAATATTATAAAGATGATTATTTTTCATTAAAATTAATCTCAGAATTTGACAAATAATTGTACCTTCCATACAGACTAGTAATGGATGTATTTTGTTCGATTACAAATAGCATTGAATGTGTATGAACTTCACTAAAAAATTAAACTTATCAGAACAAAAATAGAAGAAAAATAGAATCATTGGTTTTTGTGATCAAATTATTTATCAATATCGCACTTGCGCGCCTGTTGACAGTCGACCCGTGATACACACAAGTGTGGAAGTGTCTTTGCGATTCAGATTTCAGACTCAGTAAGGCGGTGCTTGGGGATTTCGTAAATCGAAGATAGTATTATTTCCACGAAATCTTTATTAGTAAAAGTTTGATATATCGAAAAGACGTAATCTCTATATTATAAACACCGCAATTTACAATCCGGTCTAATCCCTTGTCAATTGTTTTACTTATTTAACTATAGGGTGTTGCGAAAATCTAACTTAACCTAAAAATGAATGACAGTTCGCTAGACGAAGGTCCGTCGGTAGACTTTGGTCGCGCAACTCTAGAAATTGCTAAAGAAAATGAAACTTTACACCATAATCAAGGGCAGCCTTTATCCACTGGCAATGGTAAATTGTGCATGACAAATATAAATAAATTTCACTGTCTGATATTTCGAAGAATAGCTCATTAACATCGGGTCAATAATCGTTTAAAATATCTATGAATAAAAACATCTGACAACGCATTTTCATGACAGAAAATTAATTGTTAACTTTTTTGTATTCATTTGCAATTATTTTGTGTATGTATGTATGCAACAATTTTTATAACCAAATAATTATCCTAATCAACGTTCTTGTCTAGTAGGATTTAATTTTTTTCTACAAATTCTTTCAAAGATATGAAAACCATCAGATTAACAGAAAGTGCCAAAATTTTCCTGTAAGATACGAGCTATCCGTTAATTTCTGCATAACGATTTCGAGTAGGAGGAATAATAATTAATACAACAAATCGATTTTCAATGAAAATTGAAATACAAAACTTACTGTTACCTTAAATGCTAATTCATTTTTCCGAATATCTAAGTGTAATCAATCAGGCTTTGGGAATCAGCTAAGAATAAACTAACGATAATGCCTAATGAACATAACTCCTGCCTTATTAGTCTGATCATGAAGCATGTTTTCGTTATGAGTGAACTACAACAAAATAATTAATATATACAGAATACTATCAAGTTGTTAAAATTGTGGGGGGTCAGTCAGACATTTAAGACTGAATTGTTTCTCATATCTTTCCCAATCCTAAAGGCCTGGAACTGTAAAGTCTCATTGAAATCAGATGAGGTCATTTTGTGACCAAAATCAATGAAAATATCGACAAAAAGAAGCCAATGGAAATCAATAATTGTTTCCACAGAACAAGATAGCACAAATGAAACGTCCAATAATCTTCCTGGCACAACACCGACGCCAAAACATGTTCCGAGTATATCTTTTAAACGAATCGACGCCCACACTTTCTTCTCCGATCGAAACGACGTCGTTGAACGAGCTATCCAAGATTGTACTCATACCCTGACCAAGGATGTGGATGGAGAAGTTGTTGGCTGCTGGCTTTTGACTCAGTGGGTATTATTTTCAGAATATTTGGTCATAGATTATGAATAATTGACCAAATTTTAGCTGAATCAATCTTGGTATAAATAATTATATATTTAAATAAAAATTTTTGTCCATATTTTAGGATCAGTTTGTGGGATACGGAGAAAGAGAGGCTTATTTTATTGACGAAAAATGCGTTGTATACAGTTAAATACGACTTCATATCACTAAAGACACTCGAGTACAGCAGAGTGCCTTTGTCAGAGATTGACACTGTCGTAAATGGAGAACTTGTTTATCCGCCAACATCGCTAGTGCCGTAAGAAGTTTAATTAGAGATGAATACAGCCCTTGAAACTAAACCTTATATATCGTTTAAGAACTTAAAATTGAGTTGGAATCAACTCTGAGAACGTATTAACAACTTAATAATCTTTCAGCAACGTTTTTCAGACATTACATAAAAGATATCTGTTAACTTTTTGTTTACGTTATCGTTATTCTATCTGTTGTTATCGTTACTTCGTCTCTTTAATTATTTTTAGAAGATTAAATGGCTTGGCAGAAGGTGTGTCGTCTGTCTTTCATAACGCTGCTCGTCAACAGTGGTCGTCCTTAAGTGCACGCTCCGGTTTTGGAGAATTTGAATCTAGGTACATCCGTGGGTCGGATGTTATACAGAATTCTTTTACCGTAGTTAGATCATCTCATAGATACTGCTCTTTTTGTTCCTAAACTTGGCGCTTGACTGTCGTGCTCTTTCCAAATATCTGTAGCTCATATTTTGTAAAATCGTTGACAAAATTCGTTTGCCTCTGTCTTTTCTATCTACCAAAACAACGTAGAAAGGATATTGCTGCATGCTTCAGATTATGTGTTTGTTAATTAGTAATTAAAATCTTGCTTAAACTTTAATACTAGCTAACAGTAAATGACATTAGATCTTGTTGAATTTTGTGCTAAAGCTTGTGATATGCAAAATAAGAAAATTGCTATTCATATTTCACAGAGGTAGAAATATGACTGGCTTACAACTGATGTGGAACAAAGGGAAGCCTCTACCATTGGAAAAGAAATGGAATCCATTTGCGAGAAATATTCCATGGCTTACATTCGCTAGCCATCCATTATTCTGGCACAAGGGTACAGAATTGGAAAAAATGAAGTTTGACGTCGAAGGATTGCACGCTACGTTAGTCAGTTTAATAGGAGATAATTGTCATGTAGTTTCAAATTCTATTGTTTTAGAAAATTATTTGGGACTGGGAGCATTGTTGCACAATAGAAATTCTCTGGGTTTTTTCAAAATACGTGGTAAAGTAAGTTTTTAAACAATTTTAAAGATGTTGGCGAGACTCGCAAAAGTATTTTATAGCTTTAAATTTGAATCAATTAATCGTCAAGCTGTGTACCTTAATTGGATATCAATATTTCTATAATTAATATAATATATTACGCATAATATAAAGCCGCGAAAAATAGAACTATAATTATAGTTATTATCAATCGTGTTTTATATTTGTATTGTACAATATCAAATATTTCAACAATTAATTGTTATTATATTCGCATTATTTGATGATAATAATGCGTCGAGACTATATCATGAATATAAGGAGTAAATAAGTAGTTAAAACTAAATATCATTGATGTCGAGTATGAAATAGTTTAGACATTAAAAATATTAAGAAATATTTAATGAAAATGTAATATAGATATAGTAGGTAGTAATTTATTTGTTGTGTTTGATTTTTTTCTTTGGATTATACGAGATTGCAATATTATTGAATTTCGTAAATATAAATGCATTTACAGAAGCCGACAATTTTTAATACTAATTATTAAATTTCAATGCTTATAAAGTTTAATAACATAATATATACATATTCATATACCTATATTATTTTTTGACTGTGTACATTTCTGCACAAAATGCTGCAGCTATATCATCGTATAAAAATTATTATAAATAAAAATTACATATACATATTACGTTATGAAGATATGATTTTTATTTTCAAAAAATATACCTTAAGTTTATTGATATATTAAAATATTACAATAATCTGTTTCAATATTCAGAATTTTCTTTCTTTATTCCTCTATACTTGATTCATTTTCAAGATTTTTACCCGCCAAGAAAATTAAAAAAACTGTTTCCGTTTATCACCACCAATTGGCGCTGAAAATCTTTATTGACCTGCATCACTGATCTCTATTCAGTGATCTGTAGATCCGTGAGTGATAATTGCAGACGTGTATACCTGTACACAAAATACAGGGGTATAGACTTTATAGAATTTTAATCTAATATAAAACAATTATATAATATCGCATATGTATGTAATACATGCCTATGTATTCGACAAATATTCTCATATATTATTCGTAAGAATAAATTTCTGACGAATTTAATATCAGGATAATCCCACACTACATTCAAGGTTAGTTTTTAAGCAACAGGTGTATGCGTACATACAATAACTACATTCATTCTAATTTCGATCTTTTATCTATTTCCAAAGAGATTTGTTCTACTAACCAGTATCATATCTCGTATGTGTGTATTCTGATGTAATAATAACGAGAATTCCCATCCCAAACTAAACCTATTTAAAATAAACAAAAACAAAATTTTCTCTTTCAAAATCGCAAATTTTACTCTAGTTTAATAAATCAGTAATATTTATAAATTACAAACCTGAACAAGCAAGATGTCAAAACAGTATTTTATTCACGGTAATTTTCACCTTTCAAGACCCGTGTAATTTTCGGAAATACCATCAAGGATGTGAAGAATGTAGACTGTCAAATAAAGATGCAAATTCGATGTTCTTTTTTTTGAAAATGTGAACTCTCCTTGAAATTTTTTTTGTTTAATTTTTCTACTTCTTCCTTAGGCTTATCCCATTCCGCGAATGTAGCTGATTAATTTTTCTCTACCTAAACCAACAGTTTCCTTATCATTCGGATGACGATAAAGAATCAAAAATCGTTTATTACTATGAATTTCAGGAATGAAATTTCCCAGGATAATCAATTACCAAGGACGGATATTTTTGTCAAAATGTTTTTCCTTCTTCTAAAAACAAAAGCTGTATTTTTGATCGGTTTTTTAATCGGTGGAATCCTAGCATTACTATTAGTATTAGCAGAGGATTTGATAATTCATGAATCTGTATGCAATGTGAGAAATATGGGATTATTGAGAGTCAAAGAGTATGAAAAAATGGAGGAATATATACCTTTAGATAAGAGAAAAGAAGAGAATCTGTCCACAGAAATGCACCCCTCTAAGTATCAGAACTGGCTGAAGCGTCAAAATGTTAAAATATCAAGAGCAAACATGGACGAGTTTGTTTACGGTGAGAAATTTGTACCAGAGATAAAAAGCAGCCAAATATTGGAGTCTAATTGGCTGAAATCTAAAGTTCATATAACTTGCGTAGTATTTGTTGATAAGATAAAGCTCGCTGAATCGATAAAAGCGACTTGGGCTTCTCACTGTAATAGTATATATTACTTTGGAGCGGAAAAGCAGGATGAACAAATTCCTGTTATAAATTTTGGCATAAAGCTAACATCTTCTTGGCAATTTCTTTGTGAAGCTATAAGCTATATCAATAGGGATAAGTCAAATAAAAATCGGACCATTGGCACAGATGATGGAAATAGATTAGAATGGTTGGTTTTTGTCAAAGACGACACGATGGTGATACCAGAGAACTTAAGGTACCTAGTAGCCCCGATGGATTTTGAAAAAGGCTACTATTTAGGTCACCCAGTTGTGCTATGGGGTCAAGCTTACAACGTAGCTGAAGCCGGCTATGTACTTAGTAAAGGATCGTTTTTAAAAATTGCCAACAACTTTGATACAAGAGAGAAATGTGCTGCTGGTGGTAAATATTGGAAAAAAGAAGATTATTATCTTGGTCAGTATTGGGGTATATACTTGATGTATTAATGCAAAGATATGTGAAATTCGTTGATAAATATAACAAAGAATAACTAATTGGAATCAAAAGCTGATAAAAATTTGTATTCCTGTTTCTACAAATATAATAAACCACTTGATTTGTAGCTCCATTTTTTCTATTTGTAGGTAAACACTTGGGAGGGGCGGGCATTAATCCGCTAGATACAAGAAGCAAAGATTTGAGTGGAATTTTCCATGGTTATTCATTGCAAATTCTTTTATGGGGAGTAGCTAAGGCCGGTAGATATTGGACACATGCGCTTTATCCTATAGGGCCTAACTGCTGTTCGTCTAAATCGGTAACTTTCAGCGCTGGAGAAGCTGATAAAATGCATAATTTGTATTACATGCTTTATCGACTAAACATTTACCAAGATGATGGAATCTTTGGAAATCGACCAGCCACTACCGATCTACCCGATCAAGAGGTGGGACATGAAGTTCTGCTTTATGGTTATTTTTTTATAGCTGAATAAATTATTGATTGTTTTTTTGCTGTCCAATTTTAGATGTGGAAGACTATACTCAAGGAGGAATTCAATATTACAGATTTGGTTGAAATATCTAGCCAAAGTTACTATCAAATTTGGCGAGAGAGATACTCAGAGCCAGAACAATTCATAATGAATAATTACAAAAATATGCCAGATGTATTGAGTTCTTTACTCACAGCATATGAAGCTGAAAAAAAATTGGATAAAACTAATACATCATTGATGTAATTTATTGATTTTCAATTAATTTAATTGCATCTGAAGATATTGAGATTTTTAGTAGAAGGTATAAAAGATTACCTTTTCAATGAAAGCCAGCTGCGTTATTTTAACATTCTAATTAAATGTCGTATTGTTTCCAGTATTCTTTATTGAAATACAAGAATTTTATATTTGTATAAATTTTAAGAATTCTAGCTACAAATAATTCCTAGATAATTGTAGTTACAGTTTAAAAACTGTTAATTTCCAGTTGATATTAATATCATTTGATAGAATCTTTCGACTTATCCGCCTTGTTTTTAATTCTCATTCATATATCTTAAAGTATGTCTATTATTTCTCTATCTATAATATGTTGTACCTGCAATAGAAATTTAAAAATGAGTTTATTGAGTATTTATGTAAATGATATATGTAATTTATATCAAGAATAATAATTCTTGTTTGTTAAGTGATCTGAAATCTCTATATAGGTAAATGAAGACTAGTTATATATGAATCTCTTTGAATATGTTAATATATTAATAAGTTAATACTCATAAATATAATTGTCTTACAATGTTAATGACTAGTCTATTTGGCGTGATATTTTATCATTGTAGATTGTAGTAAATATAGTTGAGCTAGGTCAAGCCCAGAACTAAGATTCGGTGCGTTGTGATATTACTATATGTGTATGTTATGTATACTGTTTGTAAATACGTACTATTTATAAATTTATATCGCTTTAGGGTCTGGAGGATTTCTTGAATTGCCAACACTTAGATGATAAAATTATTGTTAATGGGCTGTTATTGCATAAGCGGATAATAAAATCTTTCTATTTAATTATATAACATTAATTATTTTACTGATAATATTTCGTTGCGCAATGGAGAGATATCCAGCTTCAGACTTGGACACTGGTCACACGATTTTATCAACGCAAATTGTTTTCTTTGCAGAAAAACGCGATTGTTTGATAACTACTTCCCTTGAGGTTTAAAAACACCAAATTATCTGACTAATTAAACGTTTCTCGTCAGTTGCAAAGATTCTGTTATCTTGAATGACCACTATTATTTTCCGCTGAGAAATAACTGTATTATTCAAATGCGTCTTAACTTACAGAGATTTATTTTTTAATATTCATTAGATATACTTTGTCATTATTGATATTTAACTTCGACACGTTATGACATTCTTCAATAATTATTAATATCTATAAGAATTGATTAGATCTCATCTTTAATAAGGTATATAGCAACATTGCTGTTCGAACCAGTAAAAATGTACCAATGCTTTCCACAGTAAGAATTCCTTGGGTCCTTTGACGATTGAGGAGACTATGTTACATAAAATCTAGCAATATACTTCTATGTGCGATTTGTTTATTAAATAAATTCTGAATTTTCGTGAAGTTCATATAAATTTAAGAATGAAATAAAACAATGATTTGTGTCTATAGAAAACAGGAATATATTCATCGCAATGGTCTGTGCAATCAATGTCGGACAAATATTATCGGTGTGAATTGAATTTTGCAGTAGTTGACCTATTTTTCTAATCTTTTAAAACATTTTCTCCACCGCTCTTATTCTTTATCATTTCTCTCACTTTTATCAGCTCACCATTTCCTCTCATGCAAAGGTATAAAAAACCTCCCGTGGGATGAATTCTCACACTTGGATTCAAGTTCCCAAGAATGTAGGTGTGCTCTCCAAAGTTTTGATATCGCGTCTTTCTTTAATATCATATTGTGAAAGAGATACAATCTTCTTTAAGAGCTTATCAATTTCTATAATTTATAGACTTTTTAGTCTCGAAACAATGATCTCTTTGAGATTATTTTTCGCCGTTATTACATTGTCTATAATCGTCGTAGTTCTGGCAGATGCTACAGACTATGATTATCCTGAGGCTGATGAGGAACCTCCGGACGAAACTGGAGTGTTAGTATTATTTCTTTGATTTCTTTTAATCGTTCAAAAAATCTCTCACCTTATCTTATTAATAAACAGTAAAAATAAGAGGAAAAAGAATTGTAATCCAAAGATTTAGAAATTCATTTATTCATCTTTATCTCATCTCTATGAAGAAAAATATTCTATATTTCTTTGTGAGGACATAGATAATTAATTCTCTCCATTGTTTATTATTGCAACAGATTAATGGACGGTCCGTACATCCCAAGCTTGTTGAGGAGAAAATATAACTCTACTTTTGGAGGGGCCTCGTCTAGTTCGCGCGGGGTCAAAGGTGGTACAAAATCAGTAAAGTAAGTAGAATTTTTACTATTCTGTTCCAAATATCAACAACAATTTGCAATAAGTAAATAAATAACAATATTGCATCTGTATTCTTAGGGGTGGTCATATTTTCAACTCTAAAACAAAAACTGGATTTTCCCGTGTAAAAGGCAGGCAATATATCACGGGAGTGAAGGGTGGTTCAAAAACTAGCAGAATAAAGGCTGCGGCTCAATCCACAGGTGGTTGCGGGCCTGAGCCGTCTACTCTTGATCATGGAAGACTAGACTGCTCCACATACAGGTAAGCTTTTTGCTCTATCATCCAGTATTGAAGATTTAATTCCTCTATTCTCTGATATTTTAATTTTAATTATTTATCTTAGCGGTTGTCGTGCATCGTGTAATCGACGTTATCAGTTTCCAAATGGCAAGTTGCAGATGATGGTTACTTGTCAGGATGGTGTATGGAAAGTGGGCGATACAGAATGGGAGACTATAGCTACTTGTTTACGTAAGCCGTTATACCTACCCTAATAAAAATTCTATTATAGAAAATATTCACGTAAAATCATGTAAGGAAATGGGCAAGGATCTTGTACAGTCTTATCAGATTCTTCGTGCCCTTGAACTCTATGTAAGAGCTGTCCAATATTTATATAAGATTTTTGTATTAGCTAATAAAAGAGATTAAGCAGGAATCTTATAAAATCTTAAAAATTTTATAACTTGATGCACAAGTTTGTCATCTTATCTGTATCTCGTGAATAGATGATATTATTACTAATTCTTTGATATTCTTTATCCTGGTCTATTGGGATTTGATAAAATTTAAGAGATGTTATAATTTTTTGCTTTTTTTTTAATTTACAGCCATTTGCCTACCAGAGTGCCAGAACAATGGTATTTGCGTGGCACCAAATCAGTGCAATTGTCAAGAAAATTACTCCGGACCGCAGTGCCAGTTCAAAGATGAACCATGCCTGAATTACCCTCCGCAACCTGTAAATGGGAGAAGTAGATGTAATTCAAAGTATGTATTTTACTTAATAAACATTATTCAAGGTTTTATTTATTTATGGTCATGCTTCATAGAGAATATCGCAATCCAACTCTAATCGCATAACTCTTTAAATGGCCCAGTACATTAAGCTTTATTCATGCCGCAGACTAAACCACATTCTATATGTTGCAGGACTTCCGGTACACACTACCCTAGTTCATGACCACAAAAGAATTTCTTGCGGTTTATAGCAGTTATTATATATTATAAAAAATATTACACCTAAATGAATACCACAGCCAATGCAGCTCCGGATAAAATTTTTCATTCTTTCTGTTTATTATTATCATTTATTTTCAGATCCTGCGTAGTAACATGTTATGATGAGCATACATTTCCGGATGGTACCGGCATTGCAAATCTAGTTTGTAAAAATGGAAATTGGGTGCCAGCTAAGTCTGAATGGGTATCAATTCCGGATTGTCAAGGTGAACATTGAACAATACATTAATTTAAAGTCATTGAATTGGGCAGCTGAATATTTCGAGCTATGATCTTATCTGGATTTCAGTTTCTTAAGTATGCTTTATATCTTTTTCAGCTGTATGTTCTCCGCCGTGTCAAAACGGAGGCAATTGTCTCTCCCTCAATTCATGCCAATGTCCACAAGAGTTCCGAGGCCCGCAATGCCAATATTGTGAGTTGAATCTTTGTATAGTTCACTAAATAGCTTTTTGAAATCTTATGTTTCTTGGAATGTAATGAAAAAATTTATCCAACAAAATCTGTCAAGTTTCGACTATCAGGGTTTGATCTACCTCTAATTCTAACCACAGAAACCAACTGTACGATTTTTTTTATTAGCTGTTGACGTATGCAATGCTGACAAAATTGGGTTCAATGGTAATTACAACTGTTCTGGTGACGGAGATAGTTTCTCTTGTGCTCTTCAGTGTCCTGAAGGCGGAGAATTTGAGTCTCCGCCAGTTTCGTTATACACTTGTCTATACAGTGAGGGCACTTTCAAACCACAACCAATCCCTCAATGTGTATACGGAGACAACGTTCAAGTTATACCTATCGGTGGTTCTCAAAGTTCATATTATGAACTAACAAACGAATCCTGGTCAACGCAGGACCTATTCGGATCAATATTTGGTAGCGGGCATCGAGGAGGTTCACAATTGGGTTTGCAGAGTGGTCAGACCCTTAAATCGAATGAAGTAAGTAACTACCTTCTAAAATAAAATCTCTTCTTCATGAAACTATCCTGTTTATTATGAATCATTTACTTAGTTCTGCTTGTTAGCAATAGCTGCTTGTTTAAATTGACTCAACATTGCCCTAGTTATTATTAACTTATTGTTATGCTTGGTGACAGCATGGACTGAATACTGGGTATGGCATTGAGGAAATAGGAGATACAGGTTACGGTCAACGCGGTGTATTGAGAAGCAATAAAGATCAAATAGTTATCATTGAACAAAAGCGGCCCGAGCCTGCAGTGTGCTTTACATGGGGAGGAATACATTACAAGACATTTGATGGCAAGATATTTAGCTTCGAAAGCGAATGCTCTCACACTTTGGTACACGATGCGCAAAATGGATTATTCACCATTACAACATTGAACAGCCCTGGTTGTCGGACTGGTAATGCGTGCTTTAGAATTATCAAGATCTTCATTAACGGGAAGGAGTATACTCTCACGCAAAATGAAGCCGGAGTACCAGAATTTAGGACTACGAAAAAGGTGGAACTATTTTATTTATCTCTATACTTGAGCCATTTTTTCTCGAATTATTCTATCTTTTAACATCGGCCTTTTTTGTGTCCATACAGGCCTTACCTATACCAGCTCAGCTACCTGGTATACGAGTGGAAATGTCTGCGCACTTCATAATTGTATCGTTGGATTCTATTGGTGCCAGCGTGAAATGGGACGGAGCTTTACTAGTCCAAGTCCAAGCGACTGAAAGCCTTTGGAACAAAACTACAGGCTTATGCGGTAATATGGATGGGGATAACAACGACGATCTCAAAGCTAAAGACGGTAGTCACCCGAAAAGTATCGCGACTTTAGCCACTAGTTGGCGAGTCCAAGATCTTGGTGGTACGTTAGCCATTTACATAAAGAGTTTACTACATCAGTGCTGCAATTTTTCTTATATTTAATGTCCTCTGTGATTTTTTGTCTATTTCAGAAATCTGTGACGAATATCCAAACGTTCAACATTCCTGTATCAACAAAGAAGAATTGGTCACCGAAGCTTCAGAATTTTGTTCAAAACTTCTAGCCGATCGAAGGTTCCATCTATGTTCTAACGTCATAGATCCAGTTATCTTACAAACTACTTGCAAATGGGATTATTGTGCTTGCAAAGACGAAGACAAGAAGAAATGCGCCTGTGATACTATGAATATATATGTAAGGCAGTGTGTTTATAAAGGAGTTGTTACAATGATGGGGTGGAGAGATAACGACACTTGCCGTAAGTTAATTTATCTTCGTATTTTAATATCATGAAACAATTTGGTTAACATTAAATTATTCCTCAATAGCTATGAAATGTACCGGTGGCCGTGTTTACATGTCTTGCGGACCAAAGATGCAGGCTTCCTGTGGCGCCGATATTGAAACAAGCAGTGGAGATCATGGGTGCGAAGAGGGCTGTTTCTGTCCGGAAGGGTCTGTCTTACATGACGGGCGTTGCATTTCACCTGAAGAATGCCCCTGCAAATTACGCAACAAAGTTTTTCACCCGGGTGCGAGTACATCGAAGGATTGTAACACGTGTACTTGTTCATCTGGTAAGTGGGTTTGCTCTCAGGCAAAATGCAGTGCAAGATGTGCAGCGATTGGAGATCCGCATTACGTCACTTTTGATGGAAAGCGCTATGATTTCATGGGGAAATGCACCTACTATCTGGTAAAGGGTGATAACTTCAGTATCGAAGGAGAGAATGTTGCTTGTCCGGGCGCTATATCTGAGGTGGGTAGTTCGTTATTAGTTTTTTCACAATTTTTAGTCTCGATAATTGACTAATTGTATTATAATTGAATAGAACATGGGCTACACATCAGCGACGGTATCTGAGGCTCCATCGTGCACTAAAACTGTAACGATTCGAGTAAAAGATGTAACAATAAAACTTAAACAGAGGCGGCAAGTTCTGATTAACGGCGAAGAAGTTACTAACTTACCTGTTAGATCTGGAGGTATAGAAGTACAAATAGGAAGCAGCATTTTCCTGATCGCCAAGTTGCCGAACGGAATAGAAGTATGGTGGGACGGAATATCTCGGGTATACATTAACGCGCCAGCTGAGTTCCACGGTACGTTGCATGACAGAAATGAATAAATTGAAGAATGCTGTGCTTGAATATTTAGCGCATTGTATTTTCATAGTTTCATTGATGCTTTAAGGTAAGACAAAGGGTCTCTGTGGAACGTTCACGAATAACCAAAAAAATGATTTCGCTACACCGGACGGCGACGTGGAACAAGCTGTGGTTCCTTTTGCAAATAAATGGAAAACTGATGAGACTTGTCCCAACGCTCCAAGGAAAGAATCAAATCATCCGTGCGATGTAAATCCGCAGAAAAAAGTTGAAGCAGAAAGATACTGCTCAAAATTAAACTCACAATTGTTTTCTGGCAAGTATTTTTACTTTTAATATATCGAGTCTGAAACCTGTTCACAGACAAGCGAAAAAGGTTTCAAGATTTTTATTTTCATCCTTATACATTTGCAATGATTTAACATAAACTATTATTAGATTGTCATTGGCACGTCGACCCGGAACCATTCTACAAAGACTGTTTGTACGATATGTGTGCGTGTGAAACGGATATTAGTCTTTGCCTTTGTCCAATATTAGCTGCATACGGTAAAGAATGTTCGCATCAAGGTTTAAGATTGTCATGGCGCCAGGAGATCAGCCATTGCAAAATCCACTGTCCCGCTGGACAAAGTTATCAAATTTGTGGAAATAGTTGTACAAGGTAGGAATCGAAGAACTTCAATCCATGAATTAGAAGTTTCAATAACTTCAAAAAAATTTTCAGGTCCTGCAACGATATAACATTCAATCCAGAATGCAAACGAGATTGTGTTGAAGGGTGTAATTGCCCTGAAGGTCAAACACTCGATGAAAGAAATGAATGTGTGCCTATTGGACAGTGTCCCTGTCAACATGCTGGCTTGGAGTTTAAAGCTGGTTACCGGGAAGTTAGACCAGGAACCAAGAGCCAAGAACTATGCACATGCGCAGGTCATTAAAACTTTTAATCAAATTCATCTTAATTTTGAGTCCTGTAAGTTTTGTGATTATAATATGTATTATTATATTACTGCAGGTGGTATTTGGAACTGTAAACCAGCAACCCCAGATGAGGTACGTGACTACCCATCAGCTGCTGACCTGAAATCAGTTTGCAGCGCAGCCCGAAACCAAGAACTCTCAACTTGCAAGCCTATCGAACAAAAAAGTTGTCGAAATATGGATACCGCCGTTACCGAAAGTCCCGCTATTTGCAAACCAGGTTGCGTTTGTAAAAAAGATTACGTTTTGGACGTGCAGAGTGGTGAATGTGTCAAAAAAACAGAGTGCCCCTGCTACCACGGTGGTAATAGTTATAAGGAAGGATCTTCAATGCAGGAAGAATGTAATACATGCAAATGCAACAATGGCAAATGGAATTGTACCGATAGAATATGTGATGGTAATCTATTATTTGTCATGTTATACTAACACTGGGTATCTTCACTTCTGATTTAATCTTCATTTTGTACTTTGGTGATCTTTTTTTTGTTCCAGGTATTTGTTCCGCATGGGGTGATTCGCATTATACAACATTTGACGGAAAGATATACGACTTCCAAGGTGTTTGTGATTACGTTTTAGCCAAAGGTAGTTTGAGTCCAGAAGAGAGCTTTGATATTTCAACCCAAAATGTACTCTGTGGTTCGAGCGGCGTCACGTGTTCAAAGTCAATTACTTTGGTAGTCGGAATTGGAGAAAACCAAGAATCTATCACGTTAATAAAAGGCAAAGAACTACCAAAAGCCAGTTTTAAAAGAATTGCTATTCGAAAGGCTGGGTTGTTTGTTTTCCTTGACGTGCCTGACTTGGGACTGGTACTACAGTGGGACGAAGGTAAAAATGAAATATTATTAATGAGAATTATTGGGACCCTGTTCAACTTGTAGAACATTTAAACTGTCTGAAGAAGAGCCATTAAAACCATTTTTTAAATCGATTATTATACTCTTTAATCATTCATTCATTCATTCGTTAGGAACTCGAGTCTATGTTAGACTAAATCCCAAATGGCGAAGCCATACAAAAGGTCTTTGCGGTGACTACAATGACAATGCAAAAGATGATTTCAAAACACCATCCGGCGGAATATCCGAGGTGTCTGCTAATCTTTTTGGAGATTCGTGGAAGAAACAAAGTTATTGCTCAGAATCAAGAGAAATTACGGACACATGCGCGGCTAGTCCAGCGCGTCGGATCTGGGCTGTTAAGAAATGCGGTGTTTTAAAATCTCCGCTGTTTCAGGATTGTCATTCGGAAGTAGACGTTGAACCCTACTTAGAAAGATGTATCTTTGACACTTGCGGCTGTGACGAAGGTAAGCGATTAAAAAACGTGGCTCTAGATAGTTGAGAGGAAAAAAAAATCATCTAACTCTAATATCATATAAATTTATTCTCACAGGTGGTGATTGCGAATGCTTATGCACAGCGTTAGCTGCTTATGCTCAAGAATGTAATGTTCGAGGTGTTCCAGTTAAATGGCGTTCCCAAAAACTCTGCCCTATTCAATGCGATGAAAGTTGCAGTACCTATTCTCCATGCATTTCAACTTGCCCTCGTGAAACATGCGATAATATGGTAGTCGTGGGTGATAGCTCACATTTATGTGGACTTGACACCTGCGTGGAGGGATGTTTGCCCAAACCGTGTCCTGATGGACAAGTATACAAAAATTCCAATTACAGTGAATGCGTTCCAGAGGGAATATGCAAACCTGTATGCATGACCATTAACGAGGTACTAAATCTTCTGTATTCAATAGTGAAGTAGGCGCTTAAGGGGTTTTTCTTATGTCACTGATGTGAAAACACGATTTTTTTGGTCGCATAATCGTGAAGCTGCAAATTTTGCAAACACTTTAAGACCTGTTTGATGAAAAAATTCCCATAACTGACAATGCTATAGATGTTTCAATGGAGCAGCGTGACATCGCCGATAGCCATACTTTAAACTTTTTATCTCAAAACGACATTTTTCATATCGGTGAGCATGATATCTCAATAACCAATAATCCGATTTAGTAGAATCAAATATACATAGGTAGAAGAGATATTTTTCTAACGTTCGCCCTATACTCAAATTAATATTTGAAAAATTACGATGTCTACATCTATTTTTATAACAAAAAACAGGTAAAAAAATCGAATTTTTGATTTTGACATCCTGCCATTTAGCCATTTCTTTATATTTTTTATTTTTTATAACCTGAATAATATGCACATTTATATCGATTAAGAATTCTATAACTTTTTTGATTCGGTTGACTACGACAAGCTCCATCATGTTCACCATCAACGTAAATTTTCATAACACGTTGCGGGCACTACAGTATACCAGGGAATTGTTTGAAGCTTTTAATTTGAAAATAATTATGAATACTCAAAAAACATGAATAAATATACTCAGTAAATTTGAAATCAATATGTCCCTTAGTTTTTGCTACAAAAATTTCCAAAAACTACCCACTTTTTAGAGTCACACTAGAAAGACCCCTTAAATAGTGCTGTATCCGATTATTGAGAAGCTTATTAACATATTTCCCGATACTCAGACAATTTACTACGAGGGAGATGAAATAGAGAGCGACGAGTGTCACAGTTGCTTCTGTAGCCGTGGAAAGAAAACTTGTCAAGGACAACCCTGCACCACTACTCCTATGCCTATCACAACCGTTCCCATGGAACAGCAACATGTTTGCATCGACGGGTGGACCGCCTGGATGAATAGGGATGTATCTATTAAAGGAAGGAAGATATCTGACATTGAACCGCTTCCTACAACTTTGGACCTGGTGAGTTCATACCAGGCATTAAATTCATTAATCTTCCGCAGTTTACCTGTGAACTTATAACAACTGATATCATCCTAATGAAATGATCATGAAGACTAATCGTTCTATTCTTCTTGTTAATTTGTTTTCAGCTGGGTATAAACGGATCAGCAGTGTGTACGAAAAATCTAATGGTCGACATCAGATGTAGGACCGTGAAGGATCATCTTACTCCAAAAGAAACTGGACTCAATGTAGAGTGTAGTTTGGAACGCGGTCTTTACTGTCAAGCATCTCCTGATGAGAAGCCATGTGCAGATTTTGAGATCAGCGTACAATGTCAATGCACGGAAACAAGTACAACCCCTGAAACTACGCCAGGTGAATTACAAGGAAACTTATTGAAGCCAGTTTATTTTAACGAATCTTTTCCATCCATGGAATATATCATTCAAAATTTATTACAGAGATAACAACAGTCACTACAACAACCATTGCCGAATACACACCTTGCGATGTTGCAAAGCCTAATCAAGCTCATCCAAGAGATTGTCATGCGTTTTATCATTGCGTACCTGGACTGGATGGTCCAGAGTTGGTAGAAAAATCTTGTGGACCAGATCTGTTTTATAATCCGATAAGCCAAATTTGTGACTGGCCAGCAAGTGTAGTTTTACAGAGACCAGAATGTTATGTAGAACCTCCAACAACTGTAACACCTTCAACTATAGTTACTACAACAACAGGTATAGCATTACTTGCTGTTAATTGTTAGAAGTTTTGGTCAGTCTTAACGCTGCATAATATTTTTCAGCCCCCTGTAAGGACGGAGAGGTATGGAGTGAATGTGCCGTACAATGCAGTCGAGCTTGTCAATTCTATAAATACAGACTGGTGCAAAGTGGTATATGTGACAAAAGCAGGGATTGTGTTCCAGGTACATAAACAAGCTCAGAAATTGAGAGATGTTTGTTTTTCAAGCTTCTTGCATTTAATGTTACACGAATGTCAACTTTTCAGGATGTGTACCAGCCGAAAACGTGGAATGTGCGCCTCACAAACTTTGGAGGGACTCCCATACTTGTGTAGACGTTCGTGATTGCACCTGTAAAACACATGATAATAAATCCATTAAGCCAGGAGTCCCTGTAAAGGAATCCGAATGCGAAGTGTGTCAATGTTTGAGAAACGTTTACACTTGCGACAAATCTGTATGCGACACGACAACAACAACAACTACAACTACAACAACACCAATGATAACCACAACTACCGAGCTCTATACTATCTCTACTCCTGAACCACCAGTGCTTTGCCATGAATCCAATTATACTTACCTTGTTGACGGAGATATACCATTATCAGACCAGGCGTTTGACGCGAGTAGTTTTCGCAGTAGTTTATTCAAGCCATCAAATGCTAGGCTCAACAATAATGCGGGAGGTCAGTTGAGAAATTTTACGTTCTGAAGTAATGGAAATAAGATATGATTTGACCGTCTCCTTATTCAATTGCTTTTTTATACTACATAACATCAATTTATATGAACAGGAGCCTGGATACCGGAAGAAATGGATCAAAAACAATGGATTTCTGTAGATTTGGGTATCCCACAAACTGTCTACGGCATTCTTTTGCAAGGGAATCCACCGACCAACCAATATGTTAAAACTTATAATGTGTACTATTCTCCTGATGGGAATGAAGAATTGTTTGAACCAGTCACTGCAGCAGGTTCGGAACTACCTAAGATATTCCACGGTCCGCAGGATAAGGATTCTATTGAACGAGCTATGTTCGACGAGCCATTGTTAGCTGAAAAAATTAAAATCGTTCCAAAAACATGGCATAATGGAATTGCAGTTAGGTTTGAGGTAATTGCATGTGAAAACACAACCAGTAGTGAACACGGAGTTATTGCGATATCTATACCGCACCACGCTTCAAACAGATCGGTGATATTCAGGTAATTGGGACTTAGATTTTTACAAGTTTTCAAAGAAATTTGATGATTAATCAAAATTAGAATAATTATGTGGTGAAGTTCAGTAAAACATTTGGTAAAGCTAATATACTCCTTGTTTCAGTCCTCACAGAATCGATTCAACAACAACAACAACTCCGACTCCCATAACGGAATACACTTTTATTGTGCCTAGCCAGCCACCAATGCTTGATGAATGTATCGATGAAAATTATCGAGAAATAATTTTCAGTTCTGAACCAGGCAGTATTAGCTTGGATGCAAGCACCGAATTAAGTTCTAGCTTTGGTGCCGAAAATGCAATACTGGAGAATGAGGTGTCTGAAAATTCTGGTGGTAGTTGGGTACCTGCACGTACAGATGAGGAACAGTGGTACGTTCTTGAAGTCGGAAATGTACTGAATTTAAAAATTATGTTTCGGACGTTTTGTACTTTATTAATAATTTACTAAACTTTATTGTAGGCTGGGTATAACACTACCTGAACCAGAACCAATTTATGGTCTAATTGTGCAGGGAAGTCCATTAAATGACGAATACGTAACGAGTTATAAAGTTTTACATTCCGAGGATGGTGTTAAGTTTTCATACATGACGAATGAGGATGGAGAAGATCTGATATTCAGTGGATCTGTTGATCAAAATGTACCAGTAGTACAAATATTCGACTATCCAATCGAGGCCAAAGTTATTAGAATTAATCCACAGACATGGCATAACGGTATAGCAATTAGAGCAGAACTCCTTGGATGTACTAATGAAACTGATTACGATGATTATGAAGAAAGCCGATCTGGTTTGTCACAGTTTAAGAAACAGTCACAAAATTATTTTGTTTCCAAAGCACAGAAGGCACAAAGAATTGGAAATCACATTCAACACGTAGTAAAATATGTTAAACCTAGTGAGTATTCAATCTGTGATGTGAATTATTTGAATTCAGAGACTCTTACAGAATTGTATTAACTCTTAATAAAATTTCTTCCAGTTTGCGACGATCCGTTAGGCTTGGATGACAGCATGATGTCTGATCAACAAATTAGTGCGTCTTCTACATACGACGAGTTATTACCAAACCTTCGGTTGTCCAGTGACAAGATATGGCGTCCAAAGTTGGATAATCCTGATCAATATGTTGAGTTTAATTTTTACGAACCACGAAATTTAACTGGAGTAGAAACTAAAGGGCAAAACAATATTTGGACTACTAGTTACAAAGTATTGTATAGCCATGATGGACGTCAGTGGAATCCTGTTACTGCAGTCGATGGGAGCGAGAGAGAGTTCGTAGGGAATTTTGATGACAAAAGAACGCGAATAAATTATTTCGATCGACCAATACAGGCCAAATATTTAAGAGTCCAACCAACTACTTGGCATGAACATATCGGACTTAAAGTTGAAATACATGGATGCTTTTTGCCATATCGTAAGTAAAATTATATTGTAAATACGAATTGTTCACTTTATGAATTTGTTATATGGTTTTAGCTCCTGTTACGATAGAACCGTACACTGAGACTGTACCAGTTGCACCTACTGAACTACCTGAATCGCAATTGAAATGCAATGTTTGCGAAGGTATATCCGAAACAGTAGAAGAAAATTGCAAGTGTGATCAGTCTGGCTGGTGGGATGGAGCATCTTGTGTTACAAAACAAGAGTGCCCTTGTGTCGTAGGACATATACAGTTAGTTATTCCAATTATTCACTCAATGAAGAAAAAATAGCGTAGCATATTTTTTAAATCTTCGATAAATTTAACATTGTATTTGTATTCCAGGTACGCAGTAGGTACATTTTACGATACAGAAGATTGCCAGCAGTGTGTTTGTTCACTTGGTGGCACGTCATCTTGTCATGAAAAGAAATGTGAACCGTGTAAAGAGCCTGGGTTTCAGTCTGTTAAAACAGAATTGTGTACATGTATCTGCAAACCTTGTCCCGATTGGACCAGGCTTTGTCCAACTAGCAATGTTTGTATCAATGAAACATCTTGGTGTGATGGCGTCGAAGATTGTCCTGACGATGAAAAGGAGTGTACGACAACTGTCACTATTACTACACCAATCACTACTACAATTACTACAGAGAGAATTACTACCTCCGCAGGTAGAATAAATTATGCTAATTATATTCTGTGATTACCATACTGTTGATTTCCCATCATCTTAAATCAATTTAAATAAAAACAATGTTCGTAATTGTTCTTTTAGATCTTCGAGAACCATGCTTAGAACCAACTTGTCCTCCTGGCTATAAAGTAGTTTTGAAAGCAAGAAGGTATTCAGAAGCTGAAGACATGGTGAGAGCAACTCCGAGTCGAATTGTCAAAGGAGGTGTTAAAGGAGGCGTTAAAGGAGGTGTTAAAGGAGGTGTTAAAGGAGGCATCAAGGGAGCTGTTAAAGGAGGCGTCAAGGGTGGTGTTAAGGGTAGTGTTCCCATAAGCTGGCCACAAATAAGGTATAGTGTATTAAGATATGAAAGGATTCTACACGTTGATTTAGAGCTCAGTTCGAATAGAAGACGATTTTAATATTGGAGATATCGTTTGGATTTAATATAATTTAACTGAAAATTTTTCTTTGCAGTTTCGCTGACGCACCATCTGAAAGAGAAATAGAATGTCCTCAATTCTCGTGTATATCCACAAAGCCACCTCCGCAGTTTGGCGTCAAATTACCAAGACCGACAGAATGCCCTAAAGTGCAATGTCCGCCAAACTACAAGCTAATTTTTGAGAAAATGAGCATGTATCATCCGGATCCGTGCCCCAGATATCTTTGCAAACCTCCGCCACCAACTGAAGCAGTGTGCAATGTCACTGGAAGAACTTTTAACACCTTTGATAACTTGGAATATAAATATGATATCTGTAATCACATTTTAGCAAGAGATTTGCATAAAAATAATTGGTACATTACATGTAAGTATCGTTTCTATATCACACAATGAAACTCATTCGTGTAACAGCTTTTGAATTATCTGTATATATTTTTTTTTCTTTCAGTGGAAAAGCAGTGCAATAAACTTGGTAACTTGTGTGAGAAGGTCCTTACCATCACATTTGATAATCATGTAGTATTTTTATATCCGGATATGCACATTGACATTGATGATTACAAGTTTTCACCACATCAAGTGAAACGACTCACCGATAAGAATAAAGCGTTTAAAATAACGAGAGTCGGTGATGCTTTGCACTTTGTCTCATACCGTTACGGATTCTGGGTCATATGGGACATGAACTCAAACACGAAAATTGGTGTCACCACAAAACTTTCAGGTCATGTAGATGGACTGTGTGGATATTTCGATGGTTATACTGATAACGATAGACGACATCCAGATGGAACGCAAGCTAGAAGGACAGTAGATTTTGGAAATAGCTGGGCAGTAGAAGACTCCCCAGAATGTGAACCTCAAGTAATTATTTTTTCATATTATTTTGGCTTAAAATACATTGGGTGAATAAAGAAATGAAACATTAATCATGTTATATATCTTCAGGTTTGTCCACAACACATTCAAGAAGAGGCTTGGAACATTTGCAATACTGTTAAGCAGCGATCCTTGGCTGTATGCTCAGGCATACTTGATTTAGATAAATTTGTGTCTCGTTGTTTAGAATCTGTGTGTACTTGCTTGCGTGGAAATTTGTCAGACACTGAATGTCGGTGCCGTGAATTAACGACATTTGTATCAGAATGTCAGGCCGCCGATCCAAATATTGACTTGTCGACTTGGCGTACGACACACGATTGTCCGGTATCTTGTCCAGTACCTTTTGTTCACAAAGACTGCTTCAGGTAGTATTTTTAAGTACTCAATTTGAATAAAAAATCTGATATCTATATCTAAAGGAAGAAGAACTTTGTATGTTTATTTCTTTTTTACTTATCAGGTACAAATGTGAATCAACATGCAACAATCTACAAGAAACTGAGCCTTGTCCTCTAATGCCAGGAAATTGTTTCTCTGGCTGTTTTTGTCCTGATGGAACAGTGCGCAGAGGCGACGAGTGCATTTTGCCTACCGAATGCAGAGACTGTCTTTGCGATGGTTTTGGTAACTCAAAATTTGTCAGTTTTGATAGGAAGAATTTTACCTTCAATGGGAATTGCACGTACATCTTATCCAGGGACATTACAAACGAGATTCAGGGTGGAGAAAACGAGCACACTTATCAAGTAACACAAACAAAATTTGTACTATTTAAATATTGAAAAATCCAGGAAAATTGTTTGCCTAATTCTCATACAATATTTACCTTTCTATTGTTTAGGTGTTGGTAACTAACGCAGCATGCCCGGACGGTGTATGTACAGAAGCGATTACCGTTCTATACCAAAAGCACTCTGTGCAAATAAAACAAGGGCAACATTTGAAAGAGGTATTGAGTCTAAATTCAATTTCATTCGAATAACAATTCAATTCGAATAAACAGATTCGATAACATTTTCATACTATTCTAGCTGGTAGTGTCTGTAGACGGGCAACTGGTAGACAAATTTCCATATAAGACAGACTGGCTAACACTTGAGGAGGCACCGGGCAGAGATATTACACTTTTAATTCCTACTATCCAATTAGAAATAGCCAGTTTTCAACACAATTTTGCATTCATGGTGAGACTGCCATCCCATACATTTGGCGATGCTATGGAAGGACTTTGCGGAGACTGCAATGGGAACCCTGCTGACGATATGAGACAACGCAATGGCCGTGTATGTTCTAAAATTATAAAACAAAATAAATTTAATGCTTGAAAATATTTAAGCTTGTTATAATAAATTTGGATCACACTTTTCTAGATCGCGAACAATACAAACGATTTTGGTAATAGTTGGCTAGCGACTGACCTACCAACTGAACTTGGTATCAACACTGAAAAGTGCACCTCTGAACCTGAGGAAGAGTGCGTACCCTCACCGTTTGAGGAAAATCCATGCGACAGACTGTTAGATGAAAAAAGATTTGGTCAATGTCATACGTTAGTTGATCCAGAACCATACTTGGCTACGTGTCGCCAAGGCTTCTGTAATGGCTCTGATGTTTGCGATGATCTAGAAGCTTATGCCAGAAGCTGTTTGCAAGCTGGGCTCTGCCCGGATTGGAGAACTGACGATGTCTGTCCGTACAAATGTCCTCAAGGTTAGTATAAGATTTTATAACTCGTAAAAAGATGTATGATTGAATAGGATATTAATGATGATATTCTCGCCTGCAGAACTGAAATACCAACCTTGTGGTCCAAGTTGTCAAGAAACTTGCAGCGACGTTGAGGCAGCACAAGAAGTCAAGTGTCCGCTGAGTCTAACCGAAGGATGCTTCTGCCCAGAAGATACAATTCTTGTAAATGGCACTTGCATTTCTAAGACCCAGTGTTTAGTTTGCGATAAAGATGGACATATTGAGGGCGACGTCTGGCATCCAGATAAATGTACAACTTGTCATTGCGAGAAGAAGATTATAACTTGCGAAAAGACAGAATGTCCTACTCTAGACACCGTTTGTTCCGAAGGTTTTAACGCGATTATTATTGTGGGGACTGAGGTTGAATGTTGTCCCAAATACATTTGCAGTGAGTATGATTATTTTGATAATATAATCACTAATCACTGAAGTGAAGTCTCGTTATATCAAAGTAAACAGGACATTTCAATAATCTCTTTCCTTTCTACATAGTATCATGATCTTTGATTCAGTTCCAGTCACCACTACGGCCTTACCATGTGTTGAACAACAACAACCAGTATGTGGGCGAGACCAGATTATTAAATCAGTTACTGGAGCAGATGGGTGTCCTAAATTTGTCTGTGGTAAGTGAAACGCTTATTCAAATACCTGGTGGAAATGACATGGTGAAAGCTTGTGTATTGATAAGATTATATTCATTTTTAGAATGTATACCATTGGAGGAATGCGAAGACGTCAGCAAAGAGAGCGAAGCAAATTTAACAGAACCAGGAATGGAATATGTGACAAATACTTCTGGTTGTTGTCCTTGGTCAACTCTAGTCTGCAAACCTGAAACTTGCCCAGCACCTTCCGAATGTCCAGAGTTTTACGAAGTTAAATCTATTCAAGATCCAGGGGTGTGCTGCGCTCGCTACGAATGTAGTTAGTATCATTTACGATTTGCGTTTGAATTGATCTGAAAATTTCTATAACTGTGAAAAAAATGATTTACTCTTGTTCGACAGAAATCCAGCAAGATGTTTGTTTGTATACACCAAAGTTGAAAGACAGTAACGTCGAGACTGCTGGAAAAGTATTGGGTAAGCGGGTTGGTGAAAAATGGCAAGATGGTCCGTGCACAACGTGTGAATGCGAAGGAGAAATTCAGGGCACTATAGCAAAATGCATAACGACCGAATGTCCAGCCATCGAAACACATCCAGATGTTAATGACTTTGTGCTCGAAGCAGTACTACCTGATAATCAATGTTGTTCTACCTTTAAGCGTAAAGCATGTAAAAATAAAACCGATATCTATGCTGTGAGTATTTTTTTACTTTTTCAAGTAACGTCTTCAGTGAATTTAATTCTCTACCAAATCAGTCTGATTATAAACTTATTTTTCCATCAATTTACAGGTCGGCGATAAATGGCAGCCTGATCTTAAAGATGCCTGCTCAATAATGAAATGCATCAACGATACAAATGGAATTCAAAAACAGTTAAGGCTCGAGAAATGTGAGAAGAAATGTGAGTTGGGCTCAGAGTACAAAGAGCCAGAAGATAAAGGAGTAGAGTGTTGCGGTCAATGCGTCTCTGTGGCTTGTGTTTTCAATGGAGAACTTAAGAACATTGGAGAAGAATGGCATTCCGATGATCATTGTACAAACTATTTCTGCTTGGCTGTGAACGGTTCGGTAAGGGAATGAAACTACTTAATTCATTTTTGTTTTTTTCACATACTTGCAATTGATTAACCTGGTTTATTTATTTACAGCTTCAAGTACAAGCTGTGACAAAAACTTGCACCAAAATTGATACGCAAGAGGCTCAAGAATTTGAACTTGAGGTTCGTCTAGTGGAAGGAAAATGCTGTCCAGAATATGTTAGAGTAGGCTGCCTTTATAACGGCACAATTCATAAGCCAGAGGAGAAATGGATATCACCTAACGATCCGTGTCTCACTGAGATGTGTGTTACCACTCCAGAAGGGCTTACAAAAAAGCAAGAAAAACGAACTTGTAACAAGCAATGCGCTTCGGTAAGTGAACTATGTTCATCACTGTTCATCAGGTACAGCATGTTACTTCTCAATTTTATTTTGTTATTTTTCAGGGGTGGGAGTACCAAGAACCAGAACGCGACGAGTGTTGCGGAGAGTGTAAACAGATCTATTGCATAGACGGAGACACTTTGTATAGACCTAATTCGACATGGAGTTCAGCTGACAATTGTACACAATTTGATTGCCAACAAGTTGCTGATCAGGTAAGATGTAATATGAATTAGTTCGGAATCTATCATTATTCGCATGCCTGAACTAAGGATTTGAAAAGCAGTTGAAACTGAGTTTCTAGTATTTATATGTGTAATATTGGATATATTCTTTTAGTTTATAGTCAGTAGCTCTTCAGAGACTTGTCCAGATGTATCGAAGTGCGCTCCAGAATCAATTTATAACGATGGTTGTTGCGATCGATGTAATATAACTGCGCTAAATCAAGAGGGTAAGTATACGCACAGTATGGATATCTGAACATTATCCTGTTTCTTGTAAGATTCCTAGTCTAATATCGATTTTCTTAATTGATGAACAAAAGGATGTTTCGCCGAGGAGATTCCAACGGATAATACTACTGGAATTTTGGTTGAAGAAAACCGTACCCATGGGCTCTGCAGAAATCTGAATCCAATTATAGGTCTTACCGAATGTCATGGGCAGTGCAAATCATCGACACATTTTAATGCTGGTGAGTTGCAAAAATATTCACTTAGGGTTAAGGATAAAAATAATTTACGAAAACTAATGAAAATGGATGATAAAAGAATATGCTATATGTATTGTTTTTCATTGTCACAGCAACATTAGCACAGGAAAGCAATTGCCATTGCTGCTTGCCACAGGAAGAGAAACGACTAATTGTTGAATTGACATGCGATGATGGAGTAAAAATAACAAAACTGTTGGCTGTACCTAAATCATGTACATGCGAAACCTGTTTGTCCGCTGCCAGTCAGTTGGTAAAGCATCGTACCAAAAGTGTCAAAGGATAAAATTCGAAACATGGTAACGAGTGAATTATAACAAATATAATTTAAATTCTATGCTAGATATTAAACTATTAGTAATAAGAATACTTTTTTTTTTTTATACACTGATAAAATCTAGTTTTAAAAAATAGGTGTAACGGAAAACAATGCCAAGTAAAATAAGTTTTTTTTTTTTTGTTTTTGTTATACCATAAGATGCAAGATATACACGTTTTAGAGATCTAATCAGTTTATATTGACAAACTATGTTGTAATTATTTTGAAAGTTCGTCTTTAACATTTAGCTGTCATTCAATAAGAGGTATAAAAATTGTAATAATTCACATTGAAATAAAGAACATCAATTTTAAGATAATTTACACAGAATTATAATAAATAATTATGTATACCTGTTAACTTATGGTAGAAGAAAGATGCATGCAGATGGGTATATAGATAAGAATTTGATAATAAAGAGAATAAGAATCAGGCAAAATCAAATGAAAATGTAATTCTTTGGAGGTTCCACATTAAACAAATAATCGAAATCTGTGTAGCTATAATGGGTAAGAATATACTAGTTATGTATTTCAGTTGAAATATTAAGGAACAATTACCGAAACGAGTATAGGTATAAAAATATAGATTTGAGCCCATGTATTTGATTGTGAATCAATTGAGTGCTAAGATCATTTCACAAACAGTATTGTTCCAATTTGATAACAAAAATATTTTAAACAGATTCAAGGATATACAAATGCATTAAATATGCATCTAGGTATGTATACCGTAATTATATACATCTTACTGCTTCACTTCATTCGATCTATTAATTAATTGTGGCATTTATTAAATAAATACTTTCCTGAATGATACTTTAAATAACAAAACAATCTTCAACACACTCTTATACCACTTCATTACTGTTGTTTATTTTTCTTTATCAATTCAACCAGCTGACGATATCTTATCTGGCATTCTTCCTGCATCAAACAGACAGAATGAAAGGTGTTTAATAAACACAGTAGAAATCAGATTCTAAATAGTAATTTATAATCAAATTTTATAATACCTTTGATTTTCCTTCAACACAGCTGGCAATCTTCTCCCATCTATCCTGCGACATACCCTTAGGATATTTGCTCAATGCAGCTTCAAGCGCTCTTTGTTGATCTTGGCTCCAATCACCAACTACATCTGTTGTTTCCACCCGAGTTTTCACCTTCTTTGGTAATTCTTCTTCGGGGGTTTCCTCGACAGGCTGACCAGGCTTCAATCCTTCATCCTTTACCTTTGAAATGAATAGATCGCGTCTTAATTTCAACTTATTTTTTAAGGAAAGTTAACAAAAAGATTCGTTCAGCTGTATGTAAATACTTTTTTAGCCATGTGTGTGACTTCAGCAACTGTTCGATTCATAGTATCCGCTATTTTCTCCCATCTGTCTGTCGTACCACCTGGATATTTTTTTACCAATTTTATCAATTCTGATATATCATCGTCAGTCCATAGTCCTCCTCCGGTAGGCTTTACCTTTTCGATTACATGATTTGTGTGGTAATTTTCTTTTTTATGATTATGAATTTCACTAAAGTTACTTCCGCTACGTTCTTGCGGTGTAAAACCGGCCCGACGTCGTCTCGGACCTCTTGGCACAGGTTCTGGCTCTGGCTCCTCATTCTCTTGTGCTCTGAACATAGAAACGAGAAAATTTAAGCATCGGAATGAGATTATTCAATGCCCTGAGATTGGTAAATCACGGAACAATTTTTATAGACCTTTGAATTAGGCGATTAATCGTTCTAACTTACAAAGCCAATTCCTCTTCTTCTTTCTTTCTCCGTCTCCTTTCTGCGAGAGCTTCTTTTATGGCTAGAATACCAGCAGGTATACCAACGATGGAAAAAAAGGTCCATCTAGGTAACTGGAAAGGCAAAGTATTCCATATGCTTGGAGTTGGAATTTTTTCCAATATATCTGCCAAGTCTGGAACGTCCATTTTACCCTTACGATTTTTTTTTTGCATTTTTTGAAGCTTACTTCCCAGTACTTGTTCCTATTACAGATAATTTCTAGTTGACGAACTTTATTGACTAATAGAAAGTAATAGATTGATTTCACTATTCATGGACAAAAAGTGATGATGAAAATGAAAAAACGTTGGAGTTACGTAAGTATGAAATCGAACCCATTAATTTCGATTACTTTCCCACTTACATAAGTATATCTTTTTTCGAAGTACGCTGCCCATCCGACAATATACTGGCCAATTGTTATAACAATAAATAATATAATGCTCATTTCCAATAGTCCCATTTTTCGTACATGACGATAGTAGTAAACCGCTGATCGCCAATTTGGCAAACCATTGATAAGGACATTATTGTATCTCTCTCGTTTACCAGGATCCCTCAGAACGTCATAAACAGCGACTAGCTGTGAAAGAGAAAAATTAGGATGACTTGTTCATGTTTCAAAATAGTTCTCTCTCTTCTTCAATAAACCCCTTGACTGATTAAGTTCAGATTTAATACTTCATATGATAATTATTCAAAGTATTTGTGTAGGAAATTTTTTTGTAAAATTAGTTGATTTTTTGAAAAGTTATACCAAGTGTGTCCCACTTTCTTTGGACAATAAATAGTTTGATGAATCGTGAAATATGTGAATATTTTATAGAAGCGCAGTGATTGTTATTTAATTGTATATCTTATAAAATTTCATACTTACATTTCGGAATTTTTCTTCTGCATCTGGCGCACTGTTTTTGTCAGGATGTAATTGAAGCGATAAACGTCTGAACGCTTTTCTTATGTCGGTAGAATTTGCATCCTTAAAATAATAGATATAAAGGTAATTAAAAATTGAACCAGAAAAGGCAAAAATTTTAACAATCTGTTTAAAATAAAATGCTGGATTTTATTTTCTAACGAGTCATTTCGTTAATGTTGTTTTATAGTTTATAATTACCGGGGGAACACCCAGAAGATCGTAAAAGTTTTGATTAACTTCTTCGACAACGTCGAAAACTTCTAATTCCTCGTTGTCCCATGCTAACGAAAATGTACATATGTCCAAAAGTTGTAATATAGTAAATATCACTAAAGACACCCTCATTTTTTTTATTAATTAAATATATTTACATAACACGATTAGTTTATTATCTAATTATCTTTCAGACAGTTTTTATTTTAAATGACTATTTCATGCGGCAACATCTTTGATGGTGATAACAAAAAAAACTTAAGAGAATTTTTGGTCAGAGGTTAACAACGCGGGTGCCACATCGCTGTCTGCTGGTGTACTGCTGTCAGAAAATATGCGCACGCTGGTTTTAACTGGTTCCCGCCAATTTTTAAACGCAAACAATAAGAAGATATGGCCCAGTTTTTAAACATGGAAATATGCATATTTAGCGATTACTTTAATCGGTATTATTAGATTGTATTTTTATCCTAGAAATAATTTACTCTCTATATTATTGTACCCATATCCCTATTTCATTGATAATCATGTTATTACTCATACTAATTAGTACATCATGCTGACTACGATAATAATTAATTTTTTTCGTACGTCTTGTATATCACTGCAACTAATAATAACACCATGTTATTATTATGCATATTTATAATTGCATGATATAATAAATAGATGCAATAAGCATATTATCATTAGATAATGTTTCGTATGTATGTATGGTACAATATAGGTATAGGACCGAGTATAGGACAGTTAGTCCGTGCTGGGATCCAGATGATAAATATCATAGCGCAGAATCCTGCTACCCCGTGACGACTGGCCTACCTATACATATATCGTTAAAATGAGTCCAAAAATCCTGAATTATTCAGAGAATCTGAGTAATTTGCTCGTCCAAATAATATAGTTTTGTTGTTAATAAAAATATTCTAAATGTTATAATAGAATATAATTTCAGCTGACTATAGAAAAGATCGCTCATACTAGTAAAGTAGCGTGTATTGTGTTAAACCAACGCGGCTATTAAGGCTCGGATGAAACTCGATCAATACAAGGTTCACCGCGCTCATCTGTGTCTGAAAAATTTGCTAAAACCCAGTGAAATTCTCATTACTTGTCATCATTGTCCTCGTTTTTAATTTTCTTTTTTCTAAATAATATAAAAATATTAAAAATCTTGTACAAATAACTCGCTGTAAATGAACGAGAATTGCTGTGGCTATAATTGGCTAAGTGTGCATAAATTAAATTCGTGTATTACAGTAAAATATTTTCTTACTTATAGCGCATTGTTTGACGTAACACCTGGGTTTACTAAAATCATAACTTTGAAGAGAATTGCTAGAGCAGTCTATCACTCAAGATAATTTATCTTCGTTAAATTCGAAAGACTGCGATATAAAGTTAAAAATTAAATAATGCAGCTCAAGTTAACAGTAAATACATATCTGCTTTGCGATCATAGGTAAATAATTATTCCCTGAAATAGAAAAAAAATCTCATCCGCAAATTTTCATATTATTGTCTACACGCTTTATGATAGTTTAATAAAAGAAAAAAATGCGCTGCCGTTCAAATAACACTAAATAATATGAATACCTACATTCGTTATTATTTAAGATTGCATATAATACAGTTGTTATTATTTCTGATAATCTGAGAATTCGGAAACTAATTCGTATTCTTTGTTTTATTACGCCCGCGTAATCTTAATCTATTAAATAATATTCACATTATCATGGATACAACCAGCCTGTTAATATATCGTGCAAGTCACAGTTTAGTATTTGTTGTCGTCAAATAATCTGAGGCATTGAAAAAATTTTTAACGTATGTCGTAATGCTGCCATGTGAAATATATGAAATACTTGGACAGTTTAAATAATATAATTTCGTCGCCTTTGAAACACATAACGTCGATTAAATCTATAATTACGTATAGCCGTATAATTACAAGGACCCTGCAACGTAAAGGTGTAAGTCTATAAGTATATTTATAAGTTATGTTAAAATTCTTGTGTATCATCAGAATATATAATATTGAAGATTTGTTTGTAAATTAATTCTGCTTTATTATAGTTAATCTTGACCTAAGAAATAAAGAAAAATTTGTGCCCAAGAAAGGGTGCCTGCTATTGGAAGGGATGTTCACAATTCTGATTTGGACCTATTGGTATTTATGGTAATTAATCAATTTCTAATCCTCATATAGTAATTTATGCAATCATAATTGTTGATATCGCCGAATAATTTGTTAAATTGTTTAATAATTCGTGTACATTCCACTATTATACAGGTACACATAACGCGTGCTCTTTATAATTCTATTCTTTCTAATTATCATTACGTATAGGTACAATGATATAAACAAGGACTTAAAATTACTTGCGTAATTATAAACAGTGGTAAATTAATTGGTATTTTTTATTTTTTTGTTGAAAACTTTTAATTTACAAGAAGAATTGGGGGTAAAATAAAATAAATTCAGTCCCGCATAGTTTTCGTTCTGTTATTATTGCTCATTATTCATATTAACATTTATTCGTAACGGTCATCCAGGGCTGCTACTACTTCGGTTGCACTGTACGTTGGATTGCCTGCTTTAGGGCGGCCGTATTAGCAGGAGTTGCTGTAACAGCAGTGTGCGGTTGTTGGCTGTGGAAACGTCGAGGAATTGGCTCAATCGGCGATGGTCCTTCTTCCGATAGAACTTCTGCAGGTTCCTGCTATCCACCTCCGCATTACAGTCGATGCAGCTCATTCTTTCAGGCTCTTCCACCTCCGTACAATGAGGTAAAATGATATCCATAATTTTGCGCATGCTATGGTATCATTTTAGAATTTTTTTAGCAATTTCCTTTCAATGGAATTGTAATATGATTCAATTATGTGAATATTGTGAAGCGGGCTCTACACAAAAATTGACATCTTTTAGGTGACCTCAAAGCCGGACTTGTACCCATTGGTAATTGGATACGACGAAGGAATAGGTAAAAGTACATCGGGTTTGGTAATGCGTTACTTTCGTTCTCTATCTCACGCAAGTACATTGGACTCATTGAGTTCAAGTTTTATGTGCAATGTTGTAAACGAAGCTAACACGATAATACCACCACCTTATTCTTGTAATAATAGTATCGACGAATTATCAATCGTTGATCAATGTAGTCGGGGTCAAAATTTAAACGGTGGATCAATCATCTCATTGGCTAATCACAGAACTGCTTCTGACGTCTCAAGTCTTGCAGCTCAATCACCATGCTCTCCACCGAGAGCTACAACCCCTACCATAGAGGTGAATCTAAAAATTAATAACACGATAATTTTTGCATTTCATTTTACGCCTTTATTATCTTCTTCTGTCTTAATTACAATCCTTATGAGTTAATTTGTACAATGATACAGGTTCGAGAATTACTGGATAAAATTCAGCAGCTGCCGCATGAACAAAATATGAATGTGTTGACGATGCAGAATCGGCCTCAAATGCTAGATAGTTTAAATTCATTCGGAGGTTTGACGAGACCTTTGAGTCCTGGTGAATTGGTATCGTTTAGACCGAGAAGAACTCGGGGTAAGATGTATATGCCACTTGGTTTACCAAGTTCGAGAAATAAGTCGAAAAGATGGTTGTCAAGATCTGCGCCAACAACACCATGTGGTACCGTACCTCCGCCTTTATTACCTGGACAAAATAGGAGGCCATCTCAAACGGAGAATAAGAATATAGACTATCAAGGTGTCCCGTTGCTTTCTGAACAGGATGAAGAACCGCAGCAAGTTTGACAGCTGAATCTGACTGATTTAAGTAACTTTTTCGTGATTGTAAACATTCTGAAATCCTCGATGGTGAGGTATTTTGTTTAAGAACTTTTAACGATCATGCTTGTATTCAATAAGGGACTATGTGACACGTTTTAGTAAAGTAAGTAAATTTAAAATATGATACTGTTATCATATGATAATAAATAAATAATTAATTAGATATTAATAAATGAATAATTCTGCCGCAAAAGTATATATATAAATATACATAACACATACACACATCTATAGTATCTCTTATCAATGAAATCAATCTTCAAAGCTTCGAAATCGTTAATGCTCAAGATAGCTATGAACGTAGAATATTATAACTGCATAGAAAGTTTCTGCATAAATATTAATTTAAGTAATCTTTGTAATGATATCGATAAGATTTCGTTATAATGTATATTTTTGTTTCTAGTATCTATATCTACCTATGAACGAAATGAATTATTCTAATCTGAATATAATAATTCAATTGTATCGTCGAGGGAAAAATAATCTTTCAAAAAGGTTGCTATGAATTATGAATTGAATATAATCTTAAATACGCAAATATTATATACTTAGGTATTCGATAAGATTTCACGCGGAGAATTATTATACACATTATGCCAATCTAAGTCATGGGTTTATTATACACAATTTACAGAATAAGCAATTATATAGTTATGATAGAAAAAATTTGATCACAAACCGATATATTATATATTGTCTATAATATTATAGGTATACAAAATACATATGAAATATATTTAACAAAATATAATATTAATGATTTTTAAACAGCATTGTTAAATTGGTAATGGAGATCACACAACGCACTTTCAATAAGTATAGTTTTCAATTAATTTATAGCTATTAACATTACGTCCATTCTGGCCTTCCGTTAGTGAATTAACAATCATACAAAGAGAGAATAAAACAAAACCAAATAAAAAAATAAATAAAATAAAATATTTCCAAGACAATATATACATATACATTACCTACAAGTTTTAAGCAAATGAATAAAACAGAAAGATTTAAGCAGTATATGCACAAGCATGTGCTCGTAATGAAAGAATTTTTGGGTCAATGATATGGTATTATAATATATCTATACCGGCGTACAAATATACTGTACTATATAATAATTGTGGTACGACCTGAAATGAAAACACGGAGTGCGTAAGAAAGCGTCCCAATTATAGAAATTACAGTAGCGATTATACATAGGTATATACGTATACCTATATGTATGTATACATATTATAAGTAGTTAGAAACTTATTATAACTAATAACTCATAATTCATTCAACAAGAATATTCTGGATTATTGTATAAAGCGGAGGAGGCCTGATATTCCATTTGAAAAAATATAATAATAATCAATGTACGCACCATGTAGTTACATGTATTTTTTTATGGAGTCTAATGTGAATAAATTCAAGCTTTTACAGCAGGAGAGAATTATTCTTTTTAATAAATCTTGCCCAGCCAATTTTTTGACACCTATAATTTATATCCATTTACCACATCTGTCTAGAGAACTGAGATTCGCTTAACTGCGATTTGGTGAGGTAGAAATTGGTGAAGGGAATGCTCGTCTGCACGTTGCTTTTTCCTATCAAAAATTTTGGCAAACCTGAGCGGGTCAGATATCTTGATACCAGATTTTTCGACTTAAAATTTGTACATTTATTTTGGCGGAAAAAATCTACAACTTACACACAAGCGGGCATGTAGTCGTATAGGTATACAAACGTATGTATACCAAAGTTACGACTGCCAGACAAAAATCCTAAGCGAAGTCTGGCAATCGTATCTACGAAAGGTCTACCACGTCTGTTATATTGAAATTTTCTGTTCCATAAATGGATTCACCTCTCGATTGTTTATTACCTGCAATGAAAAGTCAGACTTTATAGGGAAGGGAAAGTGGAAAATAAGGAAGCAATGGATTGCTGGTATATATCAATGGGTTGTGGTTGGTTCATTGCAACATCAATACAATAATGCTCATTAAACTTATATAGGGTGTCTACTAAAATGTGGACGCAAAATTTCCTGAGAATTCCAGGTTTTTTCTAGGCAATTCTGAAAAATTTCCAGGTGTATTGGAGATATCTTCTTCTATTCTTCGACCACTCAGACAATGCCAATCCATACGGATTTAATCTTATTTTAGGTATTTTTTGGAGTCATTGGGGATAAATATGTATGTACCATGTTTTATATTACAATGTTTAGAAGAAAATAGAGTTCATAAGATTTTCGGGTTACAAAAAATGAAATCATAGATATATTTTGAACATATTGAAACTCAAACGAATTGTACGATACATTCTAAAATATTCCCTGAGTGACCTAGAAATTATCTGAGAAGAAAAGTTTCCTGCGGATTCAAGGATTTTCAGGTTTTTCCATGTAGTCGACACCCTGTTATATGGACTATTTTTCATAGTTTCTTAAAAATAAAATATACCTATGTACCCATCGCAAATGATCAAATATCTTTATTTGCTATCCGCGGACACACAAGTTATCATAATATAAACCACATGTGTATTACAATAACATACTATCTAATATAACCATTCTTTACGAATACTGGAGCTATTTGTATTCGGTCAGAATGGTATATCGTTTAGTAAATTATTCAAAAAAAACTAGACGTGAAGAATCTTTCTTCCCTAATAAGTGCGTTGTTTATTTCGCGAGAACTTCCCTGTCTCTGTAGTATTTCTGCTGAGATATCTGTCATCGTCCAACAGGCGTATCGTGTAACGCAGCCATATCCAAACCCTTCGACACCACGTGGGCGCCTAATTTGGTACTTTAGGTCAAGGTCAGGGTCAAGGTCAATGCTTCGTAAACGGGGTACCGAAGGGGTGTCAAATGGTATCGTCACCTCCTGGTCGAATTAAGGAACTACTTTTGACGCGACATAGGCCGTTCATCAGACGAGTCTCCAGCTCGAGGGGATATTCACTCCTATTGCTGGCAGATGAATAATTTCAATTGAAATAAATTTTTTGTGATTTGTTGGATGATTTCATGTGATTTCAAATGATTTCATTGATTTCATTCTTGATTCTATGATTTTATTTGTGATTTCATATGAGATGGTCATAGCCCCTCGGTAGAGCTGGAATATCGTACTTATACCTACACGACCTACACCAAGAGCTAGAATCACAACAATGTTATGCGGGTTACATATAATAGCGCACAGATGTTTAAGTCAAAAGTAGCTAGTAAATTCGCTCGTAAGATGGCGGTATCACATGATACCCACCGACTCAACTCGTCGGGCAATGAGGAGCACTGATCGATAAGAACAATATCAGAACTTACCTACTGACGTCAACATTGGCGCACGTTTTGTTTCAGTGCAAAGTACGCAGTTTGTATCATGACTAATTTGTCCAGACGGTTTACTGGCTTTGTGGCAATCTTATGAACTATTTTTAATGCTTTGTTACGTTGGTAGCACTATAAATCTGTCTAGGGGAGAACACTTTTCAGCCAATCAAAATACTTTTGAGAAACTTTTCAAACAAACGGCGTCTGTGGCCGTTGCATCAAAGACAGTGATTAATTCATGGAGAAAAGGTGAGATTATCAAACGCTAGTGTTATTAGTGTGTATTGTAGCCAAAGTATTCCTTCTCTTCTGTATAAGGATTTTTATAGACTAAATATTCTACAAATTCTCATCTTACCGAACGAAGAAATCGGAATTTATCTCCGTAACCTTTTAGAATTAGAATTTGAGAACCACATACTTGAATCAATCTCTAAAGTTTCAAGTAATTGTTACGATCGTCACAACATTTCGAAACTCTCTTTAACGTCAACGAAGTTCCGTCACCGCATTGATCAAATATTGACAACTAATTTCACTTCGGTATTATACGAAAAATCCTTGCAAATCTATTCATACAACCGGATTTTGTATTTCTATAACATAAAAAAAATTCAAAACTATAGTAACCAGAAATTTTTTCTCTTTGAAGTAAGTTTTACCTTCTCATTTTTATAGCAAATGATAATCTGCTGTTTTGAACCTAAATAAACTGATTTCAAGTATCCTAATGTAAAAATCTATGTCAAATATTTCAAAGACAATTTATAATTTCTTTTTTTTAATCATTTCAGGAAGACTGAGAAACAATTTCGAAGAAATTTCTAGTATCGATTTTTGAGAAACAAAGTCCAATGGACGGTGAGTGGCATTTAAATGCCCCTCAGTGGACGGACTTTGAGTCGAGTCCGCAAATACCAGACGAAGACTACTTTGAGCGAGAGCACGAAGAGCTACAGCCACAACCATTGATAAGTCAGACCGTGCCTTCTGTAGGCATTAATCAAATATCTGAAGAGAATAAATCAAAATTAAAATCTAATCTTTTGGAGGTCCCTGGGAATAATGATTCTCTTACAAACGAGATAGAGATAGCTAAAATGACCCCCGTTAAAATCGTATCTCCGAAGACGAGGAATAAGAAAATTTTTAAGGCTAAAGACAAGACTTATGATGATGTCCTGAGTGAGGCTATGACCAGTCTGCAACTTTCTGTAAAAAAGAAATCCAGAAGATCTCATAATGTGCGAAATATACAGTCAAATTTAATTTCCACACCAACAAATACGGACAAAATAATCGTCGCCAAGGCACTCGGTCTAAATAAAGGGCCACGATCTACGCCAAGCAATCCTATTCCTACGTGGATTAAAAAAACAAAATCATTGGAAAATAATATACATGAAAATGAAAAGATCGAGAGTTTGTCGATGAACCAGCACGCTCAGGAATTAGAAAAAGAAGATTATTGTGTACCGCTGGATGCTTTCAAGGTAGAAGATTCTGAAATTGATTCAAACTTATTGAGCACTGAGGCAGAAAAGCCAGGTGACATTGATACCAAGCTCAATACCGAAGGTCTTGCTACTATCGAGCAGCCAAAAGCATTTGGGGATCCAGAAAAGTTAGAAGAAGATATTATTATAGCCGATGTTATTGCACCTTCAATATCTGCTCCTCTTCCAGGCCCTGGCAAACGCAGTTCCAACCACTCCCAGAGCTCTAGCTACTCAGGCAATGGACAGCAAGCGAGATTTTCCACTTGCCAACTCCGTAGGCGAAGTTTAACTCAATATCGAAGAAGGTCTAACAAATATGTTAGCTTGGCGGAGGCGATTTCGAAATTTCAGAATAAAACGCCCATACGGTTCAGGTCGGTAAGCTTGAAGAATTCAAAACCTGGACCTGTACAGAAAGTTAGACAGTCGAGTATATCTGTTACTGTACCGATTTCACCTGCTTTGAGATGCAAGTCAAGAACAAGACCGACGGCCATGAGTCATGAGGAAAGAGAGCATCTTGAGATAGAGGAGATCCGCAAAAATTCTGTGAGAGCAAATCTGGCTAGAAGTAATTCTACGAAATCTTTGGCACAAAATTTGGCATCTAAAGTTACTGCCAAGAAATCAGCGACGCTCTCAGTAACTGCTGCTCAGTCAATGGAGATGAAGAATCCAAATGCCAAAATAAATCGCGATAGTAAAATGAGAGTAACAACTGTGCCATCGGTCGTCTCTACTGATGAGGGTATCGCCATTAAAGACACTGAAATTTCCAGCTTCGGTGTGCCTGATATAACTACTAATAAAGCTACAACTACTAAGATGAGACCGTTCAGTTTTGAGACACGCAATAAAGAGCTACAGAAGAGAAAAGAGACTAAAATCAAGCAACTGATGACTGAGGAAGAGAAAAAGATTAAAGTGCCTTTCCACGCACGGCCTGTTCCTACTTTCAAGAAACCTATGCTTGCTGCTCAAAAAGAAATTAACGGTTTAAAGCCTAAGACTAAACCTTGTCCTTTCAGCTTTGAAGAGAGAGATAAAAACCTGATGAAGAAAAAAGAAAATTTCATTAAAACTGTACTCGAAGAAGACAAAAAAGCTAGGATTTTCCAGGCTAAACCAATACCTGAATTTAAACCGGTCTTGGTCAGGGGAACATCAAAGGAAAACATCAGTTCGGGGAATAAGTCTAATCCTCCTCCTCATCAGAAAAGTCGTATCTCTCTGTTGCCAGTGGCAAAAACTGGTTCCAGAAATTGTTTACCTGTAAAAACAAACATTTCTAATCAAGAAAACCAGAATCCACTTACAAAGCCAGAAAATTCTGAGCCTGATGAAGCTAAAAAGGAATCTCATCAAAAAACTAGTACTAAAGTCTTAGCAGAGTTTCATTTGAACACAGATAAAAGGGCTAAGGAACGCAGAGAGTTTGACGATAGGATCAAGCAAAAGGAACAAGAGATTGAAATACTGAGGAAAGAAGCTGAAGCAGAGCAAATGAAACGAGATGAGAATGAGAGAGCTGAAATTAGAAGAATGGCGGAAACTAAAGCTAGACCAATGCCTGCTTATAAACCACTGGCTGTTGTTCACTCTGATAAACCATTGACCGAACCACAAAGCCCTGGATGGTCTAGGAAACCTAAACATTAATAGCTCGAGTCATTTCTTCTGTAAAATATCATTTTGCATAGTTTGATAAGAGTAGCCATATAAATTAAATTAGTTCCAAAACCTCGGCCAAAATTGAACGATTGATAATTGAAGTTGAAAATATTTTATCATTTGACATTGATATTCATACGATTATTTACTTTTAAGATGAAAAAAAATAATAATGAGAAAATGGTGGTAAATGAAATATGTATTGTATTAAGAGATCCCAACGGAGCACAGATGAATACGAAAATTCAATATTAAAAATGGACCAGAGTTCTCCGAAATCAGGAAACACTTTTGCTTCCGTAGAACAACATTCCATATTATTAAAGCCAATTCCGATTAATTATAAAATGCATCATTCGGTCTTCTACTTTATAAAATGTAGAATATAGGAATAATTTTTCAGTATGATTAAAACACAATAAATGCTTGAAACAAAAAATATATTGTTGAGTAGCAATAATTCAGATTACTTTTTTAGTTTAAATTTTTTTTCCGTTATATCCTAATTGGAACACCTTCATTGATACTTGTAATGCATGCTAAAGCGTATTGATATTCGGTTTTTTTTTTTTTTGATAGATGTTTATGTATGTAAAATTGAAATTATATGAACATTCAAATATATTATATCTGCATTATGTTATAAATACTAACACCTAAGGAAGTGCTTTTGTAATTGTTAACGTAATTAAATATTGAAACTATATATATATATATATTTTTTTTTCTATCCTTTGCTACTTTTGTCTACGTTTGTTATTTTAAATCCATTCTGTAATAACAAGATTCTTATACATACATATAATACGAACGCATGGTAGCACGAGTTGTAGTAATGGGAATAAAAAAAAAATTTCAAAGATCGTAAACTGAAATTTCATTTTATACCAATAATTTTCGAAATATACTAAAAGTTATAGCAAACTGATAATTTCTCTTTATTTAATATATCTATATAACTTTTGGCAATAGATTTTCATCTGGTTTTCTCTTTTCAGCTTAAAAATTTCATTTATGTCTGCAATAGTTTAAAAATAAGTATTAAACAGGCTTCTGTCTTTATATAGAAGAAAAAAAATTCTATTAAAAATTGTTTAACGTTTTAGATCCTCCAAATAATTTATTCTATATAGCAGGGATTTTTACAATTAATAATTCATTTTTATGGATAAAGTATGATGGGCGAAGCTGGTATTACATGTAAAATCAATGCCATAGATTGATATTTTATAATTCGATATAAGTATACTTCTGAATTTATTCGATGATATTGCTTTTCGATGTAATGCCAGGTTTTATTGTATTTTGTTTGTTTTTTCTAATTTTTTCTGTTTTTAAAGAACGAGGTAATAACAAAAACAAAACCACTTAAATCGTTAAAATACAAGTCTTATATAAGTTAATAATTACAAAATATTAAATTAAACAATTCTTTTGTTGTGTATTAGCAATAGCGTAGTATGGCATTCGCAGGGTTGGTGCGTATAATAAATACCAATCTGCCAATCACTGTTATGATTAAATTGGGGGGAGGGGGCAAAAATAAAAATAAAGCGTGATACTTTCATTAACCAGACCTGAATGTTAATTAAATATGGCCATTGATTAATTAATATAAATTATAGATAAATTTCAATGACTAATATTCTTTGTCGTTACAATTATTTAAATACAGTGTTCTTCCAAAATCATTATTATTATTATTATTATTATTATTTATTCAAAGTGTTTAAAAATTCATTTTCTCTTCTATTTTTTTTATCTATCCGATTCAATTAAAGTCAGCTGAATATTAATAATCGATGTTAATTTTTATATTCATAACTCATAATACGTCTCTCCCTCTTCTGCATATCTGATAATCAAAAGATCCTACATTATATGCAACAAAAATTATAATTATTGAATCCAAACTAGATAATGGTAACATTAACGAGTTGGTCCACGTAAATTATCTTGTCAAAGTTCTTTCAGAAGAGCAGACTTTGCGTTTTTAAGTTTATCTAGCCTTCGTTGTAAGTGAGAATTTGCTGTCTCAAGTTCTTCTACTCGGCCTTGTGATTCTCTCACCTAAAACATACATCATTTATTCGTTATCAAATTTTATTCATCTCTCTTTCAATAAATATAAAAAAGAATCCTTCAAATGTATGTATGTATGTATGTATGTATGTATGTATGTATGTATGTATGTATGTACATACATGGTCCAAGGGAAAAATAATTGGATATTCAAGGAAAGTTATTAATATTCAAGTTAGACGTGGACAAAAATCGAATAAATAATTAGTCATTTAACAAAGAATATCTTCACAAAAGTTTCAGTGCCTAATCTCATTGTATCCAATGATCAGGAAATCACAATGAATTTAACATGTAATTAAAACGAATTCGTTTCAATAGAAAGGGAAACACTTGGGACGCACTTGGCTCACCCATTTCTTTACTGGCAGTGACATTCGTCAAAATAATCAGATATCATCTGTAAAATGAAATTGTATTTTTCAAAACATTTTTTTCCATTAGAATAATTATTTGTTCATATTCCTGTTTGTTTACCTCTCGTTGTAACTTTCGCTTTTCAACCTTTAACTCATCTTCCGCCTTCTCAGAAGCCTCAGCCGCAGATTTATACCGAATAACTTGACTCTCTAGCCTCGCGACTGTTGCTTGCAGTGTTGACATATCTTGTTCTGCTTTTTGGAGCTTGAATTTATAGTCTGCTAAGTGCTTGTTAGCTTCGCGCTGAATGTCTTCAGAGTCCGATAGGCTTCCTGTTCATAAAAGTGGTAAAACATTAGTGTAAAATTGATTTACGGACGATATATTGTCAGCGTTAACTTTTTTTCCATAAGAAATTCATCAAACATCACCTAATGTGGAGCCTGGCAGTCTGTCTGACCTCACGCGATTCTTTGTGTCTTCTAACTCAAGCCTTAGATGTCGTATTTCATCCTGGAGCTCCTTTTTTTCAGACGCAAACCTTCTGAGCCGAACATCTGAGAGATGGATAGAGAAAAAGATATTACGTAACTCTAATATTGGATCGAGAATAATAGAAAATTGTAACAATTTCATCAATCATTTGATTATTAATGTTAGATTATTGATTTTCCATACCCAATGAACCTTCACCAGCATTTTGCAACAAGTCCGCGCCTTCCGTGCTGACTAGTACCCTCTTTCTTGGACGGGGACCATTTTCAGTTACATCTGAATCGTTCTCATCGCCTTCGTCTTCGACTATCACAAGACCATTTTCCTGAAAAGTGATTATGGTTTAAGTTCTGATCTTTATTTAGTTAGTCGGAAGTTTTTTCTAGTTTTGTGAAGGTTTGCTGACCTGTATAAGCGTGTCCCTTTCAATTAATTGGACTCTGCATACATCCAAGTCTTCCTTAAGTCGTTGACTAATGCGTTTCAGCTGTTCAGCTTCGCGATTTTTTTCTCTTAACTCCCGGCGTAGTTGGGCAGTTGTTTCCTCTAATTCTTCCAGTTTGTCTTTCAACAGATCTACTTGATACGAATAAGTTGACTTCTCATTATCCAATTGCGCGTTAGTTATCATAGCTTTGCGGAATTTTTCTTCAAATTCCTTAAGTTCTAACTGAAATAAGTTCGGAAATATCAGATCTCAACGCATTTTAATATTTTTTTTTAAGACAATTTATTTATCCTTTTTTTATCTAACAGCTTCAAATATCTATCCTATTCGGTAAATAAATAGCAACCAATTAATACAACCACTCTTCAGTCTACTTGATACGAATCTAATTTATGAATTTATTTATCAAATTAATTTTTTTTAGATGAAATGAAAGACAATTTCTACTTATCAATATCAAATAGTGATAAGTTATCTTTGCTATCATCAGCTGGTGTTGTTAGATTTACTAATACAATGCCCAAAAATTTGTGGTATTGATTGGAATGACGAAAAAAAAAAATATATATATATATATATATATATATATATATATGTTTACAGAGAGAATACCGTCCATTTGACCTCAGCTAAAATTGATGAATGATCTAATCGTTTAGAAATTCAATAGTTACCCTGAGGTCTCTATTGAGGCCAGCATCTTCCAATGAATCCTCTGAGGATCTTCGACTTGATTGAAAGTTGTTTGAATTTGTTAGAAGCCGAGATGTTCTCACAGGATCCGGTGTCACCCTCATAGTTCGGTTGGTGTCAGCTGAAATTAAGTCTTTAAAAAACTAACTACATTTTGTTGTTCTTTTCAAAAATTAAATTAAATTTATTGTATTAATAAAACGTATCAAATTAGTCTTTCAAATATTAATTACAAAAATAAATATTATCATTATCTCACCAGTACACATATCATAAACTCTGTCAGCGTTTTCTTCTGCTTCTTTTTGTTGCCTCTCTAATTCACGCATTCGTATTTCTCTAGCTTCTGCTCTGGCCTGTCTTCGAGCCGCTAATCTCGCTTCCGCCTGAAAAGTGTAAAAAATATTAATGATATTAATGAGTTTGTCTTTCAGTTAGATTTCACTGTTTGTTTGAAAAAAATAAAAATTAAAACGTAGTTGTTTTCTGTTCTAAATCTCTTATCATTACCAAAAAAACAAAAAAAATTCTCTTCTAAACATACTTCATCAGCGTCTCTCACTAGCTCATCAATGTCATACAAGGCATCAAAATCTTGAATATCCTGTTGGTGTTTAAAGAAAATGTTAACATCATCTTCAGTTCTGCTATCAGTTTCGGAGGAATCCATTTTTTTTAACTAAACATTACTTAACACACTCGAGATAATTAACGTCAAAGCTATAAGATAACAGTTGGCTGTAGTATGACGCGTTTTGTTCTAAGAAATATTACTGAGGTGTGTTTGAAGCTGAATATATTTAATATTTCAAGTCAATATTAAATTCAATTTTCCTTTATCGCAATGATCGAGTTTCAAGGTCGATTTTTTTGTTAAATTATATTTGTCAAATAAAAATCAAGTTCGATCAATTAGTGAAGGTGATTAACGTGCATCAAACAGTTGTAAAGATAACAAAATAACTGTTTTCGGTAACAACTAATACTGAACAAACTAAACACTCAAAGAATGTGAGAAAAATAAAAATAAACTGTAAATAATTGTCTTTTATGCAAAGCACACAACTGGACATTCTAGCTAAGCAGTGGAGTTAGTTCCTGCCCACTAATACTATAATACTGAGTATATGACTCTTATCTAACTTCTACACAACTCTCTTTTTCCCCTTCCGTAAATTATAAATTTGCACCGCCACCTTAACTGTGTGATTCACTTAGTGAAGATAAAAATGTATCCTTTCACAATGTTATTTTATAATACAAACTTCAACAACTAATTATATGCAGTATTACAACTATTCTTTGTTTTTTACTGATACAATATCCAGTTTCATTCATTCAGAACAGATAATTAATTCATGCGGTACATACATGTATTAAATAATTTCGCATTTTTAAGCCTTTTTAAACAAACAAAAGAACAAACTTTTCATACTTTAAATATTTTATACAGCGTTTAAAATTGCGAAAAAGTGAGATTTATTCACTAAGTTCAAACCAAGGACTGATTTTTTTCATAACTTTTGAATGTATTAATTGATTCTTAGAGCAGAAAATACAAGTAAACTGATACTAATGGGTATAAAAATTTACTTATTTGGCCCAATTTGTTTTACCACTTAAAATTCTTAGGTGGACTAGAAAGTACCGCGAGTTGATTTCGAATACTGATAAAACTGTTACGAGTTAAAATGGAGTAAGAACATTTTATGATGAATTTCCGTGGAACATAAAATAAAGAATGGAAACAAAAATAAACAAAACTCATTGCTAATAGTTAAAAATATAAAATACAAGCAGAGTTAATGAATTAATTGTAGCTCCAGACATAGATATGTGTATATTATTGTGGAATGAAGCCGTACCTCTTTTGCAATTTGATCAAGAGCTTGATCCTCGGCTGAATGCCTCGTGGCAGTTCGTCTCCGTCCTGCCACCAGTGACTCCATTCTTTTAGTATCGACGTAGTTTAGGTTTTTTTTTTTAAATCGTTTTACGGTTTTTTTTGTTTGTTTTCAAACGTTGATGAATTTTTTTATTTTCTTTTCTTCTTATTTTTTATACTAGTAGACACGTTCCTTCACCTCACAGGGACACACCACACTCTAGGAACATACACAAAACACAATCTAAGCTTTTCGGGGGGAATTTTTAAACCAACACCAAAACATGTAACATATTTATTTATTGATTTATTTATTGATTTATTTACGTAATTACGTATTTATTACGTATACGAAAACAAATCAAATAACTTCAACTTCTGTTTTTGTTTTTCCTAGTCTGGGATCTAGAATAAATAAATATGGTGTATTGACTGCTAGATTTTAATGAAATAATTGGCGAATAATAACAATGTCGATAAATATATCTATAAATGGTCATATCATCAGTGTGAATCATTCTAAATATTTGTATATCAGTATTTTATACATATGTACAAAGTCAAAAACGAGTATGTATGCGTGTTACATACATACATAAATTATACATATTTTGCAAATTCAGGACGTCGCGCCTGTTGGTCGCGTTCAAGGAATAGCAAGTAATAATGCGAAACGATTCGTACTATACGCATGTATGGACGATAAAAAAAAAGAAAAGAAAAATAAATAAATAAAAGAAACTGTGTTCAGGAATAATACCTAAAACGATGAAAAGGTTGCATTCCATAAGAGCCCTCCCCACCCACACAGAACGGACAGGTATGCGTAACACGTCCACAAAGTGATATATTTATATTTAAAAAAAAAAAAAAAAAAGAAGAAGAGAGGGTTTAACATGTTGTAAAGTGAATTGAGTATAAAGTGTAATAAACTTACAAGAGCGTTATAATATCCAGGTTGAATCGTCAGGCGGATGCATATTTTTGTTGAAAATGAGACGAAAGAAAAAAAAAAAACAAAAACAACAACTTTCTTGACGTAAAAATAAATCGGGAAACTATAAATACAATCAATGGAAGTTGGGTGACTTCTTCTTCTTCTTCGTCTTCTTCTCCTCCGCCTCCTTGGTGACCATCTGTAGCTTGCGGACTATATTACTAGTCAGTTTGACCCTATTCACTATTTATTTACAAACCAAGGGGAACAACAAGGCACAATAATTTAACACTATTTATTTATCTAAGCCTCCCGGTTCGGTATATTACAATGCGTTAGTATTTTACGCGAAAATTTCACCGAGATATACATTTTTAGGATCAAGCACTACATACATACATTGGCGAGTGTAGTACCCGGCACACCACGGACCGAAAAATACACATCGTCAAGCTACACGAACGCCTCTTATTGACTCATGCTGACATCTACAGATCTTATAACGAAACATGTTTCGCCGTATGAAAAAATTTTCAGCTACTCCCCACCAATGAAAATTTATTTCCTTGGTTCGAATCTACGCGGGAACTTTGATTTTGAATTGATTTGTTCACTTTTAAATACTTCGGATTTGAATCTCTTTAATAAAATAATTAAACATCCTCATTGATCTTGAAACTTTAATTAGTATCTCTCCGATCTTCTATTTGGCCCATTTTAAAAAATGCTCAGCATTTAATTTGTAAACGTGCGAAAAAGCTATAATATTTACCAAATAAATGATAAAATAAAATTGATATACATATATTTCTCGTTTAGAATAAGTTATTTATTCAAATGTACAGAAATGTGATGGATTTATTTCGATAATATTTTCCAATAACTTACAGTGTTGTATTTTTAATTAAAATTTAATATACAATTACTTATAAGTTGTTGAAAAAAAAATTGTAGAACCTAACAGAATTGTAATTAATTTATAACACTTGATATCTTTGATGAAAAAAAAAGAAGAAATTTGTCTTTCAAGTCTTTTGAATAATTGTTGACGATTTTATGAAAAATGTCTTAGATGTAATGTCGAATATACACTCTACTCAGATTTCGATTTAACGTCTTCCTTATAATGGAGAAAAACAAATGAGAATAAAAACACTCCACCCATCATGGAGAAAGCGCTAACATAATATGGGAATGCGCTTGGTATGAATCTTTCATACTGAGTATGTTGTAGCGGTCTTACAGAGACCTGTGTCGTGCTGTACAGATGTGTAATTCCAATACGATTATAGTCTACTTTGAATTGGTAGACCCCATAGACGTCTGGAATTCTAAATCTAGCCTCATAACGACCGTTAGCCAATTTCTTCAATGTTGTACGAACGAAGGGATCAATCCTGACGAATTCTAATTGCAAATCATTTGCTTCATATGGAATCCATTTATCTCCTGATAGCTGTTCTATTTTTATTGTGTAAACAACGTCGTCCATAACTGTGTAAGCCGCTGGTGGCTCCTTTTCACCTATTTTTTGGTGGCTTACAGACGAGGCACGAATCACACCATTTTCTTTAAACACCCATTGAGACATTGCCTTTGCTACTACTTCGTTTCCGGACTTCTCATACCTCTGTCCACCTGAAAAAAAATACAGAAGAAACTGATCAAATTTGATATTAGCATGTGGTCTATTAGATATTACTTAAAATTCCTCATTATTCAGTAATAAAACCAAAAGCCAAATTTTCTAGCATTAGAAAACAAGATTTGAATAAAAATTCAAAACGATTGCAAAGCGAATAGTATCCAGTTTTTGGTAATCTAAAAATAAAACTGCTGGCTAGTTCTTTGCTTTTATAAATTCTTAGACTCGACTAGCTGTATACCTTGAGCTTTTTGAATGGAGCTTGTAAAAGCCTCGTCACTAAAGAAGAATAATGAACCAGAGAACAAAACTCTGGCATTATTTCGAGCCTGAAGAGCAGCTATGAGTAAAGTATTCCTCCCAACAGCATGGGGATATTCTTTAACAGGTTGATCCGGGTTGTATGAATAGGCGGAGCTAGCAGCGGTTAGTAGTTGCAAAACGAGTGGATTTTCGACATCAGCAACTAGCCCAGTTCCTTGGTAAAGTAAAGGCGCGATATTTTTGTTCCCAACAATAACCGGAGCGTCGATTAGGTTCGCTGTTTCAGCAACTATAGTAGTGTGTTGGCCTGAATCTGATACGTCGTAATTCATGTGGTCTATAACAGCAGCGCCTTCTTCATCAACTTCAAATCCGCATTCGGATGCTAATTCTCTTAGCACATCTCCTGACTGTGAGGAACCGGCTACCAAAACATTTCCTCCTCCGTCTATAAGCTCTGTTACTGCATCGACGCTCAATGCTCCTCCAAATTCTTCGACTGATGGAGCAAAGATTATTAAATTCGTGTATAAATATTCGCCATATTTTGATAATACCAGGTTTGCATCGTCCGCTAGTTTGTATGTAAGAGCATAGCCTCGTTCTGTAAGTTGAAAAAATTATTTTAAAATTTCGTTTTGGGTTGGGTTTCGATATTTTAACGGAAAACATATCTCTAATTACGAAATATTTTTGGGTAAAATATGTCTGCGAATTTTCAGCTGTTTTATCGATTTTTGATAAGGATATGTTGTTAACGAATTGATTGGTTATTTTCATTTTTTACGAACCTTGTAACGACTTGAAGAATATTGAATGCGTTTCCCGGATAGCTAGATTATCGAGAAGAACTAATGTCTCCCCACCGGCATTCGCTGATGCTAAAAAGCAGAGAAAACTCACTACTAAACTCGTCAAATACATCTTGCAATGTTTCAATTCGACACCCTTCTTCTTTGCCACGAAGCAAGACGATCGCTAAACGGAAGTGACTTATTGAAGCAGAGGTATAGCCAACTACGCGGTAAAAAATTTCTAGTTGTATTACTCGATTATTTATTTTTTATCATTTTATTACATACGAGCAAATACACGTGTCAAGATATTAAAAATTGATTTTAATCGTTTTAAATTTTATCGTAACAACTTATTCGTCACCGTGTAATTTCATAAAAACCTACTATCTCATTCTAGCGGCAAGTCGCTACATCGAAACAATACCGTAATGTTATAGTTGTCATGGCGACTAGTAGAAAGCATTGAAATCGCTCTTTTTGTAGCTGTAGGTAGCGAAAGGGGTATGAAAGAAGCAAACCCCGTTTCACAAGCTAATCGATTAAATATAGATTGAAAATTGATTCAAATAATTGGCAACGAAATTCGAGTGTATGAAACTAAATAAACTGATTCGCCACTATGTATTATGGTTCTATCACGTCCCGCGACAAAAATGAGGTCTACGATTGGTTCCAAATTATCATCGTGATAGGAGAATGTCCGTTGAGCGAATGACATTGTTCTATTTTAGTGGTGTGTCGCAACAATATGATATTAGCCTAAGGTTTATAGTAATATCCCCGACTAGCAGACGGCGTTGAAGTCGCGGGTTTTGTAGTTATCGAAAAGGGAAGGAACCCTCTTCGCAACGAAGAACAAATTTATTAAAAAATAAAAGATACAATATTTTATCGCGAGATGTGGGCCCGTGCCCGTGTCATAATTTACGCTTTATATTTCCTAGTTATTCAAGTAAAGTTAATAAACTCACGAACATCCTGGCGATTAAACGCTGACAAAGTAGTCAAAGGGTCAGAAGTATCCTCAACCGAAGATGAAGACCCGATTTTTGACATTTTGGCCAGTACCATTAACCTGGGTAACGGTCAAGGCTGGAGTAAAACAGACTCAAAAGACAACAGCCAGAAGCTAGAAATATTCTGCAGTGATTGCAAGAACTTTATCGCTGGAAGCTATGACCGGTAATTTAAGTCCCAAATTTTATATTTAAAAAAATATAAAATAAAAATTAAATAAAAAACAGAATAGTTTAGGGTGTTATGACATTTAAGCATGCCGATCAGTTATTTTCTATTATAAAATTCAAGATTGTAATTTTAGTAAAATTTGTTATTACTGTTGAAAAAACAAGCATGTTGTATTGTTAAAATCGTAACTATCCTTTATTAAATTATTCGCTATTTTATAAAGATTTTTATACATTCATTGCACAAAAAATCTTGGCTAAAAAATTTATTACCAAATCTTGAAACAAGTTTATTTTTTATTTATTTTGTTTTTGTAATTTTTTTTCTGTATGAATTTATCTTTGATTTATTGGCTAATGCGATGCGACATAACATCATGATATGTAGTTTTTTTGTTTCACCTGTAGTTAGTGTTTGCGTGTGGGTTGCCGTTCTTTCAGCTCTAAGAAAGCCTTAAATTTCGTCCCCTTGTCAGACGGTTATCGTCATTTGCTTTGATGGACACTCCGAACGTGACGGAAACATTTACATCAACGTCTCAAACATCGACAGAGAAATTTACATGCAATTTGGTCCAGAGATGCGACGAGGGTATTCTAGACTGTGGAAAACCTGTCAATTTTACATACTATGATAACTTGGTCGGCGTTATTAACAGGAATAAACATCCCCTTGTACCGGAGCCAAACGTCGCACTTATGTTTAGAAAAAGAGGCGCCAAAGTAACGGATATAGACATTGATTTGCTTGAAAAACGGCTAAAGAAAGCCAAGAGAGAGGTAAAACTATTCTCTCAAATAATATTTGAATTTTTTTCGCTAACATAAGATTTGCTAATTTTTTCTTTTTTTTTTTTCTTCCAATTACAGAAACCAAAATCTGTTCAACTTTACAATCAAATTGGTAATTTTTGGCGTATAAAGGGTAACGCGCAACGTTCTATAGAATGTTTTCGAAGAGCGTTAGCAGTATCGCCTCATAATGCTGAGGTTTTGTTAAATTTAGCCAGAGTTTTATTGGCTTTACAATATTTGGATGATGCTACTTACTTGGCTAGAAGATCTTTGGAGCTTCAGCCACCGGATCGTAATGCTTGGGAGCAGTATCTCACCCTTGGACAAATATTTAAGGTGAAATATTGTCTGGATTTTTAATTTGATTTAATATTATTGATTTTATCGTTGTAATAATTATTGCTAATTCGTTTTCAGGCTTATGGTCACTTTCAAGAGGCTGCTGTTCATTTACGACATGCTTTAGAGCTTAAACCAGATCTTATGGATGCAGCAGAGGCTCTAAAAGAAGTTGAATCGCTTCCTGCAGCGACTGTGCATGCCTATACACTTCTGATAATTGTGTGCCTGGTAAGGGAACTGGAATTTTGCAGAAAATAGTGAATTCTACTTACAGAAATAGAAAAATGATTTAATTTTCAGTCCCTTTTTATGAAATGGCTTTCTTTTTGTCCAAAATGCATAGATTGTCGAAGGATTTTGATATCTATTCAAAGTAATTGAATTGTATTTATTTATATTTTCAGGTCCTAGGGGTACTTTTGGTTGTTTTAAGCAGTGTGGAGTGTGATGACGATTCTAGTCTTGTTCCAGAGCAACCGCAGAGATCAACTCGTCATTTCAACCGTGCTTTAGCTATGCGTAGTTTGCGCCTTGGAGTATCGAGGAATAAACGTTGCGGATAAATTCTAAAGTGTTGTGACTATTATGGTAGAATAATTGATTTTTTCAAAAACCATAATAGATAATTTCAATAACTCCCTATTGAGTGGTGTTTTTAACATTGATTATTATTTGTATTGATTAATTTCACCCAATATTGTACTAACTATGCAGTTTATTATAATGACAGACATAAATATATTATAATGTAATAGAATATAACATGTCTATTTTGGTACAGTGCTTAGCGCCGTAAATTGGACCCCAACACTTACATGATCTGTTACACATATAAGTATAGTTATTGGACCATCTTGCGACGCAGAGACTGTATAGTTATTACTCTTCTTTTCTTCTTTTCTTTGAACTAAATATATATATATATATATATATACATATATATATGTATACATACATATAGACGTAGATACATATATGTATATATACCATGGAATGGAACTTATTAACGTTTGTATTTTCATTTCATTTTGTTTTATTTTTTTATTTTATTTTTTTTCTCTTGTAACGTGGCCCTATATTCTATACTGTAAGTTACTATAGTTACTCTTAGTCTTCTATATTTAATACACGCACATATTGTAATAAACAACAAAAAAAAAGCTATAAATTAATTATACAATATATTCTTACGCACCGAGAGTTACGGGTCAATGGATTGCGTGCTGATTCTAACTTTAAACAAGAAATCAAAACAATTATTCCTATCTTTTATGCCCAGTTATAAACAGTTTTTTTTTTCTTTACTCCTTAATCTTTGTCAATCGTTAACAATGCCGATCAATAATCTATCTTGAAAATAGATAATTATTATATTTACCTATATACATGTACGTAAATTTCTCTTTATACACGCAACCCAGATAACTAATGAAATCGCTATAATCCAATGGATATAATAAATTGATCTGTGTGTATGAAAAACTGGTGAATTTCTGTGCAATTCGTTTTTTTTTTGTGTATACAATATTTTTTAAGTTTTAATGCATCTCATTAGAATTGAGGGGGGGGGGGAGAGGGGAGTATGTATATTTGAAATTTCTTGTGTGCCTAATAATTTTTTTTTTCTCTTCTAGATTGAATTTAAATTAATTAATTATAATAACGAACTATAATTATATAATAATTGAATTACAATCTTAAATTATTTTTCACAATAACATCGAGTTTTTTTTCTTTTTTCAAGTAAGATTGAATAAACGAAATGTATAACTTATAAGTCTTACTTGTCTTATTCTCAACATGCCGCTGCTCTATTAATTGCAATTTTAGTAAATTGTATTTATTTATTTTTTTCTTTTCATTTCTTCTCTTCTCTCTTTAATTCATTTAATACTATAGCAACACAATTAAGTTATCTGTTGTGTTGTGTATACACACACTTAATATCGTTCAAATATGTCAATGTATATATATATGTATACACAACACATTCATATCTAGGCTAAATATGATTTTTTTTTCTCAACTTTTGTAGTATATACAAACATCAAAAGCTAGCAACAATTCAGGCCTTGAATGTATTTAATAGATTAATTAATAACTTTGAAAAATAAAACAAACGTATTTAAAAATTCTCTTTACAACGAGTGATTCCAAATCTGTGAATCGAGATGATATGTTTCTTTAGGTGCATTTTTTTTTTTTCTGTTTTGTTTTTGTTTGTTTTTATATAGGCTTGATACATTCTAATGAGAAAAAAAACAATGATTATTACTCTTAGATTCCAAGATCAATAACTAAATACTAAATACAGAGGTCATCCCTTCACCTGACAATTACAAAGTATCATAATATGTATAGTAAGTCACAAGCAATACTTTAATTACATACATAATTATACCATACGCTAAATACGCGATAAAAAATCACTGTCGAGAACACACATAAGGAATCACTCTAAATACTGATATCAATTTAGTGGCAAAAATTTAATCAAATAACGTATTTCTACGTTTTTGTTATTTTTTTTTTCATCATTATTATCTTTATTATTACCGGGGCTCTCAAGTTTTTTTTTTTCTTTTATAAATCGACTCTTAGGATAATATATTTTTGGCAAATTGGTTAGTTTATTTTTTTTTTTTTTTTTTCAAGAATTGAATTTCATATAATTTTTTTTTTTATCCTTTGATCCATAATATAATATCAATGTTATACATGAAAAATATTCATGCATATATGTTTTAATAATTATAATAAATACCGTGTATTGTCTATGAATCGAACTTGTTGCCACATACAGAGAATCAGTATCTAAATATAAATATTCATCAAGAAATACATAATCTGAATACAGTTAGATTATAATAACCATATCATATTACATACTCAGCTAGGCAATGTGATAAACAGTAAATATTAGATATCCTAATCTAAAAATTGTGTCGTGAGTCACAATTTCCTATTTATTTTTATTAGAACTGTACCCAGCTAGCATTCGTCGCGTTTGCATTTGCGTTTGCATTTGCATTAGCATTAACATTTCCGCTACCAACAGATCCAGGGGCTGCTGGTTGTTGAGTAGCGCTAGCAAATTCTCCCCATTCAGAACCAGTTGCAGGTGGATTTGGTTGCGTTTGGAAAGATCTGTGAGCCGGCGAAGATGTTGGTGTCCTAGCCGGCGGTGGTGCAATCTTTACTCCACCGGGTGGCGGAGGTAAGCCAAGCGCAGCATTAGCGCGAGCTTTTGATTTAGAGGAAACCTCGCTGCCATCTTTTTTCTAAAATTATAATATCAAAGATTTGATTGATAAATAAATCCCAAAGAGTCTGAAAAACAAATATGTATAAAAAAAATAATGAAAAAAATTTATAATCACTGTGATTTTCATGTTGATTTTTATCGTCTCTCCCTCTTTGAACCTGAGATCAAGTTCCTGCTTTGGTACATCTTTTTCTTTTTCAATTTGTTCACGATTTTTAAGCCATTTGAAATGGTCCTGGAGCGCGACGTTCAGATCAAAACTATCCGATCTGTCCAAAAATCCAACTCCAATAAATGCTGATCTTCCATTGTCATCTTGTATTCGGAGGACAAAGTATCGCGACGAATCTGTTACCGGCTCTACGGCTATACCTGGGTATGTGTCGATCGGACATTTTGCAAATAGTTCACCTGATACTTTGTCTTCAAGTTTTATTGTCACTGCATCACCTTGTGATACTAATCGCATCCGACCTGTCCAAGACGGTTCTTCAAGATTCCAATCGGCTGCTCTGATTTTGGAATAATAATTTTTGTAAATGTAAATGGAATGAAAAATTATTTGACGTTATCTATCTCTGATTTTGAAGGAGGAAAAAGATTAAAAAAATACATTCTGTATAAATTTTTTTATTTTTTTTATTGTTGATATCTTATTACGTATTAAGGATGTTTTTATTTTATTTTATTTTATTTTTATTTTTTTTTTTCCTATCCTGTTCGAGACAAATTTGGCGGTTGGAGAAAATTTTAAATTGATATATGAAATGGGTCGAATAGTGTGAATGATAGAATAAAAGAAATTGGGTGTCAAGATTTTTGTCAATAAAAGCTGGCTCTCACCGATAACCCCTATTTGTTGACCTTGGTGGTATTTTAAAGACAAAAACTTCAGATTTAACGAGTAATACACTCTCGTAAGTTTCCATTACGAGTTGCTTCGTTATTATTGATATTTCACCTAAATTTAACTGTCCAGATTTGACACGAGTACGTTTTGACAACTAGTTACAATACACTGTTTCAACTGACAAATCTCTACGGCGTGATGCGATTAATTTTATCTCCAGTCACGCCTCCTCCGCCCACGCACCTTCCGTTGCTGTATACCGATACACGAATACCTAGATGGATGATTTTAGATAATCGATGGATGAGTGTGTCTACACTGGTTGAAGTTGTTTTCAAAACTCATTTAAAAATAATACATGAATTTATATGTATTCACATAATTATTTGACTTAGCGTAAAATAAAAAATGACATTATAATTGAACAAAGTTCAGTTTGCATATTGGGATCGTTTTTTTTTTTGGATACCAAAAAAAATTTGACATCAAACATAAAATCAACAACAGGTTTCACCGTCATTTAACGTATTTTAACATCAATCCAGCGTTCCAAAATTCTACTCAAATTCCTAACCCTATGTCATACCGACGTTACTATATCGGCGTTGACTATGTCGGCGCGACGTCATTTCTTGACGAAATTTCAATATATTTATATTATTTGGAAGCGTTTAGAAAATAGTAATTTATGCTGCGATGCTTTAAGCATCTACCTTTGATACTGGAATTACGTTATTAATTATCCAAGTAAAATAAGTACCTATATTGAGATTTCACAGAAAACTGACGTCACGCCGACAAACATAGTCGGCATGAGGTTGGGTTTCGTTGAGAAGTGACGTCACACCAACATCGTCAGCGTGAAATAGGTTTAGGAACTTTTCTAAAGAGAAAGAAGAAAATGATGTTTAAGCGTATTGGTCATGCGCAGAAGCGTAATACATGCGGGAATCAAATTGAATTCAACTTAGGCTATGTTTGTTCCTATTTTCACTGCCAGTACTGCAAGCTTGTGTCAGAAAGAGATAGCTATATTCACGAACTCACAGGCGCGAGAAAGAAGCAAGGAAAACTTCTGTAAGCCAGTGAATATCGGAACCAGGCCTTAACCTCAACAATAATTGGCATGTCTAAAGTAGGGTTAAGTTTGAAAAAATCATAATAATATCATTTAAGACGATGGAGTCTAAAGAAATAGAATTAGAAACGACTAAACATATTTGCGTCGAGTTGCGTGAGGAAACCTTAAATCCGGAAAAAGCAACAGACACTGAAGAAAAACTTTCCTTGAGTAAAAGTCAACTAAAAAAAATAAAGAAGAAGGAAAAGTGGCTAGAAAGAAAAGTAGAAAAAAGGTAAAAAGCATTTTGTCGTCAGAAAAAAACAAAAAAAAAAAAACGGTGATTGTTACAAGAAATTATTTCCTTTTATTTCTTACATATTTGCAGGATATTTGAGCGAGCGAAAGCAAAAAAACGTCGAGCGTTAGCAAGGGCCAATAACGTAGATTTGGGTCCATCTAGGAAAGCTTTAAAAAAATCAACAATGGCTGATAGCAGCTGTAAACTTACAGTTACAATCGATTTATCATTCGATGATTTAATGATAGACAAAGACATAGCAAAGCTAATTAAACAAATATTACGTTGCTACACATTGAACAGACGGGCTTTGGCTCCGATGCAATTTTCTTTGACCAGTTTCGTGGGAAAATCAAAACAAGAAATGGCCAAACATAATGGATACGAACATTGGGATGTAAGTGGTATTAGAAGAGGAGTTTTGAGTCATTTTTAATTAATTATTCAAACTATTACAGGTCCAATTCTACTCCAAATCGTATTTAGAAACTTACCCAAAAGATAAAGTTGTTTATCTTACGAGTGAGTCGGAAAATGTTATTGAAAACTTGGAGTTTGACTGTGTGTATGTTATAGGGGGACTAGTAGACCATAATTCTCAGAAGGTATAATTAAAAAATGAAAAATGATGAATTGGAATTGAATAATTTTTACGTCAAATGTTTCATTGAGTGTTTTTAACGTAGGGGCATTGTCATAATCTTGCTGTGAAAGAGGGTATAAGACACGGACAGCTACCGCTAGCAAAATTCTTGCGTATGAAGGCAAGGAAGGTTCTAACAGTTGATCATGGTGGGTAAAAATGAATTGGAATTTATGGGGATTAGTGGATTTGATGATAACGGATGATTCGTGTTTTTCAGTTTTTGAAATATTGCTCAGAGTTACAGAGGGTAAGACTTGGCAGGAAGCATTCATGCAGGTTTTACCAGAGAGGAAAAATGCCCAGCCTGTTTCTAAGGCGGGTAATGATGCTGTTGAATGTTCTGAAGATAAAAGCAAAGAAGATTGTATTGAGGAGAATGGAAATCTTGATATTGAAAGAGGAAAAGACTCTGTGTAACAATTTGAAGTGTGATTTTAATGAAAAACTTAATCTGGGGCTGTGGAAATCTGTAAAAAGATTTATTATTTATAAAATATATAGCTTCTGAGTTTGAAGATATAATAATAATTCGAAATACCGCATAATTTGGAGAAATGACAAACTCAAAGATGATTTATAAATGATGAAGTCGATCAAGGTATGGAATTTTTTTCCCCTGTTCTGATATTTCTGGCAAATAACGTTGTTTTTCCTATGTATAATATCAAGATATGTATTTATTACTTCAAAAGAGTGGGAAATATACATAATTCCATTTTATTTATTTATGTTTGTTTTTAAATACTATTATGATTTAGCTACTTATCATAGTAAGTACATTTTGTAAATAAATAAATTTGCCTATTCGTGTTCAAACTGCACAGGCCAGACCAGAAGCAATAAGGAACTTGAATATTATCAAAACTTATTTTCTCTGGCATTCTGTACAATTACAAACACACTGTATATGTGTGTGTACTCTGCATTTCTATATCAGAGTCATAGGATAAAAACACCATATATATATATACATACAATGTAACTATTTATTGAATAGTTTCGCCTTGGAAGTGGTAACAACCATTGTAAGATTTAGTCATGAAAAAATTTATGCGAGCATATATGTATATGTATGTAGGTACAAGATTTAATAGAAAATATAATATGTCATGTATATTAATCGTGCACTTTTATCTATGACTCTTGAGTACATGAAAAATTCTTTTGTTTTCCATTTGATAACTACTTGAAGCGTAAACGAACTTAAGAATAATTGCAAACTGTGAAATAATATAAATAAACTGCCATAGTTTTGAAATTTTTTATTATTTCTTTATCGTTGTGGCAAAGTATAATTGATTGTTTTCAAGATAAATCAACCCGCTAGCTTCCTAAATCTCTCCCTAATCTAATTTTTTATATTTTTATTCGAATTTTTAAAGCTATTTTTTGTCCTACACTGTGTTTGATACCTAATAGGTAATTGGTAGTAAAAGTAAAAGCATTAGATAAAATAATTTCGATTTTTATATACCTAGGTTGGCAAAAATCTCTGCGACTATTACTTTTTTTTTTTTTTTGTTTTCTTGTTTTTTTGTTTTTTTGTTAAGATAAAATTGTAATTTATTAATTTACAATTGTAATCTGAAAATATCATGGTAATGTTAATAATTACAAAAATTAATCAAACCAATTGATTATCTAATTTTATTGCATTTTGTCTCTTTTTGTTTTAATTTTTTTTCCTTTAAGAAACAAGCATTAAACTAGGATCTGAAATCTGCCTGTTCTATTTATAATAGTAATAATTATATCAAAATTATTATATCCATTCGTTAAAATCTATTTTCACGTTACCAACAAGAATAATCACACCATTTTCATATTGCCAAAATTCAGTTGCTCACCCTATTCCAGAAGTAAATATTATTTATTTGCATATTTCTTTGTTATTCTTTTACCACGTTAAAACTCCAATGATTTAATTGTTCATTATTATTATTTTTTTTTTTTTCCCGTGTATGTATATTTGTACATTTCATTTAATTACATATTATTAGGCAAAATAAATGTCTGTATTATATGTACGTACATACTATGCAAGTATGTACTACTAGCTACTACTATACATTAAAATAATAAAACTCAGCGCAGATTGTTTTGTCACAGCCAAATAAAGAAAATGGTGTAATTTATTCATACGCATTATTAGTTATTCATTATTATTATTAATATTATTATTATTATATTACATAATAAACCGTATATCAAACCTCTTTAGACATTTTTGACATTCGTTATCTCACGTGTGTCAATTATTTCAAAATCACTGTCACTGTCCTCGCTTCGTTGGGACGATATTTTCTGTGGTTCAAGTTCCGCTTCTTCTTCAGATGATGATCCCCTTTCAAAATGACCACTCTGGAATTTAATACCGTCAACCTCAACGTCATCCGTACTCAACTCAAGCTCTGATAATTCTAAACCATCTGTACTTCCATCTTCGTGCGAAGGCATTTTCAGACCAACTAATTCTTCATCATTAAGAGGATCTGTGAGTCAATTATAAAATAAGCAATTAAAATATTATACACCTGATATATGTATATCATCGATTATGTAATATACAATTTACATTTGTAAATATATATATTTCAGTGCCAGAGAAAAATATAGTCATGATTATTTAATTACTTTAAAAGACGTTTTGATATTATCATCATTTTATTACAATGTTAAAATATTTCTCATTCAAATAAAGACCAGTTTTACCTATTTGGTTTTCCACTGATAAACTGGTTGGCGTAAGACTATGATCTCCGCTTTCACCTGCCCGTTTTAATACTTGTAAATTATCTTCAGTAACTGCGGGCAAAAATTCTTCAATCTCACTGTCCCATTCTGTAAAAAAAAGTATTTATTTATAAATATTATGAATTTAACAAATTTTCGTTTAATTTGTCTTTTTTGTAGAAAAAAAAAATAATAAAAAAATAACACTTTCGTTTTGGAAATAATTTGGGGGAATATTGTTGAAGAAAGTTTTCCTTCTCACGTTTGATCATGTTTTTTATTATCACGTTTTACCTTTAGTAGTTAAAACTTTACACGGGATGTGTAAAATTAGTCCAGGACCGACTAAGACGCTCATAAATATTGTGTAAGCTAACAGTGTCCCAGAAATTGCACGTCCAGTAAGCCAAAGACCCAATGAAACGGCGCAAGTAGAAGCGCAGAACTGTTGATAAAGAAAAAAAAAAAAAAAGGAAAACAAAAAAGAAAATAATAATTCATTGTTTTCATTAATATAATTGTAAACAAATTTGACACACAATCAAATAAAATGGGGTCATAATTGTCAATCAAGATAATATCTTACCACCCCCGGTTGTTGTTTTCGCAGTTCCTTGAGAGTATCAACGCCTGATTTTAATTGATGAATAATTTTGTTCAACTGCTCAGACTTGGCACGTGGCCTAAACAAACATAAAGCTTATATGATAAATTGATAACGATATATCATACTGTGATAACTAGTTGAGATTTTTCAAACCTATGAATAAAGTTGTGATAATAATTTCATAAATATTCTAAAAAATAGAAAAATACAATACAAAAATTAAAAATAGGAAAAAAACATAATTAGTATCTCACTTTAAAATCCGCATTATTTAACTTACACCGCTTCACTTGGTGGCGTTTTGTTCTCCTTTTGGGCCTGGGCCTCAAGGGTGCTGTAGCAGAGGACCACGACAAGCGCAGCACTGCTGGCTGCCGCAAAGCCACGAACCTCCAATACAACAATTCCCCTACAAAAAAAAATTGCCGGAAAACAATTTTATTAGCTGTTAAATAAAAGCAAAAAAAAAAGAATACAAATAAAAACAACTACAAAGATAAGATTTGACAGATTAGTTATCTTTGCACGTCATTTCCTGCATCAACAATGTTTCATAAGTGTTTGGTAAAGAATTGGGTAAACGATCTTGTCAGTATCACAAGCAGAAAAAAAAGAATAAGTAAACTAAACGAATAAAATGAATAACTGATTATACATGTTTTCAAGGACGACAAATACGTTTATACAGTACATATCTCTAGTCATGTACATACGTACGTAGAAGTGTTGTTATTCTTTTCTTCTCTCTCTCTCTCTCTCTATATATATATATATAATTGGTCTCTTTTTCTATTTATCTAAAAGCTGTGCTGGTAACAGCTGATTATCGTGACGTTACATTGTATGGACGATCTTTAATAACATTCTGATCAATTTTGTAAAGGAAAATAAATGATCAATAAAAGTTACTTAATGAATAATGAGTACTTAACGCATTAATTTCAGTTTCCAAATTAATTTTTTTCTTCTTATCTTATGCGTCTGACTATGAATAGATGTAAATTATATCGTATAATGAATGAATCTGAATATTTTTGTACTTGTTATTGTTTTTTTTTTCTTTTTTTTTTTTCTTAATTATGTGATTTGAAAAGTTTTTAAATAAGATGGGGTTTGTAGTAGTAGAGGTGTAAAATTTTTTGTAAATGAATATTACATATACTCAATTTAATTATTGTTAAATTTTCTTTTATGCTTTTGTACGTTCTAAAACGCTAACTTCGATTTAGTAAACAAGTGAATTGGCATTTTCTTTTAATACCACGATTCTAAAATCAGAATGAATAATGTAAAATGTTTATTTAAACGTGTGTATACATACGTACTGCGTAGTTATGCATGTGTGTAACGAACGTATGTTATGTGTGAATTTATAGCGGATAGGCATCGGTAAAATGTTGTGCAACTTGACTTACCAAAACAGTAAATTGAAGACAATTACGACAGAGATACTGTTCACCGAATTTTCCCATAACAAAATGCTTTCCAAAATATTAAAAAATTTATTTGATGTTTTAAGATCATATTCTAATTCGTTTTTAGCTTTATTTTCGGAGTTATTTTCGTCAAATTTTTCGGAGACATTTTGCTCTTTCCCCTGCTGCTGCTGTTGTTGCTGCTGCTGTAACTTCCAACGAAAATAATATGCGATGTTTGTCAATTTATCCATGACTTATTTATATTTCAATCTCCTACTAGCGATTTATTAATTATTGTTTTTAACGTCCATGGCAGTTTAAAAAAACTGTCTCCCGTATTATTTTTAGCGCGTGACAAAGAATATTTTGCGACAGTCAGCAGCAACAGACACACACGCACACGCGGACACACACACCCCCACTTTGTTGTGTTATACCTTCGATCTATTCGTTCTAAAATTTTATTCCTTTTTGTTCTTCTACTTCTCTGTTTGACTTTGTAGTTTGTATTTTATTCCGGTTTTTGAGTCTTTCTATTTATTTATTTATTATTATTTCTTATTATACTGATTTCAATAACCCCGATTCAATCGACAACGTGGTTATAATAATCACTGCGTAATTAAACCGATCACTCGTGATATCCGGACGCTAAATGATGAAATGATTTTATAATCTTGACAACTACGTAGATTTCAAGTATCTGTTTTTGCACTGGGTTCTGTGAGGAAAATTGCGATGCTTGCCCCGTACAGTAAGCGCAAACTGATGTTGGGAACCATGTGGTTCACCCCCACCACTAAGAGCCTATGTATATCTATCTACCCGTCCCTATCCGACCCTCTGTTCTACCCTATACGTTTATCTTCATCAGGTGCATTATAGTTTCTTTTCTTTCTCTGCTGGAACGCTTTAAATATATATCTATCCTTTTCAAATTACGTAAACCCTTATTTATCCAATTTGTCTTTGTTCGGATATAGGTGTATGTATGTATGTAGTAAGTTTTATCTACGTATTACTGCAGCGTGGATTGCTGTATCATACACACACATATGCCTGACCATACATATATTCGTCGCTATAAAATGCGTCGAATAGAAATGTCTAATGTTATTCAACAGTTTGTCATTTAAACGTTTTAATAGTTTGACCAAAATTTGTTTAGTCATATTACATTATTTTGCATTTTAAGATGGCAAATCGCATGTTCTTTCTGCTCATGCGTCCCGCGGGAATTAACTGATTCGATAGGTTTTATTCAAGCGTCGATCATCGAGTATCTGTACTTTCGTATATCGATATGTCGGAACGTTTCAGCGGCGTAGCGGCATAACCTCAAAATCTGAAAAGTTATTTAGATTGTTATTATTAATATTTCGACAATATTTGCTGTGAATATTAATTAAGCAGTAGATTGTAGCCTCGTATATTATATCTCAGTAAATATGGTCAGTATGATGTTCATCAAACCTTTATTATACTCGATAAAGAGTTAATCGTAGAGGTTAAATACTACTCTCTCTATTTTTGTTATTGTAGCTATTCTATTCGTTTTTCAAATCACTGGTCGGCAAAGATGTTGTTGTGGAGCTGAAGAATGACTTGAGGTAACATAATTGTAATATCGATAAATAAAATAACGTTTAAGGTATCTTAATCGTGAAAATTTTAACCCACACATCGTACATTTCTTACGATAATTTATTTTTCTCTTTGTTGATGGTGTCTCAATATTTGAATGTAAAACGAAAAATTTCAGATAAATTGAATGATTACTCATGTTTCTTTATATTTTATCTTCAGCATCTGCGGCACTCTTCATTCCGTCGATCAATATCTAAACATCAAACTCACTGACATCAGCGTCACGGATCCAGACAAATATCCTCACATGGTTAGTAACGACTTTTACATCTAGCATGACATTATTCAATTGGATATCCCTTTTCAGTGCTTTACTTAAATATTATAAGGTAGAAAAAAAGCAAAAACGTGCGTGTGGCGTAGTACGAGTGTTCGAAGTGAAACTTTTTTGTCATTGCCAAGGAACGCTCTATATATTGATAAACAACAATTTTATACAGTGCATTTCATCCCAATTCTGACTGGGTATACAATTTACAATTTCTTTTTTTGTCATTGGCAAATAGTACCCTTAATTTTTTTCGTCATTTGCAAAGAATGCCATATACATATATATAATGTATATAGTCTTAAGTCTCAAGATTTAGGACTTACTTCATTTTACGCCAACCGGGCGATATAAAGTTTCATTTCAAAAACAAAAAAAGTTATGCCGTACATAAAATTCATAAGTAGTTTGAAAATATTGAAATATTTTATTCAATTATGTTTCATTCTTTTGTATCTGTGAATCAAAGATTCAAATAATTGTTTTTTAGTTATCAGTGAAGAACTGTTTCATCCGTGGATCAGTAGTCAGATACGTCCAGCTTCCTGGAGACGAGGTTGATACCCAGTTGCTGCAAGATGCTGCGCGGAAAGAGGCAGCTGTACAAACTCGATAACAATATAAATACGGGATTAAGGGTCATATGTATATTAGGATATACAGAACAAGATGTATTCAAAGACCCGTTCCTTTCAGAATTAATCAATTCAAAAAGTTTAATTTATTTTAACGGGAATTTTGTTTTGAACGGGTGTTTACAAAAATCGCATAATCAATTCCTCAACCTATTATTATTATTATAGGATTAACTTTATGCGATAAAAATAAGACGTCATTGTAAGAAAGAAAAAATAAAGATTATTTTGTACAAGTAATGATTGGACACTGTTTGCTATTTTCAAATTTTTCAATCAGTGGAATGAATGAGTCGAAAAATCATATCTTCTATCAATTATTCAGCCATCTGAGACGCACTGAAGATAATAAGTAAGTCATTGATAATTTTTCCTGGTCTATTAGCTAGTTGAAGAATGAATAATATTCATTGCATGTTTCATATTTAATATCGTTATTAACGATTTTTGGTTTAGTAACATTTTATTATTAGAATATATTAAAGTACACTTATATTTTATACACGTAAATACAAACATCCCTTTATATCTCTTTGTTTTTAGCAATCTTAGGTATTAAATCTCGATATCTTTAGATTTTTTAGTGACTGTAACAAATCAAGATAAATTATATACTACAGCTAATTCTTTGGTTTTTAATCGGACGAAAACTTAAAGGCTTAACTAGGCAGGGAATTTTTGAAAACAATTAATAATCACATTTCTTTTTTGGCAAAATTATCAAACAAACAGAACTACGCATTTTGTAAACAAGGATTAAATCTCTAAATTAACAGCTCCATCGACATTAATGATAATATTACAAAGTCTGCATACTTATACAAATCTCATACAGTTTCTAATTTACAAATCTTCGAATAAACTCTGACTAGAAATAGCTGGGAATTTAATCTCTACACTCAAATAGTTTTGTTCAAATGCTTGCCGCGGTTTAAATAAACTATATCTAAATAAATAAATTATAATACACGGGGTTTTTAGTGTTCGCTGTTAGTTCAAATTTTTGTTTTTAGCGTAATTTTTTCTGCTGTGGAAGCGCATTGTTTTTTTTGTCACAGGCCAGAAATCGGACTGACATTGTCGATCAACAATAAAATTGGATTACTCAATAGGATTAATTTTAATCATACGTATATACAAGTTTACTGGAATAAACCGTCTGAAATAATTAGTTAAATTGAATAAACGTCTCTGCTGTGTGTCATACGATATATGACTTGTCGTTTTTGAGTTTTTGATTCAGTATAGGATCAACGGTAATACTTTAAATAAGTAAAAAATTCATATTTATTGATCCCGCTCGTTCTTTGCGGCAAAAATAGTTTGTAAGTATGTCACTAAAATATTGGAGTGGCGCTATCTCTTTGACTGAATTGTGGCGCCATCTCATTATTTGAAAACCAATGATAGTATGTGGATTGTATATCATAAGGCGTTTTTTTTTTTAAATCATCAAAATTTACACACAATGTGTTTGTGCAGATCTGATAACAATGCAGTGACGAAAATTCAAGAATATGGCAGAAATACAGCTGAAAATCGGTTTTTGTTTTTTGACTGCACTTGTTGTACGATGTGGATGATTTTACCCGTCGTTTTTGAGCTTTTGAGGATAAAATGAATTCAGTATACAGATCTGCGGAATTATTTTTAGAGTCTTTTCCCCATTTATTTAATCAGGAAAATTTAAAGATTATCTACAATGATTTAGAACGACTTTTTCTTTCTTTTTCAATGAATGCAAGGTCGGTTAAACCAAAAGTAGAACAATTACGTCTAAATAATCAGCCGGAAATCGGTTTACTTGAATTACTGGCTCTACTTGTGCATTAAACCTTGATTTATGTTAGTCATTTCTGAATTCCTGAGATCAAAATAGACTCGATATAGATCCGTGAATTCATTCTGAGAACTGTTAATTTTTCTTCTAAGAAATAGAAAACAAAAATAAATTAAAGAATAGTTCAAAAGCTATCATCTTTTCGAATAAAAATCTGAGTAAACGCATATAATATTTTATTGCAGACCAAATGATGGACTGACGTTGTCAAATCGGTTTAGATTAACGGTTTATTGATTTAGTCGATTCTAATTGTACAATAGACCAACGCAACAAGCATTGCAGTCTGAGAAAAAGCCTTACACCCCCAGAAGGCTAAAGCCCCTACGCATGTTCACCGCTAAAATAGCTGCTCTGCATCATAAAAAGTTTGTCTATCGGATTGTGCATGGCTGCGTGTAGGCTTTGGGAAAGTGTTGGTGCTTCGTGTGGCGGTGGTCCGTGATGAGAATGTGGTCCACCATGATGACTTCCATCAGGACCTTCGTTGCCACCGTCGCCAATATCGAAACCGGCTTCGGTACCGTCGAGGGAAAGGTCACTACTGCAAAAACTCTCGCCAGAATTCCCTGGGTAGACATCTGTAAGGAGTAAGAAAATGAAAATAAAAAAAAAGAACACAAAAAAATAAAGAAAAAAAATTAATCTAAGGGAGAAATGTGTGCAGAAAAAGAAAAAATAAGAAAAAGATAACAAGAAAAGACATACAAAAATTAAATAAAGAAAAAAAATAAAAAATAATTGGAAACTTCACAACGGGTAAAATTGATAACATTTTGACGAGGAAAGATTTTGGTATCAATTAAATATTTTGGGATCATCATCTCCACGGCGGTTAAGCGTTTATAACTTACCGTCGGGTGAGTAAGGGTTGTTTGGGTTGAGCGGCTGCGTGGCCGAAGGAAAGCTGGAGGAATCCCCGTCGCGCATGCTCAGCGCGTTCAAGTAATGACCTGCGAACGAGAGGGTAGTAGAGAAAGGTGACAAACCGGGCATCATGAAGGTGGGAGGACCTCGTTCTGCACTTATAAAACTGACGGGGTAGAAGACCTCGCGGGGTCGTATCTTGCTCAAGAATTTAACGCCCGTCAGGTTGGGTGACACATGCCTCGCAATATCCGTTCTCCAAGCGCGTGGGTTCCGCTTCTTAAGATTTACGTTTTCGAATGTCACGTGGCAGAGTAAAGAATGAAGGAAAAATATAAATGAAAGAAAGAAACAAAGAGAAAGAAAAAGCGATAGGAGGAGACAAAGTAACGAAAATTCTCTTCTTGATCTCCGATTCTCGTTGTTCCCGTTTCAAAGATGGATTGAAGACACTATGAAATAACTCACTGTGATCACTGTGCGGACTTTCCCCAGTCCTTTCTTCTTTTGGTTCTTTTTCCGCCCCAGGTTCCGCTTTTGCTTTTCTCTGCAGTTTCTTCATTTTCGCTCTCTGATTTTGGAACCAAACTTGTACCACTCGGACGCTTAGGCCAGTGTCTTTGGCAAGGGCTTCACGCACCTTACGACAAGGCTTTGGCGACACTTCAAAAGACGCTTTAAACTGGCGTCTCTGTGCCGAGGTTAAAATAGTACGCGGTCTTTTAGGACCGCGTCGACCATCCCGAGGACGATTTTCATCCAGTAGATCGTCGTCTAAAAAGTAAAGAACAAGGAATAGGAATGAATAAAACAGTTTCAAAATTGCATATGATTTAACTCTATCCGGAAATCAATCTGTTCCATAATAAAACTACGAAAAACTAACCCTGAGGACTATTCAGATAATGTTCATGTTCAAAGTCCCTCCTGCAGATGGGTTGGCCCTGTCTTAATATGAAGTGCGCACCTCGAGGGAGGCTTTGCCCGCACATACAGCACGCGAAACATTCGACGTGAAAAAAGAGGCCGGATACTCGCATCACAAGATCCGAACATCTGATCTTTTCCATACATCGGCCACATTTTACCCCAAATATTCTGTCGTAGTCTACTCTACAATAGAGTTTGTGATCGCGAGTAAAACAGGTGTGGACTAATGGTGAGGCGCATGCAGCGCATGAAAGACAATCCTCGTGGTAGCTTTTCTCTCCCACTCGCATAAGGTATCTGTCTGCTATTCCGCGGCCGCAAGCCGCGCAGATCGCCTCCAAAAGTCCAGCTTCAGTTTTAACTGACACTGGCGGTTCTGGAAGAAGAGAAAACGGGAGAATCGCATATTATAGGTATTTATAGTCGTTGTAATAAAATTTTTGTAAACGTATAGTTTTAGGATTTGCACAAATAATTCAGGCATCGTGTTTTATTCTGTAAATCTTTATCTCTTATTATTTTATTTTATTTTTTTTCATATATTTTTATAGCACTTTTACTAAGCGGAAGGCTGTAAGAGATCGACATCTGTTGCAGGGCTCGCAGTGATCGAGCAACGGGGAGGAATTCGAGTATTTGACGAAGATAGGTAGGTACGTCATTCAAACGCGACTTCGAGTGCTAATAAAGCCATTGAGCTGCACATATGCGTATGTATAGCTTTGTGCAAATACATCTACATGTGTACGTACGCACGTATTGTATCCTACATACGTACACACAGCGTACGTGTAGTATTATTACCTTTGTTCAGGTGTGCGTAAGAGAGAGTTTTGTAGATTTGCGTGTATGTGTGTGTGAAGCATGTGGATATTACGGAGCGATTAAAACCAGCTTTATCACACTGCACGAAGCTGATGAATTATATTTAGAAAATTGCAATCATTCGACTATTGCGAAATTCCACAGTGATTGTATCCATTCGTTAAACCGATATTTACATAGCTCTCAAACCCTTCAAAAAGCGAAAAATGGCTGACAGTACAAAACACTATCTCGCTCAAAGCTGTACCCATCGATTTGACCAAAATAGCAATTCGAAAAGTCTGAACAAACGTAATAAAATAATTTTCCCTCACCTGAATTGTTATTATTCATTGGTGGAGGAAAAGGCATCGGCCTAGACGCTAGCAAGGGTTGACCCGGTTCACCAGGGTGGGTATTTGGGCCTGGAGCCGACGGATAGAACTCCAACATATCTACAAGTCTCAAAGATATCGTGAACTTTTAAAACACACGCGACGAGCTACCTTCGTGTCTGACCAAGACGAGGTGTTACTACTTGAAAGCCGTTTGCATATTAACAGTATACGTGATATCAACGAGTGTTTGTCTCTGATTAGAAATTAGTTTGTCCTACGCGCACTACAGCACAAATACTTTACACAGGCAGGAATGATTAGAAGCCCAACAGAATGGATAGTAGAAATTAAAATCAGAAGAATAACAACGATTCTCTTCTGGCAGATCGAGAAAGTTATTTTCTAGAAAAATCCTTCCGTGACGAGCTTTTATTCACTGTCGAGGCACGTCCCTTTTCGCACTTTTGAACAACCACTTTTTAATCACCAGGATTTTCTTGTCAAACACTGAGCTTTGATCATTTTTACTATCCCACTTTTGACACTGACTCGTTGGCACGTGGTTCTATTTCACTGGGTAGTAAATTAGCGTTATATTGAGTGACGAACTAGGAGGAGATACGGTCTTAGAGTATTGCTGCAAATAAGTTTAAATAAAATCGATATGAGATCGCGATTAAACCGAACACCGAACGCGACGATCGCGGAGTTGTGTCTCGTTGGTGCACACCGTCGCGTGGTGACTTCGCTGGTTGGTGACAATTTTTTGACAGACGGTAGCATGTGCGTCCTGCGTCTGCCGGACACGAAAATCATCCCCAACCCCTGAGTACTGAGGCTGGGCGTAGCCTGAGCAAAAGCTCAAAGGCTTTACGTTGATTGGTCGTCGTCAGGGACTGCCTCCACGTTTACTCAGACGGGGGTGGAAGTCAGCGGTTCTCAAATATACGCTTTAACAACGGATCAATATATTCCGCAAGCGACGAGTAGGTGTAATGAATACGATTGGCGAAAGGTTAGTCGTGAGACTTGGAATCCAAACTTGGAAAGGGTATTTTAGTATAGATTACTGTCACGTACGTCAACGAATTTCACTCTTGACTAAGCATTCCGCTTTGTCATTCGTCGAGGCGGGCTGTGAGCTCTTCTCTTTTCTTTTGGCACTAAGATAAAAAAAAAAAAAAACAAAAAAAATTACACTTTTTTTTTCGTTTTTTAACCGCCTTTTAATTCCACGTTAAACACGAACAACCTGTAGTTAACTTCAAGACGATCAACTTAAAGTACATAAATTCGCAGTCTATGAAAAAAATGTCTGGGACCAGATTCAACGAAATCCACTACTGGAGTGCGAGTCACCATGAAAAAAGCTCCAGCTTTTATGTGGAATATGTTTTGGTTACGTGAAATAGGGCGTAGAGAATAATATGAATGCCTTTATTTTTTGAATTGATAATGTACATAATTTTTGGGGGAGCTATGAACTTCTACCCATTTTTGGGAAACAAGTTTCTTTTTTTGTTTTTATTTATTCAAACGTATACAGAATTCTGATTACTCATTATAACTTTTCGGCTTGCTGAAGGGTTATGCACACTGTAGCAGGGGGTATTTTCGCAAAATTGGTATGTATCAAATAAATTTGTCAAAAACGTTCATCAGACTTTTCAAACATAAACAATAAAAAGTTGGGATTTGTGAATCACTGCCTTTCAGAGTTAGATGCGGACGAAGTAAAAGCATTTGTTGTAAGAACTTGGATCCATCACTGTTTAAATTTAAGATATTAATCGGGTATTTAATTATTCAGAAAATACACCAGCTTTGTCAGATAAACAGGCAACTTTTTGATAATTTAAAAACATTTCGAGTAATAAATTGTATTTTTTATCAAATTTAAAAGATGGAGAACTTTTTTTTTGCCTGTTTTTTAATTTTCTGGTACAATATTCAACGTCCAAAAAAACCGTATACATGTTCATATGATAGAGGTTTCTTTTCTGAAGAATTATCGACCAAATATCTATAACCCAAGCAGCGCAGTTGACCTAAATCCTTACGGTAAGTGTTTTTACTTTAACTGCATCTAACTGTGAGAGACAGTGGCTCTAAGATCCCAACTTTTACTTGATGATGCTTCAATAGACTATAGACACGATCTTTTGTAGTGGAAATGGGTACTTGAAAAATTTTGTTAGTTCTTTCGAGTTTCCACAATTAAAGTTTATCTCGGATCTTTGGATTCGCGGAAGCATCAACCTTGAAAGCATCAGATCATCCAGCTTTAATTCTTCGTCGTTAATTAATGTTTAAGAGCGGTTTTGAATTGCAGCACCTCGTGCATGAGTGACCCTAAACTTAAACATATAGTACGAAATTGTGGAGGGATCGTTTCGAATTAACGATCTGGACTAAGCAGCCGTATATATCGGTACCCTGTCAGTTCTGCATTGCTGAAGCTTTCTCTGTTGCCGGTGCATACATACAGTAGACAAGCACGTGTTCCCTCTGAATACCTTGGTTAGGTTATAGAACAGGGGCTGCAGCATCCCCCAAGAGTTGTACGCTGCTGTAGGTCATTGCCAAAGTTTCATGCCCAACTAGCCGTGTCATTGAGGGAACGAACTCGCAGGGCGAATGGGGTTTTGTTTGGTAAACAACGAAGACTGAGGATTCGGACAATGAGACCATAACCGATTTGTGCACATGAGAGTTTGTGGTTGAGTTAGTTTTTGAATTCAACACTAAAAAAATGTCGTAAAAAGCTTTTGAAAGTTCACAAAACTGATTATACGTTTAAGTCCGGAAAATGAAGGTCAAACTGTTGTCAAATAATGTAGCTTTTCAAAAAGGGTGAACGGAATGGAAATAAAAGCTTGAAAATTTTTTGGGTCTGTTGAAAATCCGTTTTAATTAATCTACTGAGATTTATCGTAGATTTTGTTAAGCTTAAGTAATATAACCTGGAAGACAAGCAATTATAGAATTATCGGATTATGTTATAGTATATCGAAAAAGGTCTCCGCCCGGGGATGCGTAAACACCGGCTTTTGTATAGAGGCGAGAGCACGACGCATTTAGACGTACGAAACGGATAAAATATGGTCTGATGCAGGTGCTGAGCTGAGGGTGAACCTCGCCGCTGCTTTACCCGAGACGTGACGCTGATTTCGTCCGTGTAATTATGTCTCGTATACTATACACCGTCAGCGGCTACCCGGAGGGCACCCCTAGTTATACCCTTTGGTCACGCTTCAAGGGGATGTCCCGGGTGTCGTACAACGAACCCTGGGTCGATGCTAGCGCACCTGACTGTCAAAGAACGAAGAACTTGACCGAAGGTTTTGTCTGTCGCGAATTAAACTTACGAATAGGGGAGGATTCGCGTCGGGGATGAATGCGAATTTGATACGTCCATCACGCCCGGTGTTACATTTGCTTCTTGAAGAAAACAATGATGATAAAAACGAGGTGAAGAATACGATTTTTTACGGTAGTTTTCTTCATCCTGAAATCTTACGTAATTACCGGAATTATTGTCAAGTAGATACGATCAGAATATGGGCTTACATTTCAAAATGAAAAGTCGAATTTTTTTCTCGTAGATGCAATATTCAAATTAAACGACATATGGCGATATTCATGCCCATCATCTCGATTTGAAATCCTGTAAATTTCTGATTTTTTTATGTAGATATTTTCAGCGAATTAAAATTTATAAATGTTAAAAATCGGTACAAAATATTCCAAGATTGAGAAACTTACTCAATAGTATTACTTTAAAATCGCGAAGAACTTTACATTTTATTTATATCTATACCGAAAGGGATTGCCTATATCGTACCAAAGTCCGTGTTACATGCTGGATACTTCCTAAGTATCGTGAAATAATTAAACGCTCAGAGGTTAACAAGACGTGAACATTCCACAAGCTCGTAGCCCTCAACTGTCTCTGTCTCTGATGTAGTTCGTTTCGTTCACGAATTGTTTTTTTCGAGTCGATGGGGTTTGCAGAACCCCGTTAAACCCTTAAACGCCTGGTTCTTCGGACTCTGGCTGCCTAGTTGCAGCAGTGCAGTATTCAGGGGAGAAAGCACAAACGTGGGGGTACGACCCATCCCTTAGTGGATTCTCCTATCCAGGGTGGAAATTCCTGGGGCAGGGGCCCCGGCCCTTCCATCCTGGTGCTCGACGGTGCGCTGCATTCCCAACAAAGTAGTCATCACGCATTCCTGGGGCGCAATCGACGTCCTCTTTCGCTCGTAACCCCCCCCGTCTCACTCTTCCTCGTTATCTTCTAGTCTTTATATAGGTACGCGTTTCTGGGCAAAGAGATGAGCACGTAGAGTGAGGATCGTCTTCGTGTTGGTCCGGAACCACCCCCTGCAGGTTAGGCTTGAGAGAACATGTTATTGCCTTTTACACCAGTCCCCATTGTGAACGGGGGTTGTTTGTAGGTACGTCACAAAGGAAAACGGCGTAGATAACAGCTCGGCAGCAAGTGAGAAGGATATATTATATTCAAGAAATGCGAAACTTATTGGCAGTTCATTGTTCTCTCGCGCGGTGAAAATTCAGAGGAAATATTACCCCAGAAGGTGGTAGCTGCTATGAGAGAAAATGGTACTTTCGAAATTTTCTTTGTTCTAAGATAAACGTTTAATTTCCTACATCATCACGTTAGAGAAACTGTTCAAAATTAATTTTTCTCTGGATTGTACTGCTTAAAGTGATGAAAGGAGAAGAACAATTTCGAGAAATAAACAGAGAGATACACTTGACCGATTCTTTGGTACCTACTTTGTTGATCGATGGGGGGGATTTTTGGTACCATACGATTCTCACCGGCGGGATATACGAGTTTGACAATAAAACGACGATAAGAGCTGAAGATAGGCAATGGGTATATAAGTCCTGGTGTCGCCTTCGGATCAACATTTAATTCAGCAAACTTCAAAGACCGATTTTCCACCCGCTTAAACCCGTAGGCACGTGCCGTCGCGTGGCATCACTTGATTGTTCGCGGCTGAAACTTCGGCCTCATAGACTTCGTGTTGCCCCGCCACGTGGAGGTGGGAATTTAAATTGAAACACGAAGTTCTAACATATAGTAGTTGACCCCTTCAGTTTTAGGATGCACTCCAGGAGGCAGATCTTTTACAGATTTCAAAATCGAGATCTTTATTTTAGATTATTTTATACTACTCAGACATACTTTTACGGTAAACATTTATTATTTTTTTTTTTTCTAATTTGAATATGTTTCTGATCACGGTGCAAATTACTACCGTCCTTAGTTTAGACGATAGAAATTGCAGCTATACCCGCGGGGTGTAATATCCCAGGAGCGTGCGTCTCCGCAAATGCCTTCAGGGTGTCCAGGATTTTGTGAATGATATACCTATGGCGAATGATTTTCCCATAGATATTAGAACACCAATTTGGTTCAGTATAATAAGAATGCTAAATTTATGCATCGATACTTTATTACATCTCCTTCGGAAATTATTCAACCGATTTTTGTCAAATTTGGGATTATCTATTACCGTAACAAATTTCGATTAAACTGGTCAACACCTTGGGAAGTTGTTCATCTGGTCATGGACGAAGGTAGTGTAGAAGTTATAATAAAAATATTCAACTTTGTTCGAAAGTTAAACTTCATCTTGACGAAAACAGTTTTGAAGTTTCTAATTATAATCTCCACGAGTTTTCCTGAAACTTTTTGGCATAACGAACTCTGAGGTCATCAAGAGCGATATTTACTTTACCAGGACTGAGTTCCCAGGCTTTTCTGTATATTTATACGAACTCCCAGTTTCGTGGAGCTTTAGGCCGTTGTTTTCTTCACGCCGATTCCCTGTATATCCAGAATTTCAGTCGTTTGGTAAATACACTCTATATAGTCCGGCGTTGGCCGTAACGTTTATTCCTGTACATACATACGTAGGTGGGCATATACCATATACATGCCAAGTTGTATACTGTATATCGTCCTGTGTATCAGGGGCGAGTGTAGCTTCGTCGTGGAGCATATTGACAGAGGGCACGTGGCGCCAGGAGCGAATACCGCCTGGGAAAACTGCGAATATACGATTCAACATACGTTCGCAACAAAAGGTTCGGCTACAGTTGTTCAACTATAAACTGCAGAGGACCTGAAACCTAGAGACGTTGCAGGATCAAAGAGAACCCATCATTTACAACGAACGTCGAATGAGCATCGCATATTTCATTTAACAACCCTTACCGATCTATTCCTCGATGTTCTGCAAACATTTGTCCAAGTCTAGGCTCTTCGTTAGCAAAAATAATCGTGTTAATTATTTTCAAGAAATTTTTGTCACAGCTTTTTTTAAGAATATGTTCAAATACTTAACAGAAACTTTTTAACCCTGATTCCGTCTTCGGTTTCATACTCGGATTTGAACCGTTAAAATCTTTCTTTGACGAGCCTGACTATAAGCAATAAGTCGCAGATCGAGTGACGCCTTCCCTTACGGGATAAATAATTAAGGGCTGTTTAGCCAGGGTGGGTTATAAATGCTCTGAAGTTGGGTATAGGTATACGTTATATTTCGGCAGTCCCCAGTTTCACAATTCTCTTATGAGGTTGTGCTATCGATATACATATATTATATCGGTGGGAACTGTTATTCGATTAAAAGAACTATGACTTTGAATGAGGAATGAAAATGGGCGTTGTCCCTACGTCGTTTAACATAATGGAACAATCGCTATACGAATGTCATAAGTTATATCTTTATTTATTTGAGGTCAGATTTTGCCGCGTGTCGTGGTCTGTGGTCCGCCATAACCGCCTTTCTATATCGCTATTAATAAATTAAGTACCATTTAACACGAAGCAAAAAGTTGAACGTGATTATTTCCTATTAGCATTCTACCTTTAGGAAGGAGCTAAAAAAGGTCCAAAAATTTGAAACCTTGGCAGAAAAAAAAATTGATTACTTAAGACGGTTTTAAGGTATTGAAAAATTGACAGAGGTTTGTTTTTTGGCTAATCAGAAACCTGAATAGGTATCTTAAATTGAAGTGCCAATGTTTTAAAGAGAAATGTTACTTTTTTGTTCTTCAAAAATTGTTTCACGGTTATACCATAGTCCTTGAAAATATATCGTTGGTAAATTCTCTCTGTGAATAAATCTGTTTTTCAAAAATTAAACTGGGTATTAGCTACATACCCATCGGTCAATATCGTATATGGCAATTAAGTAAAGCCGATGATATTTATGAAGTAAAGTTTATAAATATCTGGGATAGGGAGTTTGATAGTCCGAGGACGCGTGGCATGGTGTGTGCAGTCTAGCCCGGACCAACCCCATACATGAAGAACCAGTGGGCTCAGAAGGAGGCGCAAGTCGCGTGTAGGTCGCGTGTCGGAGATTACTAATTGTGACCCACCCCAGGAGCGATCATAATATCCAGAACCCGCTGGCCACTGTATATAGATACAGTTAATATCTTGCTCGGCAAACATCGCCAGATTCGCAGCTTACCGAGTGTATGAATAAGTTACTTGCGAAAGGAAGGGCGAGAGGACAAGAGAGAGAGAGAGAGAGAGAGAGAGAAAAAAAAAGAAAGAAAGGGATAGAGATTCGTATTTGATTTTCACACATTTTCAAAGTATACTGAATATTAACAGTAAGGAATATATTATGCGGGGAAAAATTCTTGCCTTTTCATATTATCGTTTGTAAAATCGGTTTTCAGAATTATTCTTTTCAAAATGGAAATATATTTCTCATCACTTTTTGCAAAGAGAAAAAAACCGAAAAAAATACCTACTGCAAAAAATTCTCATAAAGGTATATAAACTATAAATTATATGTTTGAAAATTGTCCTGAAAAGATTATTGAAGTTGGAACACTTCATGATAATCATCAGTGATTTCGCTGAAAATTTTTAGCATATTTTCAGAGATTATAGGTATCATTAAAATTTTAGGAAATAAAAAAAAAAACGAACTTTTGTGGATTTTTCAAAGTTTATCCGAAATTATTGACAGTTTTTTTTTGTAATAGTTATGCATGGATATTATTTTACAAAAATCGAGATCAAAGGTTGTTTCGATATAATTAAATACCTGCGGACGGTAAATAATTTGGCGTTTACTATTTTTCGAACAAAATTTTAGAATTTTTTTTTTGGACAATCTCTAAAAAGTTTACAAAAGTTTTTCTTATTCTTTCAAATTTACATCACCTTTGGTGACACTATAAGAAAAGTGTAAAAACAGACTTTTACTCATTTTTCAAAAATTTTTTACTGCAAATCTTTTTCTTTTTATATTATCATTCAAATGGAAGATTATATTTTCTAGAGTTAAAAATAATAGTGAATTAACTATAAATTTGTCAATCTAGAAATATATTTTTTAGCGATTTTTTGAAATTTATATAAATTTAAAACCTCTGAATGATCTCGAAAACGGCTATATAAAAAAATATGAAATTTATGGGATTCTAAATTGGGATAATGGGCATGAAAAATCTCCATATGTTGTTCAATTTGAACGGTTGCTCCTACGAGTAAAAAATTCGATTTTTCATTATTGAATATCGAACTCATATCCTGATCATACTTGGCAGTAATTCCGGTGATTACATGAGTTTGTGGGACGATGATGAACCCCGAGTGAATCTTTGAAAATGTGTAAAAATTTTTTTTCAATATCTCTAATAATTTTCATAATTTGATTTAAGTTTCGAGGAATCTTTCAGAATAGATTCTGAAATGATATATCAGACTTTATCGGATTCTCCATAAAATTTTTAAGAGTTGTTTCAAAGATTTGAAGAAAATGATCAAATTTATATTGCATTCTATATTTTCACCAGAATAGATATTGTTCTGTTTTTGTTATTTTTCAAAATCAAAATCTTGTTTCCGTCCGCGAGTCGACGAATCGATACAATAAATAACAACTGTTATATATCTGTTTTCCAGAATTCGTTCGGGAATATCGGTAACGATCATTCAGGTTACCGATATATCCATACTTTTCGATATTTATTCTCGTTCAAAGGGGAGCGAGCAGAGCTCTCCGCGGGACTCCACCGCTAATTGGAAACATATTTTTTGTATTTCCTGGCAAAAGTTCCCCCCCCTAACGTACCGCACCGTACCGCACCGCATCGCACCGTGCCGCGTCGTATCGTAACGGTTTCCCCATAAACACCAGCCCTTAATCGTATTTCGATCCGCGAAATGGTCCGCAATATCGCAGCCACCGCCAGAGCTGTAAATAAATAAAAAAAGATAAAAACGAAAAAAAAAAAACTAAAAAAGATACTAAAAATAATAAAATATATCACCACCTACCACACCCTTTGAATTTGTACTTTTGTCCCTTTCACCCCACACACGTTACATACATATACATATATAACATACATACATTACACATAACGCATCGTTGAGCCGTTTCTTTTATACACTGTATAAACACCTACTCCCGAATTACAAGGTCTGCTTAACTGGCTTTTATTTTTTCATTTATATGAACGAAAAGGCCTTGTCCTTTTGTCTACCAGTACCTACCTACCTACCTTGTCGTTCGTTTGTTTAACCTAATTGACCGCTTAATGTGAGAGGAAGTTCAGATTTAGTTTTAGTCACCTAAATCCTATATACATATATAATGGAGTAGGTATACTTATGTACTTGAGTAATTATTTAATACTTTTTAAAATTATATGGAAATTATAAATTGATAAGTAGAATTTATAATTTCGAATAATATATGTGGTTAGAATTATACATGTAGGTGGTCGCACTTGACTAATTAATAATCTAGACTAGTGATATCTGTGAATTGACGAATACTGACACTTTACGTATCCTATCTAGATAAGAAAGAGCGTAAATACAGGTTTAGGTTCTCAGGAAATAAAATAAAACAATATCACTATACTCAGAGTTGTTATCGGTAGAAAAAATAAAAAAATAAAAAAACTAAAAAAAAAACTCTAGCATATGTTCATAGCCGCAATATTGTTCAAGATTAATAAAACATTAATGAAAAATTTCAAGAGGCTACTATACAAGAGGCCACAGCTACGCAAATACAAATAGATTTATACTATCATATATTGATAACGTGTGAGAATTGAAACGTGGATAGGAGACACCGGGATTTATTATTCATCCTGCAACGTCGTCGTCTGCGGTTGAAATTTTAATGCAAAAAAATAAAATAAATAAATCAGATAAAATAAAATAAAAATCTCTATAAGTCAATGAATATATGGTATAAAGTTTAAGAAATTTTCATTTATTTTCAAACAAATTTTAGTTTCTCTAATTGCTAATAATTGCCTGTTGATACATTTGTTATTTAATTAATTGATATGAACAATTTATTCCTCGCTGACTATAATTTTTTATTATTTTTATTTTTTCATTGTTTTTTTATTCAATAACCAGGCCTTGTATTTTTTCCCCAATAACAACGAAGGAATTGATTTCATATCTGAGGGTCCTCCTAACCACAAATATTCCCGTTTTTAATTTCGATCGAAAGTTAATTAAATCAGTCCGGCAACATCGCAGGCATGGAATTCAAACAATTAATTATTGGTTTGAATTTTTTAAGTTTTAAAATAAATATACGAACATATTTCTAACATAGGTATATGTAAATATTCCAAATTTTGATTTTTATTCAATTTTAAATGACTGTAATAAAAAGTTCTTTCAGTACAGTATAAATTTACATACCCATATAAATTTCAACGACTAATATCTTCCGATACGGTAACAGCTTATATATATAATATATATACCTATGTAGTCGCGGATTATCAGCATATATAATGGGAAGATTATTAAATACGTTTTCAGAAGTTATAAACGTGAGATTCTTATGAGAGTTTTTTTCCCTCGCAGTTTTTATTCCATTCTATTTTTATAAAAAAAAAAAAAAAAATGTCTTATTTATTCTTTTATTTTTCAATATTATCAATTTTTACATCATGCTTATATATAGGCAGCTTGTATATATTTATATAATCTCATACTTTTAGATCCTTATACTTTTCTAACGCTAAGAAGTCCTCACTTACACATCAAATCTCTCTCCCAACCATATACGTATACAATATATATACCTACGTATTGTACATCTATATACCTATATATATCTACGTACATACATACAGTACACGCACGCCACGTTTAATACCAGAGCTTGACTGCTTGGCTCCGCAGGGGTAGGTATATTGGCACCCTCCGCTAAGCCCATGTTGATCCCTGCGCCACGATGGGGTCTCTATATGCGCAGAGACGATCTTGGCTTGTCTCTCTCACAGTGAGGGTTCCCTTTCTGTTAGAAATATAGAATTTAGGTAAAAATATATAGTCTTGACTTTTCTGTCTTTAAGCCAAATTAAACTAATGCATCATACCTACAGTTTTATCCTCTATTTTTTTCTTCTCCTAATTTCTGATCGTTATTATAGGTATATATATTTTTCTCTGGATTCATCGAGGGTATAAAGTTTTAACCAAAAGCTCATCATAAACTCTCGCTGATTAAATCTTTAATAATCCCTCAAAATGCAGGCCACTCTCTTCGACAGAGATAATTTTATTCTTAGTTATGTTAATCTGTCGATGATATTGAACAGGAATTGAAGAAATTTTTGTAAAATGAGGGATAATTGATCGCAGTTAATAATTTTATATTTATTTTTTTATGGATAATAATTATTTTCGATGATAATATGTCGACTGTTTCATTTCGGTAAAAAAAAAGCATTGGAAACTTCTAATTTAGTGTTAAACGTGGAGTTGGTTAACCAGATAAACTATGCATCTGATTAATGAAATCTGAGTAAAAGTTTGTAGCATAAATATTGCCGATAGTTGATGAACTCCTGCCGTCAGCCATCTTGGAGTAAAGTTTTCGCCTCGGATCCCTGTTCATGCAGAGCCTCCTTACCGCACTGTAGCGTTCACCAAAGCACGATGCTCGCACTATAGAGAAAGCCCCTCTTCTGCCCCCCGGCTATTGACGGGAGTTTTAATAAAACTTCCCCCACCATGGCGAAACCTCGTCTCCGAGAGGGCGAGGACCAGAGTGAGGACGAGGGCGAAGCGAACGTGGCGGGGGATGGGTCTCCGAAGATATTGGCCAAAGCAAAGATCTTAAGGGTGAAAGGCACCTCGTGGCCGAAGGATCGAAGGACTCTATCAGAGCTGTGGTACCAACGGACGCAAGCTCCGCATGGACGAGGGAAATCGCCTGAAGGCAAAGTGAAGTAAAGCAAACTAAAGTAAAGTAAAGTTAAGTTCATCCCTCTATGGTTGTCAGAGTCTGAGAATTTAGTTTATTGTATATAAAAGCGAGACGATTTCATCCCTTATAATATAACAAGGAACCTGCAAGCCAGATAAACATCATATTAAAATTACATTGACATTGGTATTTGCAGATGTAACATCCCTTCGGGGGTGTAAATTGCCTTCATTAGAGATTATATAGTAATCGAGTAGTTGACGATCTAGGTCCTTGTTGGACGGGGTAAAAAAAGGAATGTATAAAACTAAAGTAAAGGATGTCTAGTGCCCATCTGCAGGGATCCATCCTGTATTTTCTCTCTCTTTCGTATTCTGTTGTTGCGTGTGTCCCATTATCCCTGTGAGCAATGTTCAGCCGTTCGAGAACACAAATAACAGCAATAGACGGATTAAAACGGTTTGTGGTCAAATATAGTAGAGGCTACCACAATCGAGAATCGAATACTAGAAATGGCAGATCACTCGTGTATGCAAACACTTTGTGTATAGGCCCACTTCAGAACTCATCGCACTGTGCCGTTCATAGTCCATGGTACTTGGTGTCTGCAGTGCGGAGCGCTCAATCACGCGTCTAATGCTAGTACCTACCTCATGTCTAAAGTTCTTGATACGCGTGAGTGGATTGAAGGGACTGAGAGTCCAAAGAACGGGTTGCATTCACAAACTTCAATTTTACTTAAAAGAATTACAACCAAATAAGGTGAATAAGGGGTCCCTCTTGTACGTGTTTAGAATAAAATATTTTCAAAGTGGATTTCGATTATCCATAATTCAAATCTAAAATCTGGGGCAAAAAGAACCAAGAATATTTCAATTTTTAATTACATTTATATTTATTATTTTGCGGATATTTTTCTTCTGATCTGTAGTCTGTTTTGGCTGATAGCTGTCGTGTTGGCAGACTTCCAGATTTCTCTCACTGATTAAGCTTGTAACATTTCCTCATACTGTTATTACAAATTTATTCCCTCAGGTTGAAGGGACAGGTAAAATCAAAGAATTTATTCTTGCGGTCGGAATGAAAAATAAGAAGTGAAATTTTCCATGATGTAAATCCGGATCCAAAGCCGCTCGAATATAATTTTTTATTTTATTTTAAATCTGCAGTTTTATTTGCGGATAATTAATTGAGAGAATTTTATTATTTCTCATATAAAAGTTCGTGAAATAAAAACCTATAGAGCCTAAGGCAACCCAGGGACTTCTTATTTCTTAGAATCTTCGTATCCAGCTGAATTCTTGGATATTTTACCGCGTCCCAACGAATCCCTCGCATAAGTACGCGTCTTCGTTCACGTCAGTATATATGTAGATAGTTCGTACGCTTTCCTTTAGTACGGCTGGCTGGGTATATTGCCAGAGCTGGTAGCCTCGCAATATCGGCTCAGCGAGGGTAGGCAGACACAATGGGCGATGGCAGCCAGGATCGCGAGTCAGGATCGTCCTTCGGGGCGGCCTGCTGTCTCTAGTACATACATACCCCAGTAAATATGTACATACATACTACATATACATACTCTAGATACATATATATTATTGTCAAATATATACATACATGTACATATAAGTGAAATTCTAGCACATAGAAAGCGCAGGTTTACGACTCAGATATAGTGCAATCGATGTAATGAATACTTTGAACGATCTGCTCACATGGATAACACCTAACAACAAGAAACTCGTTTACGGGATGCAATTCGATCGTTTCTGATATTTATCCTCGGCTAATATCAGAGAGAAGGTGATTTTACGATGCAGGGGGTCAAGCTTTTCCACTTTTACCTACATCGACTATTTTGTAGTTCGGAGTATCTCACCCCGAAAAATTGCAGATGATAAACTTATTTCTTGGAAGTTAATTCCAGGGGAAAGATGATGGTATGATTTTTATTGTTTTGTTTTTAAGAATTTTTAATTATTCAGAATCTGATGTAAGTATTAATAGTTGAAAAAGTTTATCAATACAATTGCGAGAACTGAAGTAATTTTATCATCGATATTATCTCATTGTGATAATTACATTTGCGTTTTAGTTGATAAATGGAAGTAAGAAGTGGTATTAGTGAGATCGATAATTTTGACTTTTAATTTAGTTCCATTTTCTGAAGATTGTGGAATAATCGTTGAAATTACACGATGCGCATCAAGGATGCGGGTTTGATAAATTTTAATATTTAATTTGAAAAATTTATTCAGTGTAAATATCTGCGATAATGGCATATTAAGTATTTGGATTTGAAAGTAATGTTTACAGATTCAAAAGAGAAGTACAACTCTTGAGGAGGTCCGTTGTTATATTTGCATAAAAGAAGGGTGGAAACGAAATATAATCTAAATGGTTCATTCTTAAACTCAATACGATATGCAAGACAAAAGAAAGAAACAAAAAAAAAAATCAAAAATTAAAAATTCACTATGTCTAGGCGGATTGACAGTAGGTACAAAAAATAGAAATTATTTATCACCGTGCAGGTAGGAATGATGTTAAATAAAATTATCGAACTTGCTACATATTATATCACGCTTATAATAATGATTTGAAAATTTAATTAGAGCTGCAATAACACCCCAAAACGCGACTGCAGTGTATCCGTTCACGATTCAACAATTAACCAAAAATATGCAATAATTATCATATCATGCTTGTTAATTTTTAATTTATATCATGACAGCTGTGTGATATAATCTATTTTCGATTATTCGAAAAAAAAAAAAAAAAAAGAAATAAATAAATTTGATTTAAAAACCGTCTCGAAAATAACGATTCAAAAAACTTAATTATTCTTCTTAAAACAAAACTATGAAAAAAGTGTAATTATACATATATCCAATACCTTTCGCGTTTATATTTATTAAATAAATTTCTATTCAGTTTGAGAACCTCTAGTAAAGTCGCGACGGCGCCTGTCCGCGAATTGAGGGTGGTTGTGGAGGCGGAGCTCAGCGTCGTCTCGCATGGCTCCGTCGACGACCTCTCCTCCTGGAACAATAACCCACGGGCCAAGCCTTGCTCGCCTCTGCCCTGAACGGTGTACGGTACTCCTGCAGGAGTAGAGAATATTCTATAACGGGTAGTTTGTATACCTTATATCCAACTGATAACAACCCTTTTGGTATTGCCTGTAAAATTATCAATAATTTTTTCGATTATTCGTGCAAAAATTATTATTTTTTTTTTTCTCTCTCACGAACAGTTCATCAAAGTATAAAAGTTTTCACACGTATATCATCACCGTATCTGCTAAGTCCTTAATAAGAAAAATGAAGCAGATTTGTGGGAACGCAGATTTTCCACGTGACAAGGCTCGTCCACTTCTCTGATCAACATTTTTGGATTAGCTGTGAAGGTAACTAGACTTATGATCGCTATTAATTATTATTTTCACTACTGTCATTTGCTTGGGACTTGAGTCGTCTAAAAGATGTTCGAAAAGTGTCTTATGCAACAAAAATAGTTAAATAAGACACGTTTTTTTGTTGTAAAATACATTTTTATATGACTTTTGTCTTTTATAGTGTCCGAAGTCTTTTTAAGAACGTAGATACTCGTCATTAGACATTAGACAAGGGTGGAAGTTTAATTTATTCTAAATTATTAATTTGTTTTTAAGTCAATTCCGTCGATCTCGATTTATTTCCATCCAGCTTATAATATTGAGTAAAATATTTCAAGAATCAGTTTTTTCGGAAAAGAGTTTACAGTTTTTCGTAGACGTAAGAGAAAAGCGCGAAGTACAAGCGTAGCTAATTCGTTTTTCAATCACCGATATGTCATCAGTTCATAAATTAGTTCTCCCATGAGGCTTGTGCTTGTACCACAACATGTAGGTGTCATGCGAGAGTGGGTTGTGGATTTCTACCCTCAACCCTCTTGTGTCCTGTTTCCATTTGGGTTTCACGATCTGCCGACGGACGGTGTTGTAACAACTGCAGTACCTCTGGCTTTAGTTTTTAAAAATAGTTACACGTTTTACATAAATTCATTCGTTAGCACTAGCTCCTTCAAGGCACAAGTCTGACAACCAACTTCCTCTCGAGATCGAACCGTTTCCAATTCTATTTTCTTACATTTTTCCAATTAACGACAAAAACATGATGTTAATAGTCTCTCACTGTCCCTGAAAGCTCGTGTTTAACAGACCCAAAAGAACAATAAATATCATTACGTATAAATAATGCAGAAATCTAATAAAATCTGCAGTTTTTATGAACTAGAAAATAAGATTTTAATTCCTGTAAAATTGACTGATATTAGCTAAAGCCTTTTTTATATCTATACTGTTTAATGTGCACATGGTGTATCAGTGTGTGTATACCTGAGGCACTTCGGGTTCCTGGTTCACAGGGTCACTGCATGTGGACGAGATTGAAATCAACCTGTTACACTGTTAGAGATCGATAACTGGCTCGTGTAGTATAGGTAGATAGCGTAGATGAGGAGTATAATAGGTGAATAGATGACGTATACATATGAGGGCAACACCCTCGCGTTAAAATCCTCAGCGATCTCGATTTCATAATCGGTCCATGTAATCGGCTTTCAATGCCACCCAAACAAGATCAGCCCTGGGCAGGGTGAAGAACAATTAATCTAGGCAACGACTTCGCGTCGTTCAGTCCCCAGGACCTCCAGTTCCTAGGGGTTCGTTTTGGGGTCGTTGGGTGATCGGGGAGGACGGGCAGCTGCTGGCGGACACCGGCTGCTGGCACAATAACCCTGCGACGTTCTTTAGGGCCGATCCTGGGGGGGTCTAGGTCCAAGATGACGACGGCTACGGGTTTCACTCTCCTCGCGGTGAGGCGTCAGCTTGTCGCGATCATATAGGAGTAAGAGTAAAATGGGGAGGAAAATAACGGGAAAAGGAAATACGGTGTTTTTACAGATTTCCCTATTCACCACCCTTGGAAAAGAAAAATTCACCTAAACTGCATCCCGTTTATACTTGTCGACGTAAAACGAAGAAAAAGGCTCTTTAATGGCGTGCCAGAAGGGTTGAGGATAGTCGAAGCCCTAAAAATACGAAAATCAAGTGTCTTTTTCTTTTTTTTTTATTGTTTTTTTTAGAACAGAATCAGGGTTGAATAAATTCAAATCTCTGTTTATTACGCAAAACGAATTTCCAATCTACAAAGAAGTTTCAAATTTTACGTTTAGACTTATTTCTGGATTCTTTCAGGCCAAGCTGGACCTCGATTTTCTTGAAAAAGTACAAAGTGGATGGCCCTGTTGGAGACAGTTGGTCTAGGTATGGGAGCGATGGCAATTTGCGCGGCCTGTGGCCGTGGCATTGCTGACAGGTACGTGATGAGAGTTGTCGAGAGAAGCTACCACGAGGACTGTCTCTCGTGTGCTGCTTGTGCCTCGCCATTGGCCCATTCCTGTTTTACTCGTGACCACAAGCTCTATTGCAGAGCAGATTACGACAGGTATTTAAACATAAAGTAGAGGTGATAATTTTGCCCGATTTTTATTGAGGGATTTACTATTAAATGAAATTGAAAAAATACTGGACTAAGGAAGAGCAGAATAAAAGTTTGTTCATGTAATTTTGGCGATCGATTTTCTGAGCACAATTAATGTGAATAGATAAGAGTTGGAAATTTATTGGGATAAGAAATTCGAGTGTGATATGAGAAATTGATAAAGAGAAAGAGATTGAAGCAAAGAGTTAAATCATAAAGTGCGTAAGCTTTGTAAGTATAGAAATCGCATTGTGAGGAAATCCTGAAAATCGTTTTCCAATACCGACAAATTCCCATGACATCGTTTTGGTGTGACGGTTTTCTTGCCACCACATTGCCGCCGCAATACTCCCCAGGAGTTTAAGGCGCGGAAGCCTAATGTCCAATAAATTGATATAAATACGACACCCCTTATAAGGGGTTTCCCTGACGCCAGAATCGCGGGGTGGGGAATATATTAATACATTACTCTAGGGCTCGGAGCACGTGCGACGTTCGCTCCTTTTTTTTCTTTCTCTGTCTCTCTTTCTCTCTCTTCTCTTGGCATTTTTGAACAGCTTGTATTCTAAGGGTTGATCTGCTGCCCATCGATTCAAGATATTCTATCGGATGTCTCAAAGCTCAGGATTAACAAAAAGAAACAAGTAAATCAAAAATGACAACTAAGACATTCAAAAATGGACAAGGATTACGTTTTTCCAAAAAACAAACCAAAAAAAACTCACCCACTTATCAATCAGTCTCGAGGCAAAGTAAAAATGATTATCGAAGGACGTTAAAAGGGGATTTCTGACCGGTAGATCAGTTTTTAAAACACCCCGTACACATGCACGACTGGGTCGAGGGTTAACCCGGGTTCACCGAGAACCCCCAACCACCACCACCACCACCACCCTGTAATATATTTCGGGCATATTTTCGGTGGTATGCGCCCGACGAACGCACCCCCTCTGTGCCGACACGTGCATCTTGCTTATTAGACGGGGGAGAACCCCCTTTGTTTGACCGACACCCCAGTTTAGTCGGTCGACGTGTCATCGATACAAAGTCCTTTATTGAATCCGACAAACGGGGAACTGAGCTGAGCTGTACTTTTGACTGACAAACAGATCGTGTAGGTACTCGCACATTTGTAACTATACCATCATACATATACGTATGGGTATAATACGTAGCTTTTGTATGTTATAATAACACCGGTGGTGGATGAGAGGGTTACAGGTGTCCGGCGTTATCGTCGATCCAGATAACGTCGTTCAGAATAAAATAAAACTTGCTTTTCACCTTATCGTAGTCTGTTTGTACGGAGTTTAAGCTTGCTTCGACATCCTATCAATAGTTTCCTGCAGGTATAAAGTCTTGCGAAAAAACGCGCTATGTTCGGTTCGCTTTACCAAAAAAACGAAGAATTTTCACCCTAAAAATAATAAAATCATTTTTCATTCTCTCGAGTAAAGGCGATCGTCTCTTCTTAACGAGGGTGTTTCAATTCCGACAGAATTTATGGACACAAATGTCTGGGTTGTGGTCTCACAGTGGCTGCCGAAGAATTGGTTATGAGAGCTGGAGAGGAAGGGGCATTTCACCTGAGATGTTTTGTCTGTGTTGTTTGCGGATCTCGTTTACAAAAAGGCGACCAATTCGTTCTTAAACAAGGTCAGCTATTCTGCAGAGCTGATTACGAGAAGGAAGTTGAGATGATGCAGGGATACACACAGCGTAAGTTTTTTTTTTTAAACTATCAATTTAACGAAATTAAAATTGAAGAAAATTATTATTTCCGATACCAATTTCAGTCGGGGATTTTGGCTCTGATGAACTTGCTACCATCGCTAGATCTCAGGATGGTAGACGAGGACCTAAACGACCTAGGACAATCCTCACCACACAGCAGAGGAGGGCTTTCAAGGCATCCTTTGAAGTTAGTCCAAAACCTTGTCGGAAAGTGCGAGAAAATCTTGCCAAAGAAACTGGTCTCAGTGTGAGGATAGTGCAGGTGAGAGATGGGTCTATTTAGGTGGTTTAATATTTCATATTTTTTTTAAGTTTCTGTTAATTTTACTTCGTTTCTTGACAAGGTATGGTTTCAAAATCAGAGAGCGAAGATAAAGAAGATTCAAAAAAAACAGAGACAGGAGGGAAAGACGGATAAGGAGATGGACGCGGCTAATAAGAAGATAACGAAAGAAGAAGAGCACAGTGAGTTGAAAATACTGTTTATTGTTATCGACGTTGTCACAGTTGGTATTCAAATCATCTATAAACAAGAATGTTTCAAGGACTGAGATTTTTACTGTTCAATCAATTTCATTTGGACTTTCAGACAGCTGCAGTGATGTGGAAACGAGCACAGCTGAATACCTGAGAACTTCTGAGGATCACTTCGTCCCTGTTAAAGAAGAGGTCGATCCTGACGATGTTTTCTTTAATCAACAACATCATTCTGAATATCCAGGTAAATAACGAAACAATTTCACATCGAACATGTATAAAAAATTCTGCTATATTGCCAATTTTTTAGAGGGTCCATTCTAAGATATGAAATCAAAAATCTCGAAGACAAGTTTCAAACTTATTCTTTCCCTGTCCCACCTTTTTGAATCTCATCAATTAATGAGGAGATGAATAGTTTTTCAATTTTTAAAAATTAATTTCTACTTCGCTTATCGCTGATGATTTTTTATTCAGGTCCAGAGGAGAAAATGAACCACTTAAGGCTCTTGCCTTATACAGGAATGCCTGCGTATCATGCTAGTGGTGCACCTGAACGAAATTTGTCGTATTCCTCACCGCTTCAGGGTGGTCCAGCTGTTGGCCTAAATCCTATAGACAGATTATACTCGATGCACACGAGCTATTTCTGCGAAGAAGATAACGCGATCGCAGAATAATCAGAAAACAGAATTGATAAGATGCAGGGTGATCACAATGTGGGAGGAAGATATGAAAACATAAAACGCTTTGTATGGAATATTACGTAGAAATATATTTTATTGTTTTTCGTCACGAGTTTTAAATCCTTTTCCTTATTCGGTTTATCAGATAATACAATTGCGATAAACGAAACAGCAGAGCAAATTAGTTTTCTTCATCGACTTATGAAGCTGCAATCAGTCATGGATTATGGCGTTTCAACTAGCCCTTTCGTAGCTTTTTAAATTCCAGAAATCTGAAACTGTTCCTCAAATTGAATATAGTCGTAGTATTGTATTCAAGATTTTTGAATTTTTGGTGGATCATAAAATAAGTTCGTTCGTTTCAAATGCATAATCATTAGACTGGGCCAAAAAAATCGACGATTTGTTTTTTTTTAAGTATATCGAAAATATTGTTTGCGGTGACAAAAAAAATTATTGTGAGAATTTGAGTCCTTTATATTAATATTAAGAGGTCTATCATCGCAATTTTAGATTTTTTTTTCCTGAACGGGTTTTGGTCTCAGAACTCCCAAACCATTGAGTTAAACAAAATCGACTCACGGATATTTTTTGAAGAAAATTGAATGCTCTACAAAAAAGGTCTGATTGAAATTTTCCGTCAGATGAACCGTTTCCTTAAAATCATGCCTTTAAAATTGGTAGTTTTACAATTTGATTTTTCAAATTTGGAAGATCAAATTGTAAAACTATACCAATTTTAAAGGCATGATTGTAAGGAAACGGTTCATCTGACGGAAAATTTTAATCAGACCTTTTTTGTAGAGCATTCAATTTCCTTCAAAAAATATCTGCGAGTCAATTTTGGTTAACTCAATGGTTTGGGAGTTCTGAGACAAAAACCCGCTCAGGAAAAAAAAATCTAAAATTCCGATAATAGACCTCTTATTATTAATATTAAGGACTCAAATTCTCACAATAATTTTTTTTTTCGTCACTCCAAACAATATTTTCGATATACTTTAAAGAATAAATAATAGTCGATTTTTTTGGCTCAGTCTAATAAACATATCTATCGTTTCATTGTCCGGACCTTTGCTGCAGTTAAGATATGAAAGTGGACGTATTTTATGATTATTCATGACCTAGTCATTTGAAAATCATCCAATAGTATTCAAATTAAAACTAGATAATATTATGTGCTTTTAAGTTGAACTGAGTATCGCTGCGATACTATTAATCGATGAAAGTATCTTGTTGTTAGTATAGGTACTAAATCCGGCACCATCGAATTATCAGCAGTTGGAATTCGCTGGTTGTTCATCCCCTACGGTCGGCAAGGTATGCTTGGGGTAGGTTTACGAACTGTCGATAATCAAAAAAAAAATTATCCCATCAGAAGATGTGTTCTTTCTGCAGTCGGTGGTTTATCAGTTATCAGAATTCATGAGATGAGTGGATCAACAGCATCTACTATTACCTCGTGCAGACTTGAAACTATTGAAACTGCATCTCATAAGGGTGGTTATTTATTTTAGATAAATACCCTGCAGTCGGTAACCGTAGCCAGTCTTTAAGAGGATGCTATAGTCCTACTTTACCGGCTGAAAAAAAATAAAACCGTAAAAAACTCACAACCGGTGGTCAAAAATTATATACAATGGTTTTATTCGATGATTAACGATGAATAGGATCGAATTAATTTTTTATGTTCGTTAATCGTAATTTTTGTAGAATTGTAGAAAACAATTTTTTTTTTAATTAGCCTAGGGAATTTTTTTAGATAGCTCTCCGGTCCTATTACTTTTGATCTATTTTGACGTTAATTAATAGATCGATTAGCGAATGAGGACCCTTGGATGGACGGTTTATTTAATTGCAAATGTACTACGTAAGATTAATCTCTGCTCTCCCCATGTCATATTCGGCCGGCTTAAACAGTCTTGATGACCTTTCTAAACTTATTTTACACTCAGATGAAATATCGCAGTGCGAAAAACGCAGCTTCCATATCATCGAGTGATTTATCAATTTAGTGGTTACTTTTTGCTGCCTTTCAACTTCAAATATAAAAGAAGTTGATTGAAAGAAGGGAACTTATCTAAAAAAATATTGAATGAAACGACACCAAGGAGACTGACTCTTCGCTGGACTTTGTACAAGTTTGTAAATCCATTATTAATCTAGAAAATTCAGTCTCCAATGATTATCATTATCGGGACTGGAATTGGAAAAAGTAATCCACTTCACGTAATTTCCTTCCCATGTAAGATGAGTACCTAAAAAATTGGTAACATTCTAATTGTCAAAGTGTAAAGGTACGTTGAGTTGAGGTGGAATATTAAAATAGACAAGGGATTTTACGTCATGAAGTTCGGCTAAAAAAAATTCAAGATGTTGAAAAAATCAATTTATTAGTGATAAATTAAAATACGTTAAAAAAAAAAAAAAAGAATTAATAAATGATCGCAAATATTGTGTCAAAAATAAAAAAATGCATTGTAGTTTTAAATTTTGATAAAAATTCTATTCTGAAAATATGTCCCGGTCAAACTGAATCACCCTGTATATGCGTAAACTTAAAAAAAATATTCTACACTGAAAACAGCTGTTTATTTATACAACAATAGGTACATCGATATATAAACTAAATTATCTGTTCCGACATGTATTATAATTTAATAATCATCATATATAAATAAATAATTTGGTATCATTACGTTAATTTTTTTTTATTTTTTATTATTATTTTTTTTTTAAATATATTATCGTGATTTCTTTTACTCCTTCGACTAACAATATCTAATTTTTTTCGTGGTAAAAACATTCATTGACTTTGTTTTGTCGTGATATAGAATGAATTTTCTTAATTAACGTCATTTTTAAATATAATATATTGTATATGGCCCAGTCCATATGGATATGCCGATCATTTTTGGCGACCACCTTCCACTGGTTTAAAACTTTGGCATGTCAATTTTCATGCGATTTCATGAAACACGTATTTTTGCGTTTTGGCGAAAAACGATTTTTTAACTTCGTAGCACCATGTTGAAATTTTTGTAAAAATTGTGTTTTTCTGAGAATAAAAAATCCATGTTTTCTTCAAATTGCTGCCATTTCATCCCGAATCATCCAATTGCAATGATTTTTGTTTTCAAATGTGCGGAAATTCATAAGCTTTAAGCTCGTTTTTGGTAAATTGTCATTCAATCAAAATTTTCTGAGATAGAAGAGGAAAACTGAAATAAGTTAGTTTCAGGAGAAATTGATTTTCTCAAAAACACCATCTTCCATCATCGCAAAAATTTTATATGTCTCTCAGCATACAAAAAAGCATCCCTCTCCCGGATGGCAATATGCCATTTTCCTTATTACGGGAGTCGCAGCCTGGCGATGAAAAATGCGATTTTTTCACGTTTTAGCGTTATAAGCGTTTATTCTAACCTTCAAGTTCCCAAAATTATGAATTAGAATATATGAGGCATTCCATGACATTCCGATCAGAATCTGGCGATAGTTTGTGTGCTGAGAAACATATAAAATTTTCGCGATGATCGAAGATGGTGTTTTTGCGAAAATCAATTTTTCCTGAAATTAACTTTTTTCAGATTTCCTCCTGTATCTAAAAAAAATTTCATTAAATCACAATTTACCAAAAACAAACTTAAAGCTTATGAATTTCGGCACATTTAAAAAAAAAATCGTTTTGATTGGTTGATTAGGAACGAAATGGCAGCAATTTGAAGAAAACATGGATTTTTTTAGTCCCGGAAAAACAGAATTTTCATGAAAATTTCAAAATGTTGTCACGGAGGTAAAAAGTCGTTTTCCACCAAAACGCAAAAATACATATCTCATGAAATGACATGAAAATTGACATGAGAAAGTTTCAAATCGATAGAAATTGGTTTTCGAAAATGATCAGCGTATCCATATGGACTGGGCCATAAGCTTTACTTATACATAGGTATAATTAATCGTGAAAGATGCATGTGCTAAAATATTTTTTTTATCGACAATTCACTCTACACTGTAAAAATATATACAGTGTATCCTATACCCATATCCATACTCCTTGCAATCATTAAAATTCATTTTTCAAAGATTCACTCAATCTACACATAATTATTGTGCATTGCATAATAATATATGATAAATTTGTTTATTTAAAAAACAGGAAAAAGTTAAGGCATTTATTCGTACGTACGATTATTAATTATATATAATATATATCGCGTGTGTATACATATATGTATAATAATATAAACGATAAATAATAAAAACGATTTACCTAACGATCTTTAACACCATGCGTATTATCTACGAAAGTATTTAATTCGATCTAACATAGGTCTTCACCTGAAAATCGATGATCAATTAAAACACGAGTCTGATAAAATAACGTAAAGATCTTTATTTCCTACGATCTATACGTACTTTGTTTAAATAACGCCTCACCGCCTGGCACTTGAGTTACAGAAACAATATCGAAAACGATAAAAATAGAAATATTGACATAATCTTAAAGCCTATGGTTAATCGGTTAAAATGCATCACATCAAACATATATTTTATATCTTCTCTTGATATCACAACATTGAATTCGCGGCTGGGGTATGTACCGAGGTTATACCTTACAGCCGTAGAAATTAAATTCGGAATAAAGCACCGTCAGTATATCTTATTTCGACAAGATACGTGAAATATTTCAACACGAAATTAATCCGTTCGTGTCATTTTACGGCAATGATCCCTTGCTAAAACTCAACGCAGCGCGAAGTTTTTTGTTAATCCTTGGGGAATTCCACTTGCTGCTCATCCCCAATACAGGCCTTAACTCACTTGGAGATACACCCTCGTCTACGTCGTCAGCTTCGGTCTTTATTTCCATTTTCTGTAAATTAAATTAAATATTATCTTCAGCATTATTGTTAATAGAATAGGTTTTTTTTGTGTTTTTTTTTTCTCTATCAATTATTACCTGCACTATAAGACGTAATAGTTGATGTTGAGTTTCCAAGGACAAAGTGATCTCTTTGAGTCGTCTTTTCTGCTTATCCAGTTCCTGCGTCACGTAATCTTCATTACTTTCTAGTACCACGTCTAAACCTGAGAAATCGAAAGTGTAAAATTGGTGTAACTCTATTTTCTTATTCTATAATCCGTTATCCTACATGAATAATGTTTCTACATTTGGTGTAAGTATATAGTGATCCATACGCTACTAATGCAAGCCGTATATAGCAATAGGGTAAAATCAGTCGGATTTCAGTTAAATTTTTCTAATTTATGTGAAAATAATATTTTTATATAAAAAAATTGGGCTAAAATATTATATTAACTAAAACCCGACTGAATGAGGTATAGCATAAAGTAATTTTTCGACACGCCGTGCGTAAAGTTCGATTTTCCGCACGCTATGCTTGCACAAAATTCAACTTTCTGCACGTTGTGTTGAAAAACAAAATCCGATACACGTGCGAAAGATGATTTACGACTCATGTGATTGTCACCCTCGTTTCACTCGGGCGAAAAACTTCACACTCGTTCGAGAATCAACATTTTCGCACTAGTATCGAAAAGTACTATTGTACATGCATTACCGTGAGTTCGGTTGGCAGGGGGAGATCCTGGTTGATTTTCTACCGCTGCTCTGCGTGCACCGTCTGTAACACAGCCTGTTTCCACTAAAAATTCTATAATAAAATATGAAGAAACTTACCACAGCAGTTTATAGAAATATTTGTTTGCCTTGATGCCTTGAAAATCTTGTTTTTTTTTTTTTTTTTTTTTTTTTAATTTTTCTTTTTTATCACACTTTAAAACTATTTGAGACATTAACTACAATTAAACTAGTTATTTCGTGCTGTGTATAGGTATAAGGGATGATAATTTATGCAGCTATTACGTGGCAGTACTTTAAACTTTTATAGTAATCTAATCGTAGCTAAATTACACGATTGCTATCCATGCAGTGGTGGAGCATTCCAAAAACAAATAAAAAATAAATAAATAAGAAACCACGGATGAATGTATGTGAAAAGTGTTTTTTTAACACCATGGGTACTGAACCTCGATGAAAATCAGGGGGCGGATTCGTCAGTTGAATTCCTAAAATTCCACGGTACTAATTTTCCTGGTTGGTATAGAAAGTATCGATTGTCAGCAAGGTATTGTGTGCCGAATGAAACGAAGTTGATTATCAAATTGAACAGACAGACAACTGACGGAGCCGCATTCCATTAATCGAAAATTGGAATTCTTCAATTTAATTTAAACCCACCGTCGTCTGAAAACGGATTGCAAAACCATTTTTTAAGCAAAAAGTCCAAAAAGCCGAGCTTGCACTTCATCTCGTTTGGGTAAACCTTCAATTCCATTTTATCTACTTTTTCTAGCAACATTTGAGGCAGTTTTCTTTCAAGTTCTGTGTGAAGAACAACCTAAGGAAACAAGTCACACTTTGTAAAGTCATAAATAAATAAATTTATAGATCAAGCTTTATACTCTTTTCTTCATACCTGCATTGCAAGTCTTTTTAATTGTGCATTTCTTCGTACTGATTCAATATCGCCAACAGCTAAACCGATGAGCAAGTTCATGAGCAGTATCGGCATTAGGACCATAAATAGACCAAGGATGAGGAAAGCTGGTAGTGGGAAGGGCAGACCCTTGGCGTCTTCATCACCGCAGGATGATCCCCGGTGGTAATATGGTTCGACGTATGTTCCAAGAAAGTCAATTTCCCCGAGCATCATTGCAAACGTTCTCATCAACGACATTGGTATGCTGCTGAACGATATGTGGTTGCCCTGTAGCCGAACGTGCATTCTATTTTACATACGACAAAAATTTCGAAACAAGTTCATGTGTTGGATGTGAGACAGGCCACTTACCCTTGATAAAAGAATGTAGAAGGCGAGACCAAAGGCGATTATTAGGATGGAAAATACCAGGAGAACTTTTATCAACGTTTGTAATATCTCGAGGAACATGACTACATATATTCCAACCTGATCGAATCTGTGAAGAGTCCAGAATGAAAGAGATATCCGATAAAGATTAAAGAATTCCAATTCAATGCTAAAGAATGTTCACTCACCTCTGCAATAATAGGAGCAAATTAAACCAGCTTAAAAAAACCGTGATCGAAGCGCAAGAGAATTGAATTTCGTCAAGTCTTCCGATGAAAATTGGGACTACCATTATGCTGGATGATATGTAGAGATGCCACGAGACCAAGTTGGTCGGATCGATTAAATACTTCCATCGTTGTTGGTAAATTTGCAAAATTTCACGAAGTACATTCAGGGTAACGTATATCATGATGGCAATCGCACTTACGTACATCGATGTGGTAGTTTCAAAGTCATCGGTTACCGATAGGCGTTGTCGAATCTATGGGCAGGTTTAACGGAGTAAAAAAAAAAATCCAAAAAAATCTGCACACATTTATCTACAATTAATTACTAATTATTCTTACTTCTTCAGCCATGGATATGTTCAACGATGCGTTAAGATTATTCATATCGATCAGCTTTCCCGTACGACTATTCATGTTCATCAACAGGTACGAGAACAACGTTACAAAGGCGAGAAAAATTGTGTAAACTAGTAGATTTGCAAGGTGAAAATATTTTCCATATGAATTCCATTTCATTTGAAGGTATTTCTGGCTCAGTGGATGAGCTAGTAGTTCAACCCTACCGTGTACTACCATTGCCTGAAAGATCAAGATTGCGAAATGGCTGGGAAAAAATTGTCTTTCAAAATTTGTTCAGTTATAATGTCGATTATGATCTTAGCACTTGTCTCATTGATTGGGATTTTTCGTTAAGGTATCAACACAGCTTGTTGTTGATTTTTGTTGGGTATATTTATTAACGAGATTCAAGCCATTTTTAAGTAAAAGACAACAACTGACTCACATTCATGACGTGAAGTGGGTGGGGCTTGTAATCATCACCAAGAATCTTGCGTTGTTCGCGAATTTTCGCTTGTGAGTACTGGTACGCGTGAAACGAGTACTTGATCTGTACAATATCGATAGATTTTAGTTGAATTTAATAGAGTAGAACTTACATTAAGGGCTGGGAGAGGAATGGGCCTGGTTGTTGCTAAAGCGTCGCCAACTTTCTCATCCTGTACCGGGCACTGGAGGCAGGCAAAAGAGTATTTGATCTGCACAAACACATTAAGAAAATCCTCAAACATTGATCTGTGAACGTGGCCTTAAGCGGGGAATGGAAATTTTGCAAAATTCATTTTATACAACGTGTGTATGTGTGTGTGTAGTAAAAAGGATCACATGTGTAGATATAAATAAAGTGTGAATTCAATGAAGTCATTTATAATTAAGCACCAAACAGCAGTTCGAATACGTGAAAATTTGACAAAAGCATGGAGGCAGTAAATCTGAAATTTTTCAAAAAATAAAATCTATATCTGGATATAGAAATTAATCTCACGAACGTAAAAGCATTTTGAATCTTTCTTGCAGTCTGCTTTAGTGATACATTTGTCCTGGACGGCTTCAAAGACTCGTGGCATTGATGCGATCAAAGCCAAAGTAACACAAGGATGCTTGTCGGACTTCATGGCCATTATCTCTTGCGTCCTAAACACATAAATATGTTTTAAATGTTGAATTTCGGTAGCAAAACTTTACTCATTAAAATCTTCCGACTAATTCACCTTTCCTCGTGTGTGACCATAGCCAAAGCAGCTTCCGGAAACTTGTAATAAATCGCATAGTCGATCGCACTCATGTCCATGAAATTATAAAGCATCTTACAGTTCATAGAAAGCAGCAAAGATATGGCATTCGGTTTATTCTCCATAGTAGCTAGATGGAGAGCTGTGTTACCGTCTTTATCGGTTTGGTCAAGTAACTGAGAGTGGACACTATGCAGAAGCTCTATGGTCTGTGTATATCCACTCATAGCGGCTAAGTGCAAAGGATTTCGACCGTTATGATCCCGGTGGAGGAGTGCTCCTCTGTTTAAAAGCAGCTGAACAACTCGTGTGTGTCCTGAAAAAAAGGAGTCGATAATTGACGGGGGTTATCTTCCTCGATAGAGGAGTGAGAAGGTAATACGATATATTATCTTACCTTGCTGCGAGGCGATATGCAATGGCGTAAGTCCCTCGCCGTCACTTTCGTTGATGATAAAAGTTCCTTTTTCAGAGTCAAGTAGTTGACGTACTGTGTTATATCTCCCATACCTTAAAGAGAGTCGATAAAATGGTCAGTTTCGTTGATGGCATATCGTCATTTCATTATTGTCAGTATCCAAGGTTTAGAAAGAGTAAATTTTAACCTAGCTGCAAAGTGCAATGGACTTTCGTTGTTGTTGTTCTTCAGATTGATGCAAGCTCCGAGTCGGATCAAGTTTTCTAAGCTCCGTATATGACCCTCTCGACTCGCGTAGTGAAGTGGTGAGCATCCTGCCTCGTCCTTTTCATTCAACAACTTAAGCAAGCTTATTTTCGACTGTGAATTCATTGGAGAGAAAAAATTTTCACAGATTAGTTCTCGGTAGTGTCAATCACACGTTAATTGTTCTATTCCTGTATCGCTACTCACCTTACTAACTTCGGCAGCAAATTCTTCCAGTCTTCCGCCATTCATTACAACGAGGTGTAAAACGTTCCTAGAATTAACGTCTTTAAGGTGTATGTCAGCTCCGAGACGAATTAAGCTGTGAACTGTTCTCCAACCTCCTCTGGAGGACGCGAGTAGTAATGGCGACCTTTTCTCCTTGTCCAAAGCGTTTATATCAGCTCCTAGATTTTGGGGAAGAAAGGATAGAGCGGGGTTGAAAGTACCGTGGTTTTTATCAACGTGAAAAATCTTTACCCTCGAGGATAAGGTACTCGGCAATTTCTGGATGATCGAACATCGCGGCGCAGTGAAGCGGCGTCATTTTCTGCACGTCGCAAGATGTCAAACAGGCATATTTCTCTGATGGTTGAAGAGCGAACATCAGCTGTACGATGTCAACTGCACCCTGAGCACAGGCCAGGTGAACTGGTGTTGAATAATCCTGTTGCTGAGTTGATATTTTCGCTCCAGATTTAAGACAGAGCTCGACAGCCTAACGTTTAATGATAAAAGTTATTTATAACCTAATTATCTTCCCTATAATTAATCCCAATTTATTCCTCACCTTAATGTCTCCCCCGTGAACGGCTGAGTGCAATGGAGCATTACCTTCGGCGTCGTGAAGAGAGATCATGCTTTCTCGTGTACAACCCTTGGATTCACCCCATTGTAAAAATACTTCCATTGTTCGGGAAGAGGCGTTTTTAGCAGCCTCATGAATTGGGTAATATCCGTTGTTGCATGGCTTCTTTGGAGATGCTCGGAAGTCTGTAATCTATTTTAAATTTTCTATGATTTATTATCTAATTTGATAATCGAGTAGAATCGAATAACGGAGAGTGAGTTTAACATCGAATAAGGTTGTTCGAACGGAAGGAAATTGTGGCATTGTCTTAACGCGGAGTTTCGATCAACCCTTATTGATCAGTGAAACGAGATATTGGTTTTGTAACAATGAAACTTCCTTCTCGATTATTGGTTTTATACGAATATCTGGTTAAGTGGAGGATTGATTGTCTCTTCTGTCAGCAACAGCCAACAAGTATTAAGATGTTCGGAATTATGGAGTAATATGAAAAAGAATTGAGAGATTTGAGGGAAAAATGATTTCTAGTTTTTTTTTTTTTTTTTTTTATCGTTCTCATATCGAAATCAATACTATAGCTTTTCAAGAATTTTTCTTTCAAAATAAAAATATAAAAACAAGTCTAGAAATTTGTTGCCATTTGAGAGAATCGTTCCTTTGCTTCTTTCCTCCCTGAGGTATAATTCGACTCGAAATTGAAGTATGAAATAAACTCACTAGAATCCTGGCGCATTCGTCGTGGTCATAGATTGCGGCAAGGTGTAATGCCGTTCTTCCGTGTTCACCTCCTTGTTGGACGTCGATTTTGTCTCGGTATTTTAACATCGTACTAAGAACATCCACGTTGTTCAATTCCGTGGCCATGTGAATGGGGGCTTGTTTCTTTTCGTTTAAAATTCCAGTGTTGACATTGCTGCAAATGTAACGGTCGTCAGTTTCAGCGTAGTGAATATTATTCAGTTTTTTGGTAATTCGTTCAAAAAGATTCTCTTATTTTTAATTTTAATTAAAATTTTTTTTTTTTCTATTTTTCATTTTCGTTGGGCATTCGCCAGTTTGATAATCGAGTTTAATGTTTAAATAAAAGTTAGTAAACTAACGCAGCTCTCGAGATTAATTTCATTAGCCCTACAACGGGGAGTGACATTATTGTAGTTAATTGACTTTATTATACCTTTGGAGAAGAAAGTCGACTACCTCGAGACACACGTTTTCAACGGCAACGTGAAGTGGTGTATTTCCAGCGTTATCTCTGACATCCATATCTGTAAAAATTGCTCAATCAAAATAAAACCTTTATCAATATCTCATCATCTCTTTACAAATTTCAAGAGTTTCAATAAGAACGATTTTGCTTCAAGACACAGTTCTATTACCCGATCTTATATTTCTTCAATCAAAGCAGCCTCTTCATCAAAATTTCTATCAAAGTTTAATAGTAGCAAAAGTTACACAAAAGATCCATGAAATTCTAACATTCACTAGAAAGTGACACTATGATATATCAAAGTGCCAAAGAGAGATACAGTACGGGCTTAATCTTCTCTCTATCTTAATTACATTGGTCCATGTTGGTTCGGGCTAATTACTACGTTGATTGTAGGTCATATAACCACGAGATATATAACGATACAATTTATCGCGTTTCGTCCTTATATTTGGCCGCCAGCCAGTCTGTTGAATAGTTTTTGTCCCAGTTGCATACGAGATAAGAGAGTAAACGTGCCGGTTCAACTCTGTCCTATATCTTTTGCCGCATTTCCGTAATAACGATAATTTTCGAATTTTCTTTTTTTTTTTTTTACAATTTGAACCGTTTTATTTGTATTATTTTTTTATTGTATTATCTCACTTACCGCCACCACTGTTGTGAATAAACTGCAAAATATTTACTCTGTTTCTGGCCGCGGCTTGGTGCACCGCGGCCCTACCTCGGGCATCCCGGATGTTCAGGCGACCAGGATCGGCTTGATAAAGCCGCATAAATTCTTCCAAGTTTCCACTTTCTGCTGCCTATTAGATATGATCAAATTTTGGATAAATGTCAGGGTGCTGATGCATTTTATTACAATTTTTAGAGAATTTATTCGAGTGGTTTTCTCTTACCGATCAATAGACAAGGAGTAACGATAACTAAGAGAGTTAATGATAATTAACAGGGAAGATGTACGACTGGGCAGTGACTAATGAAGGCACGTAACCGTCAGATGAGAACCAAAAGAGATAAGGCACGTTTAGAGAGATAGTTTATAGAGAAGGATGAAATAAACTGAGTTTATAATAAGTTGAAAGATACTTATGAGGCAAAGGATGTGTCAAAATGGAATATTCTCAGCTTACTTCATAAAGAATATAATAAGGAAATTGATTGTTATCAATTTCAGTTGAGGAGATAATTTAATGTTAATATTTTAATGACTAATTGGAATTACATTTTGGTAATTTTCTTGCTGTTGCACACACTCACACATGTAGGTATCATGTCAGTGTAATTAATCTTCGCAATGCTCTCCTTGGAATACGAAATGAGAATGAAAATTTGAACTCTCTTCATGAATTGGTTGGCGGGTTTCTTAAACCCCGAATGACGAATTGGAGGCACAAGATTTCAAAGAGTGGATCAAGGGGATCAGGGGTTGAATAGCGTTTACCAAACTGTGCAATGGGTAATAATAATTTATGTTCAATAAAACATATAAATGAACGTTCTCTTGTTAATTAAAACTTTTTCTATATCCTCAATAATTTACTGCAGCTACTTAAGAGATGCAATAAGAATTTTAACGCTGATCGGTTCCGTGAGTCCAGCATATACAGTTCTATGAAGTTGGGATCATAATAACACAATTATAAGGTAAAACTTATCGAGTGAAGTAGTTGTGCTTGAAAACTTTTAAAAATTATTAACGATAAACGCCATTAGTTAAAAATCTAAAAATCTCTATCATAAAATGAGGTAAAATAAAAAAAAAAATTTACTGATACTACTAATCAGCTTTCGATGGATTGAATTTATCGAAGAATCGACATGTTGGTGGATTGCATTGATGTATATATGTATACAGACCCACGCGGCTTTGCAAAGTTAATTTAATTGCGGTTAGCTAGCGAAGAGACAATGTCCGATTGTTACCTTGATCAATTCCTCAGGAGACAATTTTCGCAGTGATTTAAACCCGATAAAAACTGCTCTCCATCGACGAGCCATCTTCTGCCAATTACTGCTTCTATTAACAGCTTTCATAATGAATTCTAAAACTGGAGGACTAAACTCACGACGTTCATTAAATGCGGCTACATTTTTATCTTCAAATTTATCACAAGTATATATTTTCAAATTTTTATTTAACCGAATAGGAAGCCTTCGAGACAGTTTAAAAAATTTTCAAAAACACTGAAGGATCAATTTCTTTTCTTATAATTATCAACCAACTGTCACTTTGAAATTCACCTTTGATCACAGTATGAAATTTACTATCGATTAACAGTTTTGATATTAATAATTTTTATTCATTATTTAAGATTTTTTCATTCAAGTAATAATTTGTCAAAATATTTAATAATTCTCACTCGTAATGACACCTGATTTAATCTCGGTACTTTATAGTTACTAAATTTTATATTTCTCAGTTAAGTTTAAGCTCGATTCATATTTCATGAAGTTGTTTAACTGATTATCCGGCAAGTCGCGCGTTGAAATGTTTATATCCGAAAGCACAAGACGCATGACATACCCCTAAGGAGTGTATAGTTAGGTCTGACGACCCCGCGACGTCCAGCGTCGCTGCGTCGTTCGACATTGCGCGTTGGAGTCTGGAGCAAAGTTCTATAGGAAAACGAAAAGGCGCGTGTCTTTCTTGAAGCTCAAAAAAATAAGAAAAAAGCTTTTGCATTAAGAAGATGCTTACGTAAAATTCTGTCACTAAATTAGAACGAGATACCAATTACAATTTTACTTAACTAGAATTGGAACGATACTGACAATTAATCAATTAGTCAATAAAAAATGTAATTAACACAATTTTCCTCTGTCCATATTAACTAATTTCGAACAGTACTACCTACTTCACGTTATCTCTATTTTCTTGCTTCTCAAAAGGTTCGCTTCAAACTATATGCAAATTGGTCCTTAAACAAAGGGGCTGGGAGGAAGCTGCAGTTAATCATGAATAATCGAGTTACATAATTCACCAGAGATAGTTGAAGTCCGGATTATAGAATAACGAAATAGTTTAACACTTGATTTCATTTTTAATTTTATTATTCCAAAAACTCACTTCAGTCACTTTGACTTACAGTTATGTTGAGTAATCTCTCACATTTAAATATATTACCTCTTGACCTTCGATTTACGGGTTGATGGACAAGTCGATTATGTGTAGACACGTAATTGGAGTATGTAATTTCGATATTGGCATAAAAATTGTAAAGGCTGGTGATTTTGTCGATACTAATTCATTTAGCAGTCACGGAATCAACCCGGGAATTTTACGTATAGATATGCACGAAGTTTAAGGGGTGGATATTAGTCAAGGGGTAAGACCCATGGGGTTATTATAATTCGTTAACATTTTTTTTTTTTAGATCGTTAGTAATATACGAGCATGCGATGTGTTAAGGTTATTGAAAAATTGCGCAATGGATATTATATATACGATTGCATTTTATTTTTGCACGTTATTATAATGGGTAATTATTACCCTTTAGAATTTGCGGTGAAAATATATAATGAACGTTTCAAAGCGATTGTGTAATTCACCCTCATTACTCACCGGGAACTTCATTAGCATCGTTATTATTATAGAACACAAATTTCAAACCTATGTGCTTCGAGTAATTTAAATATAAAATTGAAAATCACTATAATATCAAACCCTTTTTAATTAATTTTATCCGTTTTTATGGAACTTTAAATAAGGAGTGCAACAAAAATCAAAAAAAAAAAAAAATATACATCCTCTCAAGATTTCAATCGTGATTTTTTGCAAACCACTTCAGTTTAAGGAGATGGAAAAATTCATACAAACACTTTTATAAGTCTCATATATGGTATACAAAGTGCATCAAAGAGATTGAAAATTTTTCAAGAAAACAGTGTGGTAAAAATTCCAGTTTACCTCATCAGGGTAGTATCCAAGAACAACTTTACTAACGAAGGTAAGACCGTTCGCATGAACTAGCTGGATTATAACCCGTATTTACTCCGCACGTATATAGAAGTTTCATTGATCAAGTATAAAATATGAAAATAAGATAAAGTAATTGCGTAAACTTCAAAAGGGATTGCGCCATACTTTTGGGTCTGACATATGGCAATCGGGATTAATTAACAGTGTGCGATAGATTGACTCATGATTTGATCTTCATTTTTTTTTTTTTTTTTTTTTTTCAAATTTTCAAGTCACAAAACGGCTTTTAATCTCTATTTATACGTATAGCCATATGTTTTCGATTGACGGTCACCACGCGATACGGATAATAGAGTAAAAAGATCATCGATTATAGTCGGCCAGTCGTGGCGTCAGATTATCGAAAATTTGAAACAATATGCTGCTAATATTTGCCTCGAAGTGATACATCTGTGTCTAGATATGAACTTGGCGGTTAGCTCATTCTCCATTCGGTTTTTATTATTGATTATCGATATCAGTTATCTTGAAGTTATAATTGGTCGACTTAAACAATTTGAAAGCTTTTACATCTTCACATTTCATTTTATTTTATTTTACTCCTGCTATTTCAAGACTTATTTATAATAAAGTTGCGTGCTATAAATGAACGAGTCATTTTCCTACCGTGTTACGCTTACTTCCCCTCTAAATGTAATTTATAAAAATACGTATGTATAATATTGCTAAATACTTACTCTTAGTATGCGGTATGGGCTGTGACTGAGTAGACATACTTCGGCAGGTTTTTCGACTGGTTTTTCGTTTGATTTACCCCTAGAAAGCCGATGTGAAGATTTTGGTAACATCGTCTGTAGTTCTCCCTTGATCCGGTCTTTCGGACTGTTACAAAGTCCGCGTTTTTTTGTCCAGTTCTTAAAGAAGGAAGGAAAATATAAATGAAAAATATTAATAAAAAATTCTAATCCTTATATTGAATAATCACATTTTTTATTTTCACGTTCTTACTATAAATTGTACGATTTTTTAAGAACAACAATCGTCGCAAGCTCAGAATGTTTCCGATAATTAAGGGAAACCATAAAATCTGTATACTGTCGAATAGAAATCCGGGTGAATTTTCCTGGCTTACAAACGCCAATTCTTAGACGTAAAATTTTAGGGAATCTGTGTGTGGGCGTTTTAGGGGATTAAGTATCTCAGGATTTACGTGTATTGACTTTTATTCTTAGAGGGGTGAAAAAGTTTGAAAACTTATAAAATAATAATTTTCACACAGAAAGTCGGAGCTAATTACGCTAAATGCCACAAGGTCTTCCCACGTTTATTTCTCTCAGTAGTTATCACCTCGCCTCGTTATACGGAATCATAAATCTCATCAGTCTCAAAGTCAGAAATTAAAGCTTCTTGAGGGAATTTTTAGAATCAAATACCGTCAATCGGCTTGTTTTTTTTTTTTTTTCTTTTGTCAACTTTTTGAGGTCTTTCAATAATTTCTTTCTCGCTTAAAAGCTTCTTATTAGTTGTAAAGAGTTTTCGTTAACCATTCAAGAACGTTGACTGTCAATCAAACAAAGCTCGAAAAAATTGGCGTCGAATCCAGACGGAATTGAAAGTAGGAATAAATTATTTCTCCAAAGTTAATTTTTATTCAAATGTTTTCAGAATTCGCAGCGTTGAAATCAACAACATTAAAGTTTAGAATTAACCGGATATCGAATGCACCCTCTCAAATAGTAAGAAGCTCAAATTATTGAGATTCGGGTAATGAAAAAGAAAATAATTAAATAAATAAACAAATAATAAAAAATAATGCACAATAATTAACAAAGTCTTACCGCGTGTCGATTTCAAAGCTCGTAAATTATAAAAAAAGATTTATAAACTTCGTTTGGTCATTGGGGGGTCGATAAAAACGTGATTTTTTTTCTTTCTCTTTTTATTTACCTTTCTCGAATTGTACGTTGAAACGAGATGCAACTGGGGTTAAGGTGTGTTAGAAGGAGACGGATATATGAACGACCGTTTCACTTGGGGGTGCTAACCCTACTGAAAGCGTTAGTGCGAGGTACTGTCACATGAGGCGCTTTCACAAACCATGGGAACTCGTTTTGTATTGCCAAATCCTCAAGAGTATTTTATTTACTAATTTCGTTGGTAAAGATTGCAAAGATAAAGTCAAGGGTAATGAAATTAACCAAATAGTCATCCCACAATTTTATTTCACCAATTTATACCCTTTCTCTTTCTCTATAAACCACGTATATACAATAATCATATATTCAGAATCTAAAAAGCCACTTCAGTCGACCGAATATCACATTTTTTTTTTTCTATTTTTATTTTCAATAAGCTATTCAGATCTTTGTACCAGATGTTTCATAATAAAAAAATGAAATACTGTGAGAAACGAATCGTCAAAGAGTTCAAACAGATTATATCTTGTCGTTTACGACGTACAAAAAACAGTCAGATCTGTTCAGATACATCTACTGTTGGCTTTTTTCAAGTCTTTGCAAAAATTAATTTCAATTAGTCATCATTCATTTATCTATAAGCAAAAAGAAAAAGAAAAAGAAAAAAAAAAAAAGAAACGCAAAGAATTATTTTACAGTTATTATGATAGTCAATGTGATATGTTTACTTCAAGAAATTCGCCAGAGGTTTCTGACGACTAATTGAGGTGATCCTGAAAGCGGGTTTCAAGATAAGATGATCTATTACTGTACGAATTAGCGAGCTGTTATAAACTCTGTCATAATTAGGAAAGCGATTAGATAGTTACTTGGTTGGAGCGAAGCTTAAATGCCGGTTCAAGTACACGAGTACACCTTCGTAATTGGTTAATTGTAAAATCGATCGTTCTGAAACGGAAACCTATGTGCACTTGAGCTTCCTTTTTTTTCTTATACTCTTTTTTTTCAACGTTATAATAATTAGCAATATTTATTAAGAAGATATCTCACCTTTAGAAAGGGGAAAAAAAGCTTCTTTTGAAATTCATTTCTGAAGAAGTGCGAATTTCAAATAAGATTCAGTACGTTCATTAGTATGAAAAATAAAATTGAAATGATGGTATTCTTTTTTCAAAGCTTTTTTCAAAATATGAAACTGCTAATTTCGAGTTTACTTAATTCTGCAAATACCTACCAATATGTCAAAACAGTACATCTTCCGTCTTTCGTCACGTTTTTATATTCGAATTAAACAACACTCGATTCATCGCTTGGCAAAGGTGTGAACCACCGCCTTAATTCAATATAAAAATCGGAATGGGTACCCATCAATCAATCAATCGATTAAGAATACTTTAAAGAGCTTTTTTTTGTATAAATTTTTTATCCAGAATGAAAATAAAGAAAAATAAATGAATTGCTCCAGAGTTTTGAATTGTCGATGTAATTTCGTATACAATAATTTTTCTTTGGCTTCTCTTTACTCAAATTAACTTTATATATACCCGAATAAACATTTTATAAAAATAACGTCTCCTGTTTGGCAAGATCATACGTGAATTAAATTTTATTTCATGGCTATACCTCCCCATATCGATCGTGACAGCAAATAATATATCGTATCTATAATACACCCGGCTGACCAAACACTATCAGTAACTACTAAAATACAATAACTAATATAAAACCGTCGCGTCATACGTAATGTCTCATTTGCAATCGACCACTTTCATTTTAGACTGATTAACAATTTTTAAAAAATTTTACAAAAAACTGGACTAATTTAACTCCCAAAAATTTTCTTGTCTAGTTCTCAATAATTTTTTCAAATTAAATTTCAACTTACCTCCCAAATTGAAAACGTGCTTTCTTGTCCACGGTTTACATCGATGACAACTGGTCCAGCTGGATCGTGATTTTCCATATTAACAACAAGATCATTCCCGTTAGTCACAAGTTCACGATTATTGTTGTTAGTATTTTGGTCACTTGTATTTCCAGACCCTCTAAATGGACGGACATTTTGCAAAAAGTACAGCGGATTAGGCATGTCGGTGTTATTCAAGTGGTATCTGTAACAGGAAATCAGGGGTTGACGGAGCTCCTTGACTAAATTTCGTAGTAAAAGCGATCAAATCTTATCTCCCTAGTTTGAAATTTCGACGAAATTATTCTACGCAAATATATGAAATTTAAAAAAATTTTTTGGATCTGATGCGACGAATTGACCACCGGCTCTTCCTTTAACAATAATTTTCTTTAAAAACAACTCGAATAACGATAAATTCATTCTATTGATGATGAATAAAAGATATGTACGCGAGATAATAACTAAGCTGTCTCGTGTCAAGCGTTCACTTATTTGTTGACGAAATGGTGAGCCATGTATGTCCGACTACCGTATCTATCCAATCGACGATTAAGTATTAACGAACCCGTGAGTATAATTCGCGTTGGAGATACGAGAGTCGTTTGTTAAACGCGTTTTCGTGTTTTTCAGTAAAAGATAAAATAAAAAAAAAAAAAACTTCATTTATTCAAGTCTTTCAGTATACAGATATTGGGTAGCTTCTTTGCGTTCGCGCGGTACCATAAACTATAAGGGGGTGAAAAAATAAAAATTGTAGGAGAAATACACCCATGCTTGTATATGCGTACGTAGATAAATTTAACCGAATAAATTTCAGTCACTTTTTTTATTCCACAGTTCGGTAGTTTAATTTGAATTATTAAATTATTATAGAAAATTTCTAAAGCTTATAATAGTTTGTAAAATAATTTTTATAAATTTTTACTCCCACACTTTGATAATTTGGAACGGTATAATGTCTGAACTCTTCTTGTGTAACGAAACTATGGTTGACAAGCGCAGAAATTTTCAAATACTTGGTTAAAAACATGCGCGGAAAAAATCATCCCCGTTAAACTGAATTATCTTCTTTATAACGTGTTATGTACGCGCTTCGGGAACTCCCGTTATTCTGTGGCATCGTGACGCTCTGCTTAGCTAATATATGAGTATTATTACGCACGCCTGATATGCGTCAATGCGGGTGAATACCGAGAACGAGATATGCGATTGTAATTTAGGGAGGATTCCGAGCGGTCATTGGATAAACCGTCCGCAAGGAATTTCAAAATTTTATTTTTAACCGAGCCGTTAACTCGACGGCTATAGGTGTAAAACAGACAATGGATTTTTGCAGAAGAAAAATTGAGGGAAAAGAAACTGAAAAATGTAAAAAAAAAAAAAAAAGAAAAAGAAAAAAAAAAAAGAGTAAGCGACGCTTCAATCAAGTGGTGTGAAAAATCGCGCACATATACGCGCATCATACGAGATTGCGAAACTCGACAAGGGCTTCCGGCGTGGGGCTTCGTCTTGAGAAAATAAATTCATACGGGATTCTATTTTGTTCGTATGTTATTTTAGTACATACCGTTATTCTGATATTAACAGAACGCGTGATCTTCACCTTTAGTGAAGTTTTTCTTTTCTCTGAAGAGAGTATTGGTCTTTGACTTTGATCATTTCTAATGCAAGCTAGATTTTAATTGCAATTATCGATATTATAAAGCAGCGATAGATCTGAGAGTAAAGTTGAGAAAAAGACTCTCTGTTTTTAGCGATAAGAACTGCTTTGTAACTCGTATTGAAAAATCGATATTTACTATTCTCATTTTCATTCACACGTGGATGAATGTTTTGTTTTATTTTATTTTATTTTATTTTATTTTTTTACGAGTAAAGAATGCCAGCTGCTAATGCAAAAAAAAGTTTTATTTGCTTCGTATAATATTACGGCACACCTTGAAAGAGCATTCCGTGTATTTGTCGACTAGGTGTGGTTTTAACAAACACTAAAGTTCCCCGATACTTTACTGTTTTAATACTTTATATTTCATGGATGAATTTGAATCTTATACCGGTACACATGCAACGGTTATTGAACTAGCTATGCACTAGGGATGAGAAAATTCCTTCAGATAAATTATTTCGCTTCAGGGGTTGTGGTTGTTGGTAAGATTACAAAGGACAGTGGAATTGGCTCGTTGCAGAGACCAACGCAAAAAGAAAAAACAAAATAAAAATAAAATAACAAACCGGGGTTACCTTTGAGGTCAATTTATCAATCTAATCCTCAACCAACCCGGTGAGGCTCAAATTGCGGCTAGATTTAACAGTCTTACATTTTTATTTCTCTGGAAGATGTATCAAGCCACCGTTTACCTGATTAATTAAACTTGTATATTGCCCTCGGGTCAACCGTGTGAACCAGAGAAATATATGAGAGAAGCTGAAAACTCTCTGCTGGTCTTTCTGTCTTTTTTTTTTTACGAGCGCGGTATTTACGTAGTTTATTTATAAAATCCGTGGTTTATTTTTGGGGATTGTTTACTACTTTACTGATCAAAGGTAACCAGTCTCTGCTTGATTTGCTATATAACTAACAAAAACCCAGTTTTTTTTGATAAATATTTAAAAAAAATTTCACAAATCTGTAGAATCTCAATTACAACTGTAAAAAATTAATCTATATGTAAATTCGATCGGATAATTTTCATATTGAAACGTCTTTTAAATAAAGTCAAAAATTTTTAAACGATCTCGTTACGACTCGAGAGAATAAAAAAGCTGGTATAAATTTTCTATGTAAAGCTTTGATATTTTAAATTATTCATTTACAGACAGTGATAAATGATTCCATTAATTAATCAGCATGTATAGAAATGTAGCCGACCCTTGTTTACAGGAACTGGGCTTCCCTTAGGGGCGTTTTCACCCTCGAGTGATCCTTAACCGAAGAAATACCCGCCGTAACAATTAAATATATATATATTATACCCCATCTTACTTTCCTGTTACTCGTTATAATGTAACTAACATATCTATGTATATAAATACGTCTAGCCGAATCGTGAGAGGTAGAAAATTGTACGGAGTTAATGAACTCTAGCCATCGGTCATGTACGTCCCGTCGAGATAGACGTGATGACTAGTGTGGGCGTTGGGTTAATCGTGTGCACAGTATAAGTAATAAGTATAATGTGTGGGGCTGCTGGAGTTCCGCAATTTATTAGTCACGAAGTTAATTAGCTTCAGTGCGGATCGATGATTAAGTAAACATGTTTCGATCAGGCATGTAAGCGTCTAGGAGCTTTTCGACAACGATAGGTATCTGATGAAATCGACCTTTCTCTCGTCTTTTTTACTCTCTTAAAATTTTCTAGAATAACGAATCACGCATGCGCCTATTATTCCACATACGCAAAGAGTTTGAGCGTGAAATGTGTTGGGATTCACGTGTGCTCGTCGCATACTGGATCAGGAGTTGATGCTGCGGAGAAAGCTCCTCCACTGCTTCACCCCCACACGTATGAGCTCTATATCTGCGGTTTCTAATACGTGTTGAAATATTTGTACAATATCCGTTTGTACAATTTTTTGTAATCAAAGATACCTGATTGTGAATAAAGACAAAAAAAATTTTAAAAATTTCGGCAATAAAGTTTTCGGAATTTAACAAACTCGTGGAATCTATAAAATTTCGCATCGATAATTTCAGCATAATTAAATCTAATCAACGATTCGTTAAAAGGTTTTCAATCAGTTTTTATGTAGATTTCTGATAACGTTAATCATTTATTAAATAAATATAATTGGCGGGAAAATTGAAAGACAATATTTTGAAAGATCGTGATTCGTGAAGGTGAAATGAAATTATTTCAGTTATAATTGATAAATTTGATCGATGATATATTTACAGAGAGTAAACTTATACAGCGTAGATGTGACGGAGTACCGTATCCGAGACGTGGATCGAATGGAAAATATTTTTGATAAAGAAATAACAATTTCGGAAAAACAAAAAGTTCCATGAATTTTGGTACCGATTTTCAATGGTCTTAATTCTAAGACTCACGTGTCTTTCGGTTGATTTGGAGAACTGCCCGCTTGGACAATACCTTACTTTCGGTCACTCGAAACTCGGACAAAGCTAAAGACTTCTGGAAGCGGACGGTGCGCGCGCCAAACTGAACTGCAGGGCGCCTGACAATTAACTTGTCCTTCTGGGATTCCTGCCTTCTGCCAATCACAAGAGACCCGGTGATACGACTGATCGAAATCAGATCAACCGACCGAAGGCAGGCTTCCTTTTTATCTATTTTTTTCTTTCTCTCTTTTTCTACCTTCCTGTTCTCTTCTTTTTATTTTCTTGAACTTTCTGTCTCCTTATGCTTCTTAATAACGAGAAATGCTTCGAACGTGACCATTCTTACCTCTGAGTATCGCAAGGCGTAGATACGTATACTTGGGCTGTCATAATAATGGTCGTAATAAAAAAAATTTCAGAATTATTACATAGCCTGTTTAAATTATTATTCATGGGCTCGGTATTCAACGCCAGATGGAGACGAGCACATAGGAAAAACCTGAATAATTTTATAAAAATTCTTCAAAATTTCGTTTCAATTCGATTACAAAATTCTAAAATATCAATTGTCGATGTTGCTTAGCCTGGCCTAATGTGAGGCCCAATTTAGTCCAAGTAGAACCATACGAATAAAATTTTTTACACATTTCGTAACTAACTGTAAATCTTTTAGAGAGAAATGGTGTTTTTCGTGAATTTTTAAGGAAGCACTGAAACCCTCTCAAGCTAACAACTAAAGTAAAAAAAAATAAAGTAAAATTATCTTGAAAGCTCCTAAGTTTTTACATCGAATACAAATTTATATATATGTATATGCATACATATACGCAATTGTCTTGCAGTATATATTACGAAAGACGTAAAAATGTTTTCAAAGGTGTCACATTCTTCGGAATGATTCTTCACCTTTAAGAATAAAATTCTGTGTTGATCCTCATGCAAAATTATAGTTAGAAATATATATTAAAATAAATTAGAGATTAAGTGAATCCATTTTGATAAAGTGAAATGATTATTGGCTGAAATATATTGTTGGTTTTAAAACGTTTATTCGACAATTACAAACAAAATCTATTCAAACAAGTTAGACAGTGGTATTAAATCGTTGAAACTTATCAGTCGAGATAAAAAAAAAAAAAAAAAATTACCGTCACCAAAGCGACTGCAATCTATTTCGATAGTTCGAAAGTGGGGTTTGTCGAAGTCCTTTTTTTTTATGTATTGGAAATGATGTCGAGAAAATAGATCGATAGTTAACAGTGGCTGAATATTTTTACCGCTTATCAATATTCGCGTGTAAAAACGTTTAAGTTTTACGTCTTAATAATTCCAGTGTCAATATGTATCCACACGTGGTTTAGTTATGTATCTTGTTTAAACCCATTTTTTTTCTTTCCCTCCGAGCTGTAAATGGAGACGCTAATGACGTTAACGTTTGAGCGATGGATAAAGTCTCGAGTGAAAATTGACAATGAAATTATAATTGACTGATCGACAGGTCGATAGGATCGAATATCAAGCGCCAAGAATTCGTTTGACAAAGTATCCGGGAAATGCGTAAATCGCACAAGCGATAAGCGCTATTAATAGTATAATGCAAAAAGCGATAATTATTTTCCATTTGTAGTAACGACATACTATGAAGCGACACGCTTTCCAAGGGTTTCGAAACCAGGAGAAGGAAGTATCGGGTCGGCTGTTAAAAAGAAAAGAAAATTTGGGGTGAAAATTTTTATTTTTATAAAATTTTAAAATTCTTCGTCGAATAATTTCCGTGGAAATATATATATATTTTTTTTGTTGATACCCTTCTTTTTGTTTTCATTCTTATAAAGTTGTTCCTTTCTGGGTAAAAGAAAAAAAAACAAAAAAAAAAAAAAATTGTATTCGACGACGATGATAGTCTTAAAAAAAAGTTCCGTTATCCGTGGAATTTCTACAAAGGGGAAACCGAAAGATAGATATCACAAGAGGAGAGAAAGAAGTTCAAGTTGTAGGGATGTAGTAGTCGAGGAGAGGGAGGAGGGAAAATTGAAAGATGCGGGCTTCTTACAAGGGCGATTGACGAATCAATACTATGCTGATAGATGAACGTAGGAACAAAGCATACGATATTGTAATCATCGCTGTGAAATTTCCGACTACGATATGCCTACATTATATTTATTTAAGTTTATAAGGTACCTACTTTCGTCAATTTCAAATTCAAGGCATTCCGATTAATCTTTTCACGGTTTTTCCTCGGGATAAAATTTTTACGTTTAATAGAAAGAGGACGAAAAATTTTGTGAGATAATTTCCCCCCTTCCCCCCCCGTCTACTCGACCCAAGTTTATAAGCTCGACGTGCATTATACATGCAAAAAGTTTCAAAATTGAAGTGTAACAAGCAACAAACTCGGCCAAATGAGACCCTTCGTAATAAATTACTCCTTGCACCGTTAAAAATCTTCAAACTTCCCTTCCCGAATTTCCCGCAAAATGAAATCCCCATTTTCCGTTGTAGAAAGAAACTCTGCAGCCCTTAAGAATTTCTACATTTCAATCGATATATAATATACCACCATTGATAAAGTATTCCATATAGATTGATATGTAAAAAATTTACTTTTATATTATATATACCATCAAGTTAAATTTTTCAATCAAATTAAAAGCTCACTTAGGTGGTGACATCGGCTCTGGAGGATGTCTTCCAATCCCAACTGGCTTTTCATTAGCTTCTTCAATCGGTACTAAAATCAGTTCCAGTTCTACCTTCCCCTATAATAAAATTGTATGAAATACAACAGTTTCATTGTGATCATATAATGTAAGTCGTTAGATTTTTCGAGGGTTCACACGACGTTGGACAAGATTCATTTCTGTCATGGGTATTATGAATCTGGATAGAATTTCACACTGTTCATGAAAAACTTGATTTATATTAGCTACAGTTTTTCTTTCCTGCACTCGCAAGGCAGTCCGGAATTGATTGTGTGGTGAAACAATCAAGATAGAATCACTCACAACGGAATAGAAAATTATAACACCGATGACAGCCACTGGTTTCGATAAAAGCTAAGACTCATATTTCTAGGACATTCTATTTCGTTCCAATCATATTGATATTTTTATATCTATATATGCCGTGAAACACTTCAATGTTCAATATCGTGTACTCTTCTTAATTCCCTTACCGCTTGTATTTGTATTTCATTTTGCAATGAGACGAATGGCCACCATCCTTTTATCCGCATTGCCTTGAACAGATTTATGGTCGGGGCTTCGGGTTCGATTAACTTCAGAGTGCAGTTTTTTGAGTTAGAACTACCCTTAGGTATTTTTGGTAGATCGATTGTCAAGCCGCCTGAAACGAATATTTTATTATTTGCTCATAAATTTAAAACAAGGAAAAAATATTGGGCTGTAAAGTACCGAGGAAATCGTCCGGAGAAAAGTGATCGTTGTCCCAGACCTGAAGGTTTAATCTACACGGTAGTTTCTGGGCTGTAGCATCCTTCGAAAATACAGATAATTTCTTTTTTACAAGCATCATTTGCTCAGCCCTAAGATATGTCAATCGAAACATGAATCTCCAGTTAAAGTTTCCTTCTCCAGTTAAAGAGTTGTAGTGTACGTCAGTCTTCTGGTGATCGTCGTAGGTCAACCAGCTGAAGTAAAAATAAAAAAACGTCAAACTGTCATCACCGTTTCAAATATTCATCTTCACCACCCTTTTCAAATGTACCCTTTAACGTAGATATCTGAACACTTTTCGCCAGTCAAAAATTGGTTGTCAACCAGCGGGACGTCCTCGGTGTTCCATATTATGACTCGAAGCTCGTAATCCTCTGGTGGTTTCGGTCTAATATCGACTGGAGGTCTCGGTGGTAGGTCACTGGCACCAAACATGTCAATCCAAAGTTCGAGCTTGCCCTGAAAAATGTATAAATCTATTACGATTATAAATACAAATTTAAAAAAAATGTCAGTCAGTTGATTATTCGACCTGTTCCAATCCTGGCATTGTGCTATTGAATAAAGGACGTTGTTCGACGTGTTCAGGTACTAAGGCGGTTCCACATATTGGAAACTCATGCCAATGGTGGAGAACGTTAAGAGCCATGCACTCCTTTAAATCTACAGATCAATAAACTATGTAAAATATTTTTTCTTTATACTTTACTTGTTTTTAAACTACAAAGAAAAGCCTTGCCTAGGTTTGTATTTTTCTCAATTTCAGCTTCGAACGGAAACGATTTACTCCCAATTTTAACTTCATTATCAAAGTACTCGGGGTAAGGTAAATTGTTCCTTGTACAAAGAAAGTTCAGAATATCAATCGGACTTTCTCTGTCTCTCCACGCATTATATCCGTCAACTGTATAGACCCGTGAGATACCGCAGTGCGGGCGATGGCGACTATAGTATCGATTCTCTATGTCAATTTTAGTCTCGCCGATCAGATCGTCGACTGAAGCTGCGTCATAGTCCCATACCTGAATGGTCAAGAGGTAGTCCTTCGGGAAAATCGCGTCAACTTCAAATAATCTACGTTAGTATAAATAATAAGAAAATTTTCACATTTCTATCCATCCGAGGAAGTCAGATTCATGTTTTCCGGCTCACCTTCCGAATATGGGATTCAGTTCGTTAGCAATGTACATCTTCCTGTCATTTATGATGGTTTTTCCTAATTTTATGTACAAATAAGGGTCCGATTTACCGGTCAGAGCATCTTTCGGGTGAAGATTTATAGCTTGAAGAAATTGTTTTTTTTTTTTTATTTCAATTTCATTTATATATCATTCGATTACATAAGATATGTATTGCTCTTTAGTTGATTAAAGAACTTTAATCAACCGTACCAACCTCTAACGACGTAAATTCTGACCAGGATTTTCAACGGCTCCGGGGAAGGATAGTCGTCACAAATCCCTCTAGCTGCATCGTTTCCGATGCGCGTCCTGCACGTAGTTCCCGAGGGATGAGGCCATCGATAAATAGCTATGTGTCCCTGTGGGAATAAAATTTCATTCGTTAATTGAGTTTCTTTCAATATCTTATGCAACTTGTTGACCGTACTAGCTCGCGAAATGAAACGTATATATATACTCTTCGATGGGACTATAACATTCACCTTGAAAATTCCAACTCTATTTTTTTCGTCCTCAATAACATCGCCGGTATTTTTACCCTTCGATAATTGAAAGCTCCTCAATCTGTCCTGGAAACCCTCAAATTCCGGAACCATTTCCAGCTCTGTGGTATAAATCTATATCTTAAAATGTGAATTTTTTTTCTATTCTCTTCGTTGATTGTCGATATACCTTGAACGTAGGAATTGGCTTCTTGTCGAAGCGGTATTTTGTTTGTACGATCTCTGCGTTTCTTTCTTCCTAAAATTCATACCGTGATGAATTGAAATTTAATCTTTGTATAACGAAGGTGACAAATTTTACCTGAAGAGAAGCGTAGTACTTGCTCCACCAGTCGTAGGATTCATCATCATCGGTACCGTAAGAAGCCTCGTATTGTGCACGCCTTCTATCCCTTGAATTGAACAGTTTTTTAATACCTTGAACGAAGGATGAAAGCCAGGAGGTTCTGCCTTGTCTATCTATTTCCTTGTAACTCATCAGCCTTTCGGTTTCGCTCTCCGGTGCGTCAGGATCGAAATTTTCAGGTAAAGGTACTACAGAGACAAAAGGGAATAGAGAAGCTTTGAGATATTCTCTCTTTTCAATTTTGTCAGGAACAAAAGAACGAACTCTAAACTTACGTATTGTTTTTTTTGACACCTTTTTCGTACGATAGCCCTTGAACAAATCCGTACCGACTATTTTATCAAAGTACTCATCTTCGGGAATTAGTTGTCTTACAAATCCATAGATTGTTGGGATTATAGCGACCCCTAAATACGTCAAGCACCCAAAACAACGTGAATCGTAGGCCTTTATCGTCACAGATGGATAGTAGACATCCAGTTCTGGCAGATTCTTTCAACCATAATAAATGGGAATAAATTTTTTAGCAGACAAATAAAAATACAGCACAAGAACAAAGCTGTTATATCTATACTTGGATGATATATCTTCTTACCAGGTCTATCATCACGTGTGATTCCACAAAATTACCAAACTTTTTATAATGTTCCATGATCTCAGATTTGATGTAATTCCCATTGCATTGGACGGTTATCATCGGTCTGGTTACCGGCATGTAGTAGACTTTCTTTAAGCTTCTGACCCCCCAGAAAATGACCTCAAAACGATGGCTTGTCATGACCGGTCTGATGTCGTCAGGTAGATTATAGATCTTGCTATCAGTCGACTCGTTAATCGGGACATCTGTAATATCATCTTCACCTGTCTACATATATTTATTGAGTCACTCTTGAGGGACGCTAAATATCATTTGAAAATGGTTTTCTCCTGCAGATCGTTTCAAAGGTTTGAATAATTCCTAACGAGTTTTTAAAAAGTAAAGTTGCAGTTTTACCTCTATGAGTTCAAACGCTGCCAAAGCAGCCCCGCTATCTCCTTTTTCATTTTGAAATGTGAACCACTTCAAAAGGGGTGGAAATTCAGGTGGGGAGTACGTTTCAGTGTTTAGTTTTACGATCGGGGTAGCTATGCATCTACCGCTAAATTCAAGATCCCCCTGCAGTCGTGTAACCACCGAATTAGTCTCTGATCATTTTTCGAATGAAAATTGGAGCCGATATTAAACGCGGTATAGAAACTCACACATAGATCCTCGTCGAAAGCTTCGATAATTACTTTTGGAGGTAAAGCTTTGATGTGCTCGCGAATCCCGTAGACAGTAATAGGCTTAAATATCAGTGTTTGATCCCAGAGAGGATCCAGTGTTTGAGGGATCACCTGACAAACGTTTTGAACATTTTTAAAAAACTTATGAATTGTTCCATTATCGTTGTTTCCATTAATTATAAAGAGACTCACTTTTGTAGCTAATGTGTGTCCACGGAATATAATGCGAATGAAAGGATCGGACAAACCCGAGGCATCCATTCCCGGCTCAAATCGTCCTTGAAATATGTGAGCCCGGAGTTGAAATTTCTATAAAATGATATTCGAGGAATTAAAACCGAAGAAGATGACTGTTAATGTCAAGAGGCTTACAGAGGACTCCGTGAATTTTAGGACCGTAGGTAACGTGTCCAATTCTGCATCATGGTCGACTTCGTATCCGGGAGGCATCATGCTCCAGCAGGCATTTATGTGTACCACATTTCCAAGCCAAAGGAATATCTCAGCACTACAAGCACTTTGGTCCATGGTACCTCCTTCGTCTAAAGGATCCTTGAAAAACAGTGTGACACGTTCCCCGCACCCTTTTCCACGATGAATTTTGTTCTCCTGATACATTAGAAGAGAGGAAGAAAACTTCGTGTACGCAACCCGCTTGGATCCAGCAATCATCCAGATATAAACGTCAGGAAGAGCATCTTGAGGCTGACAATAAGGAAAGTAACAAAATTTTGAAGAAAATATATGCCGCTCATTTCTTCTTCGTCTTGCAAGTTTAAAAAGGTTCAGATGTAATTATGACTGGCTACTTACATCCTCTATTATCTCTTCCAAAGAGTGTAAGTACTTCAATGCATGTATCATCGCGATCCTTACATAATTATTGTCCGGTAAACGACCATTAATTCGAATTCTTGCCATTATATCCTCCACGCTGTAACGACACACGTTAAATCTGTGTTCATCAAGTTTGGTAGTTCCACCATATTCTTCAATATCAATATAGTCCAACATATGCAGATACTCTTCACACCGTTGTTTAAGCTCGTCTATCATCTGGTTGTACCATTGATACGTTTTCGTGTTCTCAACGATCGCAAGTTCCTCAATTCTGTTCAACTCCACTTTCTATTTCAATTAGTCTCGTTCATTAACTACCAAATTTTAATCGTTCACTACGTCATCACACTCAACGTTATATACTCTTACAAGAAAACGGGCTATCCTCGCGAGGCTGTTTCTGTTCATGCTCCTCCATTCCAAATTAGGCCACCACGACTTTACATACATGCAAGGTTTCTCCGTACCGTATGGTAGATAGTCGTACTTCCGGTCCACAGATGCGGTAGATTTTGGTTTCGTCGTACTTTCAAAGTCAGGGCTTTTCTCTGCTGTTACTCTTTCTAACCGATCATTAATCATTATGAAAGTAAATGCAGAAGTCTGACTATTTCATCTTGCGACTTTTACTTACCGAGCAGTCCGTCTCCGCTACTCTCGACGCATTGACTGTATGAAAGCATCTTGTTACCAGCATTTCCTAAACTGATTTCGAAGCTGATTTTTTTACCGGAATATTTACGGTCTATCATGGAAACGTCATAGATGATGCCCACCAGAAGGTATTCTTCAGTTTTCCACAAAGTTTTCTGTGGGATAAGAACAGCTTGTAATTAATCGGACCTTAGCTGTTAGATTCTAATCACACAATGAACTTAAAACCTCTGTAATAGGGGCGCAAGGCTCGACTTCAACGAGTGGAATTGAGGGGGCTTCAGGATTGGCGATTTCGGTTTTTAGAGCGAGCAATACTCTCCCTCTATGTGCAGGTAGAGTTCCAGCACATTTTCCTATGCATGTACATTCCGCGGCACTTCCGCTTCCGTAAAAATGTACAAAGGTTGGTCCGAACGTCGGTAAAAATGCTGGAATTAATAAGCTGGTAAAAATTAAATCTATGGAATGAGAAAACATCTGAAAATCCTAAATACACTCCTCAAAATAATTAAAGCAATACCTTTCGATCAAAAGGTCTTACAGGAACGATCCAGCACGCAACTTGAAGCTTGCGATGTCTTCTTAAATCCTCATTAAACGGATGTTAGTTATCATGTCTCATTTCATAGAGGCATCACTTTAAAGCGAGCAGTACGTAAATTCCTTAGTTTTTGCAAACCTTGCGCAGACGATTGTTTTTTTGAAAATTGAACTTGACCGAAAGTTAGTAAATTCTCTGACCTTTAAAATGAGTTTCTTGGCGTCTCTTTGAAAATTTTTCTCGCTGAGATAGGCACGTTTGAAATAGAAAACTGCGAAAAATCGTTCCAACCACTTTACTAAAATGAGACAAGATAATTAACATCCATTTAATGAGTGTTGAAAAAGACATTACGAGGTTCAAATTGTATGGCTTAAAGTCCCTGTAGGATTTTTTGGTCAAAAAATTAAAAGCATTTAAAAAATTCACTATTTTTCGCTCAGAGTTCAGGTCAATTACTTCAATTCTTTTGAGGAGTGCATATTACCATATTCTCCACATCTGGATATCTTCTTCAGATTCAATATACGCAATGCTACAACGCTCCTTCGACACCCATTCTTCCCGTTATCTTTTATTGATATTCTAACGCGGTGACACAACGGTGGAAACATTTCCTTAAATATTATTTTCTCGTTAAATTGTGGTGCGAAACTGTTGTGCTGCGTGCTCGTTCTTCCCTGTGTTGAAGAAAAACTGTGGGGAGTTACAGGCGTCACATATTCCTAGGTAATAATTAAAAATAAAAAAAGGTTGATAAACTCCCTTGAGAAACAATTTACACGAGGCTTGTTCAAAGGGCTAAATATTAACGAGCATGGTTCTATTTGTTAATTTGATATCCCATAATGAAACCTATATATGATGAAAAAAAAAATGTAATTGACGAAGCGATAGTCTCTCTTTATTTCTCTTGGGATAGTTGACATTACGTGACTGTTATTAATTCTGATGAAATAAATTCTGCGGCGCAATGCACTCCGGATTACGTTATAAGGTTTGTGAGAAAAGTGATGAAATTGAATGAAAAGTTACGAGACGTTTGGTAAGACTAGACTAGAGTATCGATTACTGATTCGTTTTATGAAAAACAGGAAACATCGCAACTAGTTAATTTCTTATTCACCCTGAATCGTTGTTACCTACACTTCGATCTGATTTATAAAAAGTAGTAAAAAAAAAAGTGATATTTCATTCCACTGCAGAGGGTGCATCGAATTAAAAGTGAATTGGAAAGGAGCTAGACTGTTAATCTATCGTGGAAATAATCTTCTCAATGACTGAACAGATTGAGTAGACAGTACCTTACTTGTAGAAAATGATATCTGGATGTAAGGATTGATGGTCTCGGTGTGATTTTGACAACGAAAAAGACCATTCATACCAGGAAGACCGTCTGCACGATATATTGTGAATATGAACCGAGCTCTGCGTCTGTTTCCAACCCCTTCGATAGGGAGAAGTAGATTACTGCAAACAGATGAGAGGAATTTGTCTTGAGTTTCAGCAAAGCGAAATCTTTGCATAAGTTATGTATTCCCTGTTTGAATAAACGAGCGATTTCGTTCTAGAAAAATCAGTCACCGTGTGTGAGTGTAAATAATTCAAGACACGCTCATTCGAGGCGTAATGGTAAAACCGGCTCATTCCTTTTAGACTCGCTAGGAATCCTTTGGCATTTTTATTTTTCAGTCAATTTAGATCGTCAAATACACAGATAAAGTTAAGTAAAGATAAAATCGTACCCTTCGATGTCTTCTTCTCCATCAGTCTCGGGATGGGACTTGAACATTTGACCCTTAACGTTCACCGTGATGTTACATTTGATATATCCTTTGGGACCTGATGCCATGTCCTTTGGATTGACGAGCATAGCCCATTTGTGGTAATATTGGTGATCTAAACACATGGAATTCGAGCATGAGTGGGATGGGGTTGATGAGAATCACGTGGGGAAAAAAAGAATTTTTGAATGTCCTTGACACGCTTATAATAATTATCGATGTATTTTCTTTAATTTTATTATATTTCATGATTTCTTCGACGTACCTGGCTGGTCCCAGACCGTTGCGATTTCGAATACGATATTTGCGTAGAATTTCAACTGTCTAAGACAGTTCCGCATGTAAACTGATATCGCGATTCTTTTCCGTAGAAGAGTTTCGAGATCGGAGGTAAAATCGAAGACGAAATACTGAAAAAAATCACGTTTTTTTTTTTTTTTTTTTTATGTGGAGATGAACGGGGAGAGTTATCAGATATCTTTTTTACCTCGTTGTAGTATGGAGTGTCAGTCCTTTGGCATACCCTGGTCTTCTTTCTATGATGACCAATCTTGACAACAACGACGGGGTTCCCGTTTTGCGGTAAATATTTCCCTTCTATAATTGTCACGCAAACTTCGTACTCGCCGTACTTTGGCCGGCAACATTTCAAAGCCATTTTAAAAAAGCAACTATATTTTTTACGATAGATATGTCACGTTATACAATTTGGTTTTTATATTCACACGCACAACTGCAATCGATGGCTAGATTCATACGGCGATTGTTTTGAATGCAGCGTGGGATTGCGAAACTATACTTCGATTAATTTATCGATTTTACTTTTTGGTTCAATGCTTTTCCCAATATCAAAAAGTTTATCGGCTATACACAATATCTCGAAATTTGCAAATCTCTTTATTCGTGGAGTCTTCGGGCGAATACTCACTTTCTCGCTTCAAAACTGCCCTATTATACCGAAGCGTTTGGTGATTTCATGAAAGAAATTGATGTAGATATTACATACGTGGAACTGGGTTAATATGGGACACTCAAAAAGAAGAAAAAAATTTAATATAATATTTTATCATACAACAATACATTAATCTTACAATACGATACGACAATGGGTCATTTTACCCATTTCAATCAATTTTTTCTTCTGCTCATCAAATTTTTCTATTTTCCATTATATAATATATCGTGTTCAATGCTAAATATATAAGAGAAATAAAGTTGGGAACGTTGTAGTATTAGTATTTGGTCATGTCACGTTCAAATTCAGTCTATTATTGTAAAAACTAAAAATTGAATTAAATATGTAACAACTTATGTAATAAATTGACTGTAAGATCATTTTTGTTTTAAGTTTTTACTTTAGTTATGATGGTCAAAGCTTAGTCGCTGACCTCTTGACGAGGTTACTTGAATATTCGAATGTTGATATGCGTTTCGCAAATCGAATATCTCGAGAATGAGAAATAACCATACCTCGTTCAATTTGAAAGTTTATGACTTCAAATAAACTGGACTTTCATTTCCTCATTATAATTAATATAAAGTTTTTAATAATTGAATGTGAAATCTTTTTCAATGCGGCACACTCAATTGAACGATATCTGTGCCGTCTGAAAGTTTTCCACTTCGTAGCTTGCAGGGATCAGAACTTCACATATGTAAAAATATATGAAGCTGCACTTATGTAGATTCCATATGCCAGAACGGAAAGGTGAATTAGTCACTTGTGCCACGACACAATTATCATGCAGGATGTGTGGGTATCCAGTAATCCAGGGTAGGTTCGACAAGGTCAATCCTGAATCATCAACGAAAACATACATTACATATATCGTGAATTTTCTCCAATTTAAAGTAGCTGATTTACGAAGTCAAAACTTACCATTGTCAACGCCGACCCACTTGTCGTCAATACGGTAGATGCCAATGTGCATCCGTACGAGGAAGTCATACCCAGCATGATTGTAAGTGCGATATGTTGCGTTCTTAACGCACTCCAACTTCCTTTGGGAATCGACGATTGCTAAGCGAGCGCTTTCCAGATTGCATCGTTCTCTTGCCTCTGTCCATGACACTCTTTCGAAGTAAATCTTGTAGGCTGAGCCGATTTCAGGATATGCGATGTAGCCATCCGGAAGAGTTGCAGCCTGGACTGCTGGTTATGATTGAATCATGTTTGCAGGCAAATTAGGACCAGCCGTATTTTACAGTCGTATTAGTTTAGTTGAGAAATAAGACATATATCTTCTTTTTTTGATGAATTATTTACAGTTTGATACTTACGGCCGATATTCGTATCATTGGAGTATTGACCTCGGGAACTGATTATGTGACAGAACAGAAATTGCAACGACAGGCTAGCAATTAGATACGTCATATTGCTCCGCGACTATGTCTTTCTCGTAGCTGTTGATTACTGGGGTATTGTGCCGATGTTTATGCGAAGAAACTTTGATGATCATACCTCGATATCCCGGTCACCTCTGCCCCCAAGATAAGTAGCGACAAGCAAGGAAGACCGTTGGATGGACAAATTATTTCATTGCAAATGTTCTACTTGAGATTAAACTCGGCTCTCGACACGTCGTATTCGATTGGATTAAACAACGTCGATGATCTTTTTCATCTTATTTCAAATGTGTTGTTGCACAGTATGAAAAATATGTTCTCTTTTTTTCATCATCGAGTTAGTTATCAATTTATTGGTTTCCTTTTGCTGTTTTTCTACTTCGGATATATCTGAAATATTATTCCCCTATGCCAGGAAAACAACTTGCAGTACATTTTGCCTTGTTTCATGGTATTGTAAATCAATAATCGAAAAGAAGGGAAATTCCTCCAAAAAAGTATTGCCTAGTACAGAATCGAGGTGACTGCGTGTCTCGAATGACAAACGAAACGACATAGGGGCTGATTCTACATTGACCTTTCTAGAAGTTCGTAAATCCAATATTAATCTAGAAATTCAGAGTCCAACGACTATCATTATTTCGACTGGCTTCGAAGTGTAATTGATCACGATGTGTCATGAATGATTTGTGAAATTGGCAGTGTCGATGCTGTCTAGTGTGCAGAGATCACCATCCCTCGTCACAAGCAGAAAAACAAAAAAAAAAAAATATGTCTGTACAAGGTACGAGGAATCCAGCCGAGAAGAAATACGTTCTAAAAATTGGTTAAAAATTTTGATTCGAATTGTATGTGGTGGCAAAAATATCAATCTGGGATATAGAAGTCTATATTAACACCAGTCAATGTTTTTACGAACCAACAAACTACCCTTGCTAGCTCCCTTACATCGATCCGATGGCAATCGATTAAGTAATTCTTCTCTCAAACACTTCTTCGTCGATTTCATACCAACCAAGTGGTTTCAGCTGTAGATTCTCACGCCAGTTAGGCAGCTGTGTTATCGACTCACGTTGCTTTATTGGCAGTCGGCAACGCTTCATGCTTCTACTTTCTCAAGAGTATGAGTTCGCTGCGTTACCCAAAACTGGGCATTCAATTCAGGCGCTAGAAATAATGACAAAAAAAAAAAAAAAAAATCTGATCCTTACGTGGTTGAAAAATGATTAATCTTGATTCGAAAACGAGAGTCAATCACACGCTCGTAAATGAAAATAAAAATATTTCCTTCTACGAAAATGTCTTCGTTTACAAAATTGAAACTTCGACAAATATCTGCATTGTCCGCGATAAGGGCTCATCGCTCATGAAACACAAACAGGAAAAGGCTAAGTTATCAACATCAATTACTTATATCAACGATTTTAAGCGAGGGTCATTTCACTCTCATCTGCAATTAAATTTTCTTTTGCTTATTAAATTTTGCTACGTGAAACATATAGGTAGATGATATGCCTTTTGTAATACTGAATATAATGAGGGGAATGAAGTAGGAAAGGATGTATTATTCGTATTTTATTCGGAGGGGCAAGATGTCCGATTTTACTCTTTTAATGAGGAAAATAAAAATTGAATTAAATATGTAATAAGTTATGTAAAAAATTGTACGTGCGTTCAATTTTGGTTTCTTGGTGATGCTACTTAAATATTCAAATGTTGATGTGCATTTCGCAAATCGAATATCTCGAGGATGCAAAATAACTATACCTCGTTCAATTTAAACGTTTATTACTTCTACATTAAAAAAATGCGACTTTAATTTCCTGATTATAATTAACATAAAACTTTTAGTAATTGAATGTGAAATCTTTTTCAATGCGGCACACTTAATTAAACGATATCATGTGCCATCTGATTATTTTACACTTGATCGTAGCTTGCAGGGATCGAAACTTCGCATATGTAAAAATACGTCTCGTTGCAATTATACAGATTCCAAATGATATTCTGGGTGTTTGATTTATCCAATTGTGCCGTGACACAATCATCATACCTTCTGTTTGGAAACCCACTAACCCAGGATAGGTTCGACAGGGTCAATCCTGAATCACCAACAAAAACATACAAATTACATCGTGAATTTTCTCCGATTCAAAATAGCTGATTTACGAATTCAAAACTTGTCAGTGCCAACGGCAACCCATTTGCGGTCCATACGGTAAATGCCAATGTGTACGTAAGCGAGTGGTTCGGTACGATTGTAAGTATGATATGTAGCGTTTCGAACGTACTTCAACTTCCGCACGGAATCGAACGGTTCCTAAGCGAGCGTCTTCCAGATTGCATCGTTCTCTTGCCTCTGTCCACGTTACTCTATCGAAGTGAATCTTGTAGGCTGCGCCGATTTCAGGATATGCGATGTAGCCATCCGGAAGGGTTACAGCCTGGACTGCCGGTGCTGAGTGAATCACGGCCGCAGACGATAAATTATTTGCAGTTCGATACTCACCCATATTCATATCATTGGTGTGTGGTGCTCGGGTGCTGATTAATTGACACAGAACCTGCAACGGCAGGCTAGCGATCAGATTCATCATATCGCTTTGTGACTATGTCTTTCTCGTACGGGTAGCCGATGATTACTGGGGTTTCGGACCAATTCTCAAGCAATGAAATTCTGCTGATCATAGCTTGATATCTCGGTCACCTCTGCCCCCAAAATGAGTAGCGACTAGCGAAGGAGGACCATCTGACGGACGGTTTATCTAATTGCAAATGTACTACGTAAGATTAATCTCTACTCCCCCCATGTCATATTCGGCCGGCTCAAATCATTTCGATGACTTTTCTGAACTTAATTCACAATCAGATGTGTCCTTGCGCAGTATGAAAAACACGGTCGCTTTCTGATCATCGAGTTATGTATCAATTTACCGGCTGCTCTTTGCTGCATCTCGATTTCGGATGTATCTAATATATTATTCTTGTATAAATAGAGAAAAACTTGCACTACGCCACTAAATATACAACAATTTGATATCTTATGCAATTTTGAATATATTTTCATTGGAGACAACTGCGTCATAATTATTTCCTTATAATTTACCAGTGTTCGGAGTCCACGTTCCTCTTCAGACGTAAAGGGACACGCCTGTATACGATATGAGGAATCAAGTTGGGAAGCCATACACTCTAAGTTGTTGTTAATTTTGACTCGAATCGGCATGGAAAAAAAAACAATACTCCGAGATTTCTTATCAAATTCTTTTTAAAATTTGAAAAACTTCGAAAAAAAATTTGATTCGGAATTTCGGCTCTATATTATCTATTATTCAGTATAGTTGGAGGTAGCAATGGCGAAAAAGTTGATTTAAATTTATCAGCAACTTTCGTCCACTGATAATTAATTAACGACCACTAACGTAACATGTGGCCCGTCCGATTTCGTCATCGGCAACTCAAAACAGAAAAATACATAGCATCGATGACCGTTGAGTCTTGATAAGTGTCGATACCGACTATTGGATACTGATATGATAATATGATCCAGGAAAAAGTCAAAAATATTCTACAAACGATGCGAATTGCGTAATATTAAAGTTTGCGCAAGAAAATCTGTTCAAACCATACACAAGCTATTCGGTGGCGGTGTTATCGGAATACCCTCTACGAATGCCACGATAGGCGGAAAGAGGTGTCGAGGAATTACACCGAATACTCATATCATACACGGACTAAGTATCAAGTCCACGTTTACGGTTACGCTACTCTAGGGCACTCAGGGGACTCAACTTCATAATATACCTGTCGAGATAAGAGCTACATTTAAACGTACGTAGAACACTAGAACCCATTGCCATCCCATAATTTTCCCTCAGGGGGATGAAGATGAAGGGTCGAACTAATTTTCAGGGATTTTTAAAACTTATAACCCCGGCCTAAATTCAAAGAAATTGTAATTGAGAATGTAGAATCGTATGTCAGCGGTCGTGGGATCTGTCTCGAATGAAATGGATATTTGTACGTGAAAGTACAGAAAAAATTCTTCCACCCACATGTGTTGAATAATTTGATTTTTCATGTTTTCCTGCGACAAATTTATTCGAGAATATAAATTGGTGAAAATCAATCATTTTTCAATTGAAGCGTAGCTTTATGAAATTTTAACTTTTGACTTTGACAAGTGCTCCAAACATGTTTTTTGATAGTACAAGAAAAAATTTTGATCCTTACGTGGTTAAAAAAATGATTAATCGTGATTTGAAACCGATGGTCAATCACACGCTGGTCAAAATAAAAACAAAAATCAATCCGTTTGTGAAAATGTCTCGGTTTAAAAATCAAAACTTCAACAAATATGTGTGACATGCGCGATAGGTGCCAAATGGTCATAAAACAAGAACAGAAAATGGTTAACTTCTCAACGTCAATCACTTGCATCAACGATGTTCTAAGTACTCAACTCAATTATCTATATCAGCTGTTCGTATTTTTTCAGATGAAGACACTATTTTTGTAGGTAGTGTAAAAGTAAATGTGCTTGGTGAATGTTTTTGCAATGAAGATGCTTTTTAGGGGATAAGTTGTGTAATAAATTGACTGTCAGTTTAATTTCTTACAGTATTTACTTCAATTTATTGTGGTGGTCAAAGCTTTATAGCTGCCGACCTCTTGACGAGGTTATACTTAAATATTCGAATGTTGATCATGCATTTCGATAATCGAATGTCTCGAAAATGGCTACGTAAAAAAATCTTATTCTTACAGGAATTTTCATTCAGGCTATGGAAATGAAAAATTACCATATCTCGTTCAATGTGAACGTTCGCTTCTACGAGTGAGAAATTGGTTTTTATTTTCTGATTTTTGGTAATTACGTGTGATTGTTGAGCAGCACAAAATAAAATGAAAAATACTTTCTTTTAGATCTTGTTTTAATTTTTATAATCAAATTGCTTACATTTTTTACATCGACATTGGCATTTTGTCAATTTTCAATTACGGGATCCACTTTTATTACCCCGAAGACCCGATTTGAAGTACAAGAAAGAACGTGTTTTATTACAAGTAAACGCTATAAGGTATTGGATGTAAAATATTCTTAAATGCGGATAACTTAGTTGATCGATATCTGTGTTATCTGATTCTCTTGCACTTCGTGGTTCGTAGGGATCGGAACCTCGCACATGTAAATATTCGGCGTGATGCAATCAGTGGGATTCCATATATATTTACTGCCATTCAAATTGTCAAGCTCTGCTACGACACAGTGAGAATTTGACGTTTTTGGATATCCCGAAAGCCAGGGTAGGTGCGACAAGGTCAATCCTGAAACAACAACGAAACATGAATACAAGTATGTCTATTCCATCGTGAATTTTTTCCGATTCGAAAGAGCTGATTTACCAAGTCAAAACTTACCAGTGCCAACGCCAACCCAAATGCTATCCATACGATAAATGCCAATATATATTGGCGTCCATCTATTAGTTTCATTATGAGTATTAAATGTTGCGTTCCACACGTACTCCAACTTCCTTTCGGAATCAACGATTGCTAAGCGAGCGCCTTCTAGATTGCATCGTTCTCTTGCCCCTGTCCACGTCACTCTATCGAAGTAAATTTTGTAGGCCGCGCTGAGTTCAGGATATGCGATGTAGCCATCCGGAAGGGTTACAGCCTGGACTGCTGGTGCTGATTGAATCACGGCCACAGACGAATCAATAAATAAGACATATCGTATTTTTCTGATAAATTATTTGTAGTTCGATACTCACCCATATTCATATCATTGGAGTGCGGTGCTCGGGTGCTGATTAATTGACACAGAACCTGCAACGGCAGGCTAGCGACCAGATTCGTCATATTACTTCGCGACTAACTCTTTCTCGTATGGATAGCTGATGATTTCTGGGGTTTCGTACCAATTTTTATGCAAAGAAATTTTGTAGATTATAGCTGTTATCTTGGTCACCTCTGCCCCCAAGATAAAGTAGCGACTAGCGAAGGAGGACGGTTTATTTAATTGCAAATTTACTACGTGAGATTAGTCTCTGTTTTCCCCATGTCATATGAAAAGTATGAAAAATACGGAAAAATATAGCTCTTTAAACAACGAATCCCGATCGTCGCAGAACTGCTGATAAGGATTCAAGACCAGCTGGCAGGGCATCAACGACGCGTTCTATATGCAATTTCAAATATATTTTCATTAGAGACAACAGCATCATAATTATTTCTTTATAAGTAGCCAGTGTCCGGAATTCACGTCCCTCTTCACACGCAAAAGAGACTCGCCTATACACGATACGAGGAATGAAGTAGAAAAGAAATACGTTTCAAAAATTGGTAAAAATTATTATTCGAATCGTATGTGGTGGTAAAAATATCAATTAGAGAAATAGAAGTTTCCAGTACCTCCAGTCAATGTTGTTACAAATCGACAAACTACCCTCGGTAGCTCCTCAGCATCAAACCAATAAGCATTGGCAATCGATTAAGCGATCCTCTTCTCAAATATTTTTTCGTCGATTTCATACCAGCCAAGTAGTTTCAGCTGTAGATTCTCACGCTAGTTCGGCAGCCATGTTATCGACTGGGGTCGCTAATGGCAGTCGGTAACGCTTCGTGTCCAAACTCTCTTAAGAGTATGAGCTTGCTGTTGACGCATGCTGGTATCGCTGCGTTGCCCAAAACTAGGCTTTCAATTGAAGAATTAAAAAAAAAATGATAAGAAAATTTTTGATCATCATACGTGGTTTGAAAATGATCAATCGTGTTTTGAAAACGAGAGTCGATTAGGAGTTTGTAAAGGAAATCAAAATAGATATTCTTTAAAAAAAAATGTCATGGTTTAAAAATTGAAAAATTCAAAAAATCTCAACATTACGCGCGGTAGGGGTTCACTGCCCATAAAGCACGAACAGGAAATGGCTAATTTCCTCAACGTCAATTACTGGCATCGACGTTATTCTAAATGATCAACTCAATTATCTAGATCAGCAACCGCAAAATATATTCACAAATGATCCATCCAAGTTTATTAACCCTCAGAGAAGCAATCCCGTAGCTGGAATTGCCTACCCACTGTGCAGACTTGATCTTCTTCACGACTATAGCTACCTATATCTATAAAACGAGCTAATTTGCCAGTTGTTAAATTGCTCTTGCTACAATGAAATCGTTCTCACGTCGGCAGTCGATAGATGGAGAAGAAGTGATCGGTGTGTTAGCGGACCGAACGAGTTTCATGGGTCCTCTTTTATACTTCAGGGTCGGTCCGTCCTCGAAGGGCCAAAGTAACGCCATCGACTCTGCAAATTGAATTTATTTCCCCAATTTGTTGAGACATCCGCAGCTGCTCTCGCGGTGATTCTGACTTTGCCACCGATCGATTTCGAAGGTATTTCTAAATTGGTCTCCGGCACTTCGGTCCCGCGTTCTGGGTCCGAAGAGACCCGAGACAACCCGCCACCGCGGATCTAGATTCTGAGTACAGAATTTTGGTAACCGGTGGGAACTTCGTTCAACAAAATTTCTATACTTCGCTATTTTAATAGGCCGATTCTTCTCGATCAACCTGCCTGAGTTATGTCCAGGTATTCTATGATTTATTGGATCTAAATCGCTCTGTCTTTTCCTAAAAATAAAACCGAACGATCAATGTGTTTTTATATTAACAGAGAGAAACTAAAAACTCAACACATCAAACAATTGAAAGATAGTGTTCGAAAATCGGGTAGATTATAAAATGCACGATCGATGGTTCAGGTCCAGACCGCACATAGGTGCAGTAAGATTATTTCTACAATTTCAGGTAAACGTTTATTTTCCGAGTATCTCGTCGACGATTGATCGGGACCGGACGACTGCTTAAGGATCAAAGGACCTCCGGGTCTCAGCGTCGAGGTCCGGGTCTCCTAATTAGAGAATTCTACGCTTGGCATATGCGGTAGATCAGACAAACTTAAGCTGATATTACACGAGACTAATATACATATAAAAGACGAAAGTTTTATAACAAATAATAAAGAACTTACCGGTTAAACAATTCAACAATTTCATAAATTGCGAATCATTCGATTGTCAAACTTCTAAAAATATTCAAAAAACAAAGAAAACCTAATCGTCAAAGTGTAACATCAGCTTAATACGAATCCCTTCCAAGCTGATTGCTGGTTTGGAAAAGTTTAAGATGTCTCAGGGAAGTAGTGGCATATATACAAGGCTGGTTTGAAACTAGTGCAAAGCTACCGGCGCATTCTTTGTTCTGTAACGACATCTTTTTTATAAATTATACCGATACACTATAGGATCAAGAAGCAGAAGCAGGAGCAGCTTTCCTTCTGTTTTTTACGTCACAAATTGGTTTCGTGAAGGCGATTGTCTCCTGAGATTACGAAGTGCCTTGGTATCTTTGAGATGTGAAGACTATTTGACCGCCACGAGGCAGTTTAGATATCCTTCTTCATCCTCTTTTACTACCTCGCATCTATACTGCTTTAGTATTCCTATAAGGGACGGGGGAATTCCCGGGGGACAACCCGGGCTACTCGAGATCACTTTTCAATTGACGATAACGATCCCCAACCCAGGAGTCCGACACGACCGCGACGTCCTCCTCTCGATTTCGAAGGATCGAACAAACCTTACCAAACCCGACTCAAGGTTGACTTTCCTTGCGCGATAAAGACCGAGAATGGAATAAAAGGATGGAGGGATCGATTGGTCCAGGTAGTCGACCTATTCTCGTTGAATGAATGAAGTTGCAGCTTCACGACTAAAGCGCATTAAATTTTTGTCAAAGCTACTTTTCTCATATTTTGATAACGACAAACTGCTTTTCGTTGGGGCTGGGCTTAGGTTCTGAATTTTGAAAGCTTCGTACGGTGAAAATTGTGAATTTTGACATTATCGACTCACGATTTTTGGAAAGGGTCATTTTCCGAAAGTCTGCATAGTTAAGTCAAAAAAGTTAAAGTTCCAAAAGACAAAAACTCCGAAGCTTGAAATTCACGGATGGCGCATCGTGCCCCGATCATTAAATTTTCGAATTCTTAGACTTTTGGAGTTTTGAGCTGCCTGCATTTCGATCTTTTCGAATTTTTATATCGTGAACTATACAACGTTTCCGAAAAAATTTGAGATCGTCTCAAATGAATTCGTAATTTTGACCGTTAAAAACTTTTAAAATTCGGAACATCAATACCGGGCCCCCTTTTTTGTCAGAGTTTTAATATATTCGCGATGCAATATGACGATGAGGTATAAAATTTTAACGATAATATACCGACGTTGCAATACGTTGACGTTAACTAAGCAGTCAATCGTTTACACTTTAATAATACCAAACTGTGTCAGTTTGAACGAGGGGTTTTGTACGAAGTTTAAGGGGTAAAACTGACAGCCACAAATGTCAGCTTCACATGTCAATCCCTCTTGTCAAGAGCCCAGTTAACGCGCAAACAAAAACATACCTCGAACGTCAGTCACGTGCGGGTGTAGGTATCTGTGGCGCGAATCAATCTTTGAGGTTTACAAATGGAGGAAATAAATAAAGAAATAAAGAAAAAAAATAAAGAAAAAACGAGATATTGTATAAATGAATAGAGGAAAGAGAGAGAGAGGTGGAAATATTTCAGTCGATACTCCAACATACTATAAAATTAGAAAGAAAAAAATAAGAAACACGATTTTACTACCGACTCGTAAAGATCGATATGTCTCGTTACCGATCGTCCAACATACGTAAAAGTATCGAGAAACGAAGCAGGCGTGAAGAATTTCGAAAAGACAGTTTTATCGAAGTAACCTATACGTCGAGTCTTGAGTTATCAGAATGAGTCTGTCACTTAAGCGCGGTGTATCTGTAAATGGTTAAATAAACGCTTTCGAATTACCGATTTTTATTATCGTTATGAATTGACGGACAGAAACTCACGTGATTAAAAATTAAATAAACGCCCCGTCAAATCTTAAACGTTTATAATTTCACGGTCTGTTTGTTACGCCGTGGTTTTTGACACCCGTGTTCTCTACGAGTTGGGATCTTATACCGTCAATGATAAACGAATTAGATCGGTAAAATTGAACTGAGCGAGAAATCCATCAATCGATGCCCAATTACTGTTCTAAAAATAATTTCACGGTGTGAAATTGTCGAAATTAGCGACTCAAATAACTACGTAAAATTTTTCGGTAGTTTCTGTATCAATACGCAAGGTATACGAGGGCCTATTAATCGATCGGACTTTGAAGAATTAACCGGCGAGTAAAGCGGCACCGTGAAGTCAAGGCTTGCGGTAATGCGTCGATTAATTACAAACGGAATGTCGCTACCGACCTTAGCGGCGACCGCATTCCCCGAGGCTCTTGAATGACCTATGCACCGTTTTTTATTTTTTAAATTTATTTTTTTGTTCAAATCTTTTTTGGAAACCGTTCGAACCTTCGTTTTGATTTTTATTTTATTTCATTTTATTTCATATTTAAACAACGTCGATTATCTCGAGTTTCTACATATATACCATATACCTATGTATATATACCGCATATGTATACATGACACAGGGGAAAATACGCGCCGGGCTATTAATGAAGCGATAGAATTTTATGGTAGACGTTACTTATGTCAGAAATAAATTACACTTTGTAATGTTAGCGTATTAATATGGAACTAGACGCTGCAGCATATAAGATCGCTTGTGGGTATGGACGTATACCTACATACGACTAATGGGACGAGGAGGTCAATGATATCACGGTTGAAAAGAGACCGAGAATTGTATACGTCCTATCCAAAGAATATATATACTATATATACCTATTTACTTTTGTACGAAATGTAATCGACGTCCTTCTAAAGGAAACAAGTTTGACTACAGTCAGCGTTAAAGCTGAAGATAAAATTGGAAAGTAAACGTCCTAACCTCACGGTATGAGTTGCGAAGGTTGAAGATAACGTTGACCCCTAATTTGCAGTTTGAAAAAAATCTCGGTTACTATTCCCATATTGTCAAATAGAATTTAATAAAGTGTATGTAAGTAAAAGTCGTTAGTAATTTCATATATTTTCTTCTTATATCTTCTTCTCTTTTTCTTTTGGTTTTTTGAATTTGTTTTTCTCTTTTTTTTTTTTTTTTTTTTTGTTTTGTTTCGTGTAGATGAAGTTCATTAATTTTTCCGGTCCGTTTTTCCGTACCTACAGAAATATAATCGCGTCCACCCGTACCTACCTAACCTATCCGCGCGCGAGATCGTAAACCGCTCATTAATTTCTATATTTTACGAGAACCGGGGGGGGGGGGGGGGGGGGGGGGAGTAGGGGTGATGAAGGCCTGTAATCGGTACGCCGTTTACCGCGAAGTGGTCAACTCGAAAGCGAAGTGGTGAAGTGGCAGAGGTAAGCGTGGCTGGACCATAAAAGGTGGAACGTGTCTATAAGGCCTGACCATACGTATATATCTATACATATACTTTAATACCTTATACCTTATATCTCGAGAGAGAAAATGCGGTGGGGCTAAACGCTCACAAGATTTCCATAGAAATGGATGCCATTGCGGACATCAAACGCCCGGACGCCGGACTACGGATCCAAACGATACCCAACCTAACTCCCATAAATCGTTATCTTTAAAGCCCTCGTTCATCCACGCCCTCGTTTAAAAAAACCGACTAACTATCTAGGTGCGAATATATGGATAGAACTTATATATTACTATTTAATCTCAAGTCAGTAGAAATAAATTATTCACAGCTTTATTTTACCTGGTTAATCGTTTTCGATAAACGAATCATCGAATAATATTGTGTTTTACCTTATACTGTACAAATATCTTCATGTATTCTTTCGAAAAAAAAAAAAAACCGTGAATATTTAATATAGGATTTGATAGGTCAAATGTTTCTTTACGTTTTATTTTATGAAGTATAGAAATCGTTGCAGTTCCTTCAATAGGATTATCGACAAAGCACTCGCGATGATCAAGGGTATAATAAAAAGGTATGTATATAATAGAAGATCTCTCTCTCTCTCTCTCTCTCTCTCTCTCTCTCTCTCTCTCTCTCTCTCTCTCTCCGAAAAGAGGAAAACAAAAATAAGAAAAAAAAAAAGAAAAAAAAACGCGGCGTTTTCCAAAGAGATCGGAAAGACAATTTGTGCGCAACAGGGGGGCGCCCCAAACTTCTAAATAACGACACAGAAAGAAGGGCCGAAATTTTTTTTTCTCGTTCCGACTCGCGTGACCTGGTAATAGCTTTAAAGCCGCGTTATTTCGTGGTTTATGGTCAAATATCAGGCTAGGTATAGTGAAAGCCGAAAAAATGATGAAAAGAATTGGAAACTCGTTTAACTATATTCGGTAAGGATCAGACCTGGGGCTGCACCTTGTGTTTTGGTAAATGATCAGAGAATTCATTTCATCTACCACACAGGCAACGAACACATTACATGGGAACCTGCAGTGATCCGATTGATTTAGACTTTTATTATAAGACACACGGCAGGGAGTATATCTAATGGGTAAACGATTTTAAACAGTTTTTTTTTATTTTTTTTTATTTTCTATATACGGCGTTCTATCGCAATTATACGGTTTAAAAATAAAGACAAATATATAAAGAGATAACCTGCAAAAATACAGATATCAATGCAGCATATTATACGTTAACGCAAACTACTATAAGCTAAATGTCACGTTTCGCATTGTGCTTCGGTTATACCCTCGCCACGTGCATCTACAAGTGTTAAATTGCCATCATTTGTCGCCACGAAAATAATGTTCGATAGATTCAACCGTCTCGATTCCAGCTCCCTTACGTTTATCACGATCACCGCCCTCCCGGGGGTTAAAACGACATAAATTCGTTTCGATAATGACTCGGTAAAAATAATATACATAAAAATGAGTTCCCAGTTTTTTTGTTTTAGTGTGAATTTGGAAAAAAAATAGAACGGTAAAAGTTTGAGGAATTTTTTTGACTAATTCAGTAAAAACGGGATTCTTAATTCTTCTTCAAATATTCCATCACTTATATCTTGTCTTTGTAAACTTAACGATTCCAAAAATTTGAAAAAATAAAATATATATATATAAAAACACGGATTGTTTTAGGTACAATTTGTTTTTTTTTTCCCACGAAACCGAGAACGACTCTTCAGCCAGTATGCCTCACGATTTCATTGTCTCAGTAGGTATAATGCTGATTGTGAATTGCGCGAGCGCCTACGACAAGTGTGTGAAAAAACTAGGGCTGCAGGGGTGGCCCGAGGTTAAACCTACTCGTCGAGTTGGTTATAGGTATAGGGTGAAAAATACACAAACAACATCGTGGATTGTAATAATAGAGGTGCGGGCAGCGCGGGTGTTGTACAAATACGCGTATCGCCGTCGTACCTACCCCCCGTTTCTATATATTTTTTTTTATTAATGTTTTTATTTTTTTTTTTTATACTCCCCCCTTGACCTGCCCCACTCCCCCCTACAGCAATAGCTACGACGGGTCCTTCGGTCATAGGCACGTGTCCATATCAGTCCTTTTCAAAACCTCCCTTGAAAGCTCTTTCGGTGCGTGCGGCACAGGGGCGTAACGAGCCCCCCCGCAGACGTATACGAGACGTGACTGTTCTCTGATCGGGGGTTAACTTAACAGCTTACCCGCGTCCTAACGTCACGTGTAATGGATTTTTTACATGCACTCATATTTCATAATCTTACAGTAGCTCCAGGGCAGCTATAGTAGACTTTGATTTTTGTATATATACTGCAGCTTTTCTGTATAACATGTACAGAGAGAAAAGAAAAAAAAAAAAAAAAAGAACTGAACAAAAATTTTGTACGTAGAATAGCCGTAGGTTAATAATATTACATAATTCATCGATAAGTCCAATAACTTATTTATTTTTCTACTAATTAGCTTGACCGCATCGTACCTACGTTCAGTATAGGTATAATAATGGAAAATTTATAAACGTTATTAATGAGCCTTGTATAATTTTCATTTGTACAATGAGTGACCTAGATGTGAGAATTATAGTTGTAAAATATACTGGATACAATTTATTATTGTTAATAATGCAACTATGTCTCTTGCAGATATGATCATGTTCTTATGGTTATTTCAATCAATTATTATTTACCATTCAACCTATTTAATGGTAATTTATTTCCCAAAGGAAAAAAAAAATGATAGACGTATATGTATAAATTTTTTTTATTTTTTGGTTTTTTTTTTTATTGTTTTGCTAATGGAGTTTTATAGAAAATTTATTTTAGCGATAGACTATTAGCCGTGTATAGAGAAATTTTGGCGAAAGAATTTGTAACGGGATATATTTTAGAATAGAAAACAAACATTGATTTTGTGAATGACTCCAATACTTATACCTACCACAAATGAGACGTTGGCGCCGTGATGTTGGCACCGGCGCCTCCTGAGGGGGTTCGTTACCTCGCGATGTTTTGTTGAATAAAGGGAAAGGAACGGGCGCCCGCGTCGTGGGCATGATGGTTATTGAGGAAGAAACCCATGGAAGAGAATCACAATTGGCATTGTTTGGAAAATTGCGAGAAAGGAAACAAAGACAACAATGGGAGTATAAGGAATTGGCTCGTTCTGGCATTGACTTCGGCAAAATAATAAAGAAAGAAAGAAAGAAAGAAGACAAAATGAAAAAAAAAAAAAAAAAAATAGAAAAAAAAAAAGATAAATACGAACTTCGCCAGCGCGATGCTTTTCTTCGACGAAAGCTATGTCGACTTTGAGTTGAATAGACGATGACTACGGAGGATCTCAAGAGGTCCTTCGCTCACTAAGGCGTCGAGACGTCGGGGCGACTGGGACAAGACTTCAACCGCGAATCAGAACCGACAACTAAATTATAGGGGACGTATTCAAACACAGATTTGCACCGGGAGAGCTTTACTAGATACATACCTACCACGACCCATAACTTACCCAAGCGAAACTCGAAGACATATGCGTCGATAAGATCCTGAAAAAATCCTACAATTTTTAGAAAATTGAATCGAAGACGAAATTTTGTCCATCTCTTAACAATCTTATGAACAAGTTCAGATTTCGTTTAGCCCTGCATCGTAGTCATAGGCGCCGTAGGAATTTTGGGTAACAGCAGGACCCTCAGGAGCAGAAACAATGGTTTTTTAGGGCGCGAAAGCCTTTTATCGCGAGGAGCACGCCCTCTCCTCAGCAATCGTGGGAGGATACCGCGTGGGAACCAACGCGTACCCCGCGTACCCTGCACCGGCGCGTCGTTTCCTCGGGTCCTTCTCACTAGCTGCTGCTGCTGCTGCTTGCTGAGTCACACAGACTCGACCGAGTCCTTGGGAGAGTCGAGACTTCAAGTCCAAAGACCCAAGTCCAGTGGTTGATTTGAGTCATTAGATTAAAGGGGGGTGCTGTGATTTCGGATGGAGAAACATCGGAGGTAGCAAAGACGTCGAAAATAAATTAACACTACAGATTAGATTCGGAATATATTGAAAGTCAAAAACGACGAATGAAATTCCAGAAAAAGAATCCAGAAATGATTTTCAAATTGTGTCCCAAAAAGTACCAACTAACCAAATCTTATTAAAACCAAACTAATTACATTTGCCCATGTATGATTATTTCTTGAAAAAAATATTTTTTCCCTTCCTTCTTAGATTCTTCAACCGATTTAGTCGAAATTTCGATACCAGATCTGAAAATTATTCAAAAGTATTTACGCACCAAATTTCGTTAAAATCGATGTACCAGTTTAAAATCTATATTCCTTTAACCTGAAGAATTTATAAGTGTCGATTTTTCTTGAGTGACGAAAAAAGGTGTGGTAGATTATTTTCTTCAAAAATAAATTTTCGGTAACATCGTCTTAAAGTGGCAAAGTATCGCAAAGTCTATTTTCCAATGTAACGAAGGTAAATACTAAGCCGATCGGCACGTAGAGCGACTATATTCGACGCCACTGGGACACCAGGTATCAGCGTACGTTGATCGCGGCGCCGGGTGAGCGCTCCGGTTCGACTTAGCCGCCCCGACGTTGTCCGTCCGTCGAGCGTCCGATGTCCGGCTAACAGGGCGACCTGTGGCCCCTCGAGTGTGGTCGACCGCGGGCGGTCCTGGGGGACCTGGGGGTCCCGGTCACGCGCCGATCGGCTCTCGCCGCGCGCCGATCCGCCGTACGGACACGCCTGCATAGTCCGTCATCCCATCATCCGGACCGGTCGACCTGGACACGACACCGCGAGGACGTACGTACCTACCTATGCCGCAATCCCTCCGCGGGAGGCACCGCACAATAATGTACCGCTATTTACAAGGTATTTACTCGGAAATTTAACCGTACATCGAGAGAACCACCCATGGAGGAGAGCCTCGTGTCATTTTATTGAAGGTATATATCGACGTCGAACTATGAGCTACGAACACGGAGTATCAATCGATAACGATTAATCATATCTCCTGTACTGAAAGATCGGTTCCACCCGATGAAAATACGAAGAAGAATTAAGAATCCTCAAAGGTGTGGATTTCGGATGAAATGAATGAATGAACGAATGAATGAATGAATGTGGTTGTCTGTATATTATGGAATCTGCATGTCGGATGAAACGGGAAACGGGAAACCGGACCGCGGTAGGTACTTTATTCACGGTAGTATTTGCCAATTAAAAGGTTTGCCCTGGTAACCTGGTTTCTTTTGGCGCGAGCGGAATCCGATCCTAGCGAGATCCGCTGGTCTTCATCCTCGTCTTTAGACGGTGTATCTTCCTCGCACTACCGCGACGCCCTCCTACTCCCAGGAGCCAGAAGAGACCGACTAAAAAAAGGTCAAACTCGTTTTCGATTTCGTCGCTAATTAGACTCGTTAACCGTGCAGGCGGCGTGGCAGGCCGGCGTGGCCATAACCGGGCAACCGGCGGAGACCCAACGCCGGCAGGCCGGAACGCGAACCAACGCTTCGAGCTAGTTTGTCCCCGTCGTCCAGTCCTCCAGGGTGCGTTTCTCGATCGCTGTATAAAACGACGTACGACTTGGATTCATCGCGAACGTTAAAACCGGCCGATCTGACTTACCAAAGTGTTTCTAAAAGTGGTAAACGATCATGAAAGTCGACGGAAGTCCCTTCGCGATCCTAACAGAATAATCGTGACTCAACGACGATGCGTACCTATACTATGGCTTAAAGTTCTCGGTATGCATCACCGCGTAGCTACCAACTACTACCACACTCGTTTGAAAACCGAAAGTCATTCAGACTCGCTCCGGTATAATACAACTCTCTATACCTACCTGTCCAGATTGAGACGCATCGGTGTGGGACAGATCGCTGATAGGAGATGACAAAATGAACACCGATGGCCAGGAGCCGCAAGACAAGGATCATTTTTCAACGCAAACATCCAGCTAGCGTCCTCGTCAACAACTATACATTTTTACATTATACCGATCTCACCGTGTTTCAGATCGTACGAACACCGCGAGACTTAACACACACACACACACGTTTACATATGCAAACACATGTATCTATACCTACGTATGTACATACTTACTCACCTTCGTGACGGGATTAATATTACCTTAAGCAAACGCACCTACGTATGTATACGAGTATGTATGTACATACATACATACTTACCTACTGCAGCGCCGGTGAATTGAGATAGCATAATTTCTTGCGAAGAGTTGCGAGTGCCTTGGATCGAACGCGGCCGCGGTTAAAGTCTAAAACACTGTGGGCGGCCATGTTGGATCGTGATATGGACTCGCGCAATTAAGCCCGGGTAGGCCACCCGGACGAGTATCTGCGATAAGGTGAGTCTGCCGGACCTCCTCATGCTCATCCGCATCCTCCGTCTCATCGTCAGAACTCTTCTTCCTCCTACGGAGAAAAGATCTCATCCTGAACTGCTGCACCTCCTAGCGGGGTTCGACTTGACCCCGAAACCCTCATCGCTGTACTTTGCTGCACTCGGTATTGCCCCTCACGTTAGGTCACGATTAAATACTGATTCATCTACAGCCCAGGACCAGGTACAGTCTTGTTTCAAGTTTTCTTATTTGTTAAATGAACGATCTGAGTGAGTCGAACGACGACTGGCCTTGCCAAGGCAATATTTATATCTGTTCATTTTCATACGAGGTATCGATAGCATTTTTGGTAACTATTTTTACTGATGAGAAGTAGCGAAGATGACGAGAATACGTATACGCGAAACATATAATAAGAATAAAAAATATAATAGAATTAATTTAATGGTATTCAAAGTGGCGGTTGGACTAGCAAAAGAAACGAGCGTATCCCTTCCTTCACCTGTTGTCGTTGTTTGATCAGATAAACTCTCGTGGTATGCAAATCCTAAGCGAACTAATGAAGATTAAGAATGTCCGAATAAAAAAAAAACATTAAAAAAAAAATGTATGAAAATAAGAACAAAAAATAAAAGAAATGAAATAAAGAAGGGTCTTTGCGTCCCAGAGAGCGCTCCTCCTCCTCCTCCTACTCGTTTCTTGGACATCTTCTTAACGACTATCGATGCCTAGAATTCTTGCAAAAGTTATATGCAAGATATTCTCCCACCATTGTTAAAGCGCGGGAACGAGTGTCAGGACGTGCGGACCTCCTAGAGAGAATTTCGAATCTTATACTAACTGCTGAATAAATCAACCCTCAAGTCATTGCAAGCGGGAAAGAATTCTACGGTAGCTAACCGATCCTATCGCCTACCTATAGAGCGAGACTATTCCCTCGGGTAGGTACTCGGGTCATCCGAATACCCAGGCCTTAATTATGAAATTTCTGTCGTCACCGAAAGCAGCTCCTACGATTTTTTTCATCCTGTTTTATCTCGGTTTAATTCATTCATCGAATGAATTCAACCACGAATCAGAGTCACATTTTGTACGAATAATTGATTCAGTTAATTTTTTGTCATTTTCAACGAATAATAACATTTTTTGCAATATTGAGAATCGTTGGGGGGGGAGGGAGGGAGGGGGGTGAGAATCGCAATAGCGACGTCCTGTCGCGATCGAGGCTTTTGGCCGCAATTCAATGGTAAAGACACAATCCTCGGGCATAGAGTGGCAATAGATCTCAAGAAGTCACCAGCGCCCTGTTCAATCCGATAAGATATATATAAATATACAAGAATACGGTGTAACAGCCGGGAGCATCATTATCCGAGTTATTTATTGCTCTGCGTCTTCATGCAAAATTGTACTCTCCGATCTTCTCTTCGTCTTTTCCCTCCGCCCTTTATAATACCGTTGAACTGAAGAGATGTTACAAAGCGGTTACTTTCGGTATACCTATTTAAATACAGTATTCTCTCATGGTGTGACGTAATGCTATTCGATATAACATATATTATGAATTAAAAAAGGAAGGAAAGAAATTACATTTTTTTATTTCTCTTCATTCTCTTTTCTCTTTCACGTTTTTTTTACTTTACGAATCGGGGGCGGTGAGTGGGTGTTGTTCAGCTACACCTTTTAAAAGCCGTTCGATTGTCGGCGATTGTTTTACCATTCGAGGCCAACGAAACCGCGCGTAATTTGCTATTAAACAACCGTTTAGAGACGGAGATATAAATTATCTGGCTTACCTGTACCGCCTCGATCAATTACTCTTATTTATTGGTCAGGGAGATAAAAACTGATTTGGTAATACCCGGAATGATTGTTCTCGCTTTTCGCTTGTGATGTTTTACTGTATTGCTACTAGACTGTGAAGTCTCGCGCTTCGCTATCTCCTAATATTGAAAAGAGGCATTTTTGAAGCATTAATCAAGCAAAAGTTAGGATTTATCAAACAGGGTTTTAAGCAGTTAAAGTAAAAGCAATTCGGATCCTTTGGGTCACTAATTATTCAGAGAGAAAGTCTTTGTCATACGAATAGCGAGCATTTTCGTGTAATTTTTAAATAACAAACTTTATCGTCTGTATTTCTATTTTCTAGATAAAAAAATCTTCTGAGCAATTGAAGTGGAAAAAAAGCTAAAATCGAATTTTGTTCCGAAGGACCTAGTTCTTGTAATTTTGATTTTGGATATATTTGTATTTATTTATTTTGAATGAGTTCTGAATTGCGATTCGTATTTGTATTCGATCTATTTTATCGCATAATAATATCCACGAAGTGCACTTAGCCAAAGTCTCGAGTTTCTGATTCGAAGTTTAATTTCAAGTCCATGTCTGGAGTTTTGTGAGCCTTTAAATCTTGGCACAAGGTTTGTGAGCTTCGCAAACACTGAACGGTGCATATCGCCAGCGGGCTCAAAGCCAGCCGGCAAACACCCCCGCTCTAAGATCCTCTTTTATCTTTTTTCTTATTTCTTATTTCTTTTCTCTTCACTCTCTTATTCGTTTCTCTTTTCTCTTACCGATTTAAAGATCTCTCCTTCTCTCTCATAGCCTCGCGCTCTTTCCACGCAAGGCGATAAATCACAGCCCCATAAACAACCAATATCTCTCTTCGAATGTTTACTGAGCGCGCTTTAAATGCTTGTTAAAACAAACCTACGCCTGCGCACGCAAGCTAACCATCCTCTTCTCTTCTTTTCTCTTCCGTTTCATCTCCTGTTTCTCCTTTCTCATTTCTGCGTCCTACCTGGTCCAGACACTTTACGCGAAATGGATATGCCACCCTTCTGCAGATCTTCAATCCTACAGCAAATTACCAAGACACTTTTAACTTACCGTACTAGATAAAAGCTCAGCCTTTTCTTAACTGACAAAATCAACGAACAACCTCGTTTTTAACGCCTGCATCATATAAGGATGATAAATTATCGGGTACTAAATCCCTTTTTTTTTTTGTTCTCTCTTTCATTTGTTGAGACATGCCTAGGAGAGGTTTCAGCGTGAAGCTGAAGTAAGAAGAAAAAAAAAAAAAAAAAGGAAAGGAACTAGAGATGAAAAATAAACGAATACGAAAAATCGATAACAGCGAGTCTCCTCCCCGAAGTCATCACCTCTAGAAAAATCATTGATCGGTTTTAATGCATCGATTACTATTCATAACGCGGGGATACATCTCTTCGGTAATATTCACATTCTATACTAACCCGAAGAAGCCAGGTCTGTATGGTTAAAGGTTCCACCATAAGCTTGGCCGGTTCAGTTGGTCCATCGAGAAGTTATAGGTAAAGGCGTGGAGTAGGCGGGCTCCGTAGCTCATCAGCAGATTGAGTTATAGCGCCCTAAACTAAAGGGAGGCTAACTCAAACGCCTTGCGGGTGTAGAAGAGAGAAGGAGACCGAATATGGACAGTGAAGAAAAAGAAGAAGAAGAAGAAGAAGAAGAAGAATAAGAAGAAGAAGAAGAGAAAGAGAGAGAGAGCTGTCAGCGATGAGATAGGTAATGGATAGCCCCGAATCAATTACCCCGAGCTTTTTAAACGGTCAGTCGATACCGCGCTTAAGAGGGGTTAACAGTTTTGATTCATAGTCAAAGTAATTTCCAATCTTAGCATTTTTATTTTTCACTCTATTATTATTTTGTTTTCCATATATAATTGCATCGCGGTTATATTTTGCGGAAATCGGCTTTTCTATCTCTAAAAAAAAAAAATTGAAATCGGTTTGTCGATTAGATCCAAAACAAAAAAAGAAAAAAAAAAAATGCAAGTTTCGTAATTGGCTGCAGAATATCGGTCGGTGCGACAAAGAGGTAAAAGAAGTCCTTTGCTCAGCTAATGGAAAGATTACGGAGGCTGAAGGAGGTAGATGTAGCGCAGCTATCGATGACACTTTGTATTGGTTAGCGTCTCGACGCGTCTCTCTTGGCTGTGGTATAGAATAACGAATAGCTATCGAAGTTTAAAGTTATCGTTGTCGTTATCGTACGTGTCTTGAAGTTATAGCTGGTGTATATAATAGCAGTAGCTGCGATTCCCTACAGTTGAAAAATAATCGGCAGCTGTGAACGGGGCAGATTAGAATTTAGCGATTCGCTAAGCGAGGCGCGTCCGCTTCAGCTGGCTAATAAAGAATAAAAATAAGAAAAAAGAGAAGTAAAAGAGGAAGAAGAAGAAAAAAATAAAAAAGATTTGTTTTTTGGCACCTCGCGATAGCTTATACATATTCGCGTCACGCATCTCTCGATAGCAGAAGCTAACCACGCGCTACTACTACGTTTTGCGGTAGTTTTTACCCCCGTGTCCCAATTAGTCGATCGCCTAATTGTCGCCTCTCTGAGGTAATTATAACGTAAATGGAGAAGGAGAGAAATAGCGAGAGGGAATTAGCGAAGGAGAATAAGTCGAAGTCGAAGACGGTGGTAAGGAGGTGGTAAATGATTCTTATCTTTATTAGCGGATTGGATAATCCATGAAATGACCGGTAACTCGGGGTTCACGCCTGAAGCACAACATAACGAGTCAGCAGACAACAATTTGCGAGACCCCTAAAACAACACAATTATTCTAATGGCTCGGAGCACCCGCCTCAGAGAATCGCTGAGATGCATCTGTTCTCCATTCCCCGGTTTGTGAAGAAGGCGGCAAAGGAGCTGAACGGTATAGGGGCGAGGGAGGTAAGAAGAGGGATTTGAAACCGCAAATTGGACGGGAGCGCGTCTAAAGATCTTTTATCTTCTGTGTCCTGAAATTATCGAGGAAAATTTTAGGTATTATTTTAATCAGACGAGAACAGAACAGAAGAGAACAGAACGCCGCCTCGCAGGAAGTGAGTCTGCTAAATATCCCGTGTCCTCCGTGACTACGATATTTTTACTTTTTCTTCATCCTCTCCTCATTCTTGTGTTTTTCGGTTATTTTTGACAAAGAATCCTCCGAAGAAAACTGGCATGGTAAATAATCATCCGGGGCGAAGTGTCATTGAGGATTTAAGGGTCTCGAAGTTGCAGTGTGTTGAGATAAGTGAAAAATAACGAATTAAAGGATATGGGAACGCGGTGAAATATCTCGGATACGTGTGGATAACGTTAGACGTATATAGAAGCCAGAAACATGGCCACCGCGTTTCAGCTATCGTTCGATCGGCTGCAGTGAGCCAGTAAGGCCCAAAGATACCCAGTCCGTTCGACAGCCTCAGGACCAAATTAACTTCGAAATAACTTGAGCCTACTAGGAACTAATAAATTTACCTCTTCGAGGAATAAATCTGTCCGATCAGTATTTTATTTAATTGAAAGAACGAGTGTATGCCCGAACGATCTGGCAAACACCAAAATCTCACGACGCCAACATAACCCTCGCTAAAATCGAGGTGAAATAAAAAAAATATATATATTTATACCATTTTCGAATGTCAATACTTTGCGAAACTTTAGACTAGTTTTATCAAACGAACACCTTCACAAGTCCGTTCTTGTTTTTTTTTTTTTTTTTTTTTCTAAAATATATATAGACGAGATTTGTAAGCGTAAAAAATGGTCGAAGTATCCGCATGGTAGGTACGTACGTATGTATGTACATACGTACGTAGCGATACTCCTTCAGAGCACGAGTATATTATACGCTCGTATAAGATAAGAGCTGTAGCAAGGCATAGATATAAAAGCGAGCGCAATTTGCATATATTGCCTTTCCCCTGCAGCTTCCAGAGTCCCCTTGAATTCGTTCTGCACGACGACCTTTGTCCAGGGTACGTACGTACGTGCCACAATGGCTACTCTCTGGGTCCCTCTCTCGTTTCTCTTACACCCTCCACCATTCTTTCTCGCAGAAGAGAAACGCGATCGCAAACAAAGAATCTCCGGCGCGAGCGAGCTTAGCCATGGTGAAGAAGAAGCACGAGCACCAGCACCACGTACCAGGAGGAGCAAAAGCAGCAGCAGCAAAAGCAGCAGCAACAGCAACAGCAGTAGGTAGTGAAAAAGTGTATAAAAGAAAGATAAGAAGCGTCGAAAAAGGTGAAAAAGGTACTAAAGGCAAGAAAGTCGATACACGAATAACTGATTCGCCGTTGGATATTCTGCTGCGGTAAGGAAAGAGACAGAAAAAAAAAACTAAAAGTAAAGAAGTTGACAAAATTGGAAAGAAATAATCGAACAAAAATTAACTAAGTAGATAAACAATGACAGAGCTTAATCTGCAGCTTAACAACAACATCGAGATGTCATGGTGATTTTCTTACTCGATATATCTAGCTTTTTCCTACCGTACCTTACGGAAAATATATCCTCAGATTTTGGGGGAACGAAGAAATGACGTGAAGGATAATACCGCGATGGGCTAGAAATTGCGGGAAAGGAATGGTCGCAGGGTTAGCTAGACGATATGTTGGGGGAAAAAGCTGGCGAGTATAGTAGTGAAAAATGAACAAAAGTAAATCCCTCGACATAGCCAATGGAATCGAAGAACTAAAGGGCATCGAGGCCGAATCAGCGGCAGCCTACGTGCGACAGGTTCTGCCGGGCCCCGAGGCCCTGGGACCAGGGACCACGGACCAGGGACCAGGGACCAGAGACCACGGACCATGGACCCGGGTCCTCTTCGCCGTCCGCTTGCGCCTCGCCGAGGAGACATTATTTACAACGAAGCCGCGGGAGGACAATGCCGGGGACCAGTCCTCGGAGCCATCTTACCTTCCTTTTCTGTTCTCCATATGCAACAGCATCTGCCGATCGAGAAGCTAAGCGAGCGCGGTTGATACCCTAGCGCGACTTTAGGTTCCATGGTCTTTACGAACCGCAAACTTCAACAGAACTTGGCTATCTGTCTGCGTTCTTCCTACTGTATAGAAACGAGGAATCTCGATTTCTATCCTCACCCTCACCCTCTTCGGATTCGGATTTCTTCGACATATTCAACGGGCAGCATTTAGATCAGTTGAATTCGACGATGTCGTAGATTGTCTAGAAGTTTATACCGAAATATCGGTTCTTTTAATTTCTAGGAAATATCGTAGCGTGAAAATCGTGCAGAATCGATCTTTGGACATCTGAGAACTCCAAACAAAAACTTAGGATTGATTTTTAACTGGTCTTTTTTTGCCTATTCTTTCGAGAGTTCAGGAACTGGGTACAGGAAAATGGACGTGGGAAATTGCAGAAATGTTGTTTAGACGATTTTAAATCCTTGAAGAGATATCATTCGTTAGAACGAATACAAAAATCCTGAATTTTTATTTACGTTTCTAATACACACAAATCTTCGCCGATTTTCTTAATTCATTTGGAACTGGTATCCAATTTTTTCTAAATCTAGTCCGCCCTAAAATTGGGGAGAAAAACTTGTCAAGCTTCCCTAAATTTTTCTTCACGCAAAAACTGATCCTCGATAAATGAACGAAAATGATTTTCGATACCCATCATAAATAAAACGGAAATGATATATATGCGATAAGATTTTCTCATCCGACAAATGGCTACTGTTCGTTCGTATATAAATCGGGGATTGAACTCGTCACGAGATGTGGGTTAACAAAAAAACCTTCAACATTTCCATCATTTTTGGTGGCAGGTTTTTAATCGACCGGTGTTTCAGCATCCCGATGCTCGCAATGTCCGGTATACATATATGTATCTTGATAATACATATATGTATAAAGGTACGGAGGGAACGGCGATGGCTGCCTGAAGCAGCTGGCCACTGCCCTTCTTGTGGGACATCGCAGCAGCAGCAGCAGCAGCAGCAGTAGCAGCAGCAAGGAATATACGTTATATCACTGGACAAGGCAGCCGGGTAGCCGGGGACCAGTGCCTGGAGTCGGCGACAGGGTCTCACGAATAAAAACCTCGGGATCGCGAGTGAACGGCGAACGGTGAACGGCTGAACGGGTGAACGGGTGAACGGGTGAACGCGGAGCGGCAGCCACGGTTGGCGTTCCGACGTTTGACAGAACAAAAGACGATCGGCCGAACCGCGACGCGTTTCCTCCTCTTCTTCTTCTTCTTCTTCTTCTTCTTCTTCTTCTTCTTCTTAATCCTCATTCTCCTCCTCTTTCACCCTCCGCCCTCTCGTTCTCTCTTCGTCTTTCTATGTGTCTCACCGGCCTGCCAAACTACCGATTCGTCCTCAGGCATTGCGTACAAATTACCGAAAATTGGCCCACTTTTTAACGTTGTTAATGACTTTGAAGAAACGGTGGGAATACCGATACGTCGAGGCTGTTTCACAAGCGGGAATCGGATAGGAATCTTCCTCGTCTACTCCTGCTCCAATCGTACGAGACTCTCGCCTATCGCTCACTCGTTCTTGATCTCTTCTTGATATTTTTTTTTTTTTTCTCTTTCTTTAAATTTAACAAAAAACAATCCACGTCGCTCTTCGTATCCCTCGGCACTTGGTATTCGGTCGATTTACGAAACGATTTTAATCTTCTATCACACTCGAGAAATTGCTATAATTTTTTGCATTAACTATACGAAGCGCATTTACGCGACGTCTCATTCATTTTTATCCATCTCTGTATATCGCACGAATACAAATTTTATAGAAACTCAATTTATTTACTTACTTTTTGCAAAATATATTTTCTATCGAAATTAATGCCGGTTAGATGCATATTCGCTAAAATTGTATCGCGAAACGTGTTATAGGTACCTACTGCAGTCATGGTCGTGGGTGAAGAAAAACTGAGAAACGAAAAAAGAAAAAAGAAAAGAAAAAAAAAGAAAAAGATGCAAGAATATTCTTCGCGTGCAGTTTAACCACGCTTGGCTAATTGATGCAAAATTCAATTGGTTTCGGACGACCGCCGTAGTTAGTGCGAGAGAATCTCTACGCTTGGAAATTAAGCTCGCGCGTCATCGTTATTAACCGTGAAACTAGATATTTTCTTCCGGTAAAAAAGGAAATGAAATAAGAAATTGAAAAAGAAGAAGAAGAAGAAGAAGGAGGAGGAGGAGAAGCAGAAGAAGAAATCTTCAAAGAAATTAATGTAGTCAGAGTTATATCTGTCGATATAAACCTCAACGTATGGTATAAGTTATTACGCAAGCTTAGAATCTCGTTGAAATATAACATTATAGGGTATAAATGGTTGAAATTTTTCTATATATTAATAGTATATCGCGTGTCTAATTGATCACGCGAAGTAAACACTCGCGTGTCGCGTTATGAAATTTTTATAAAACGATAAACGATCGATAAGAAAAATGAAAAATAAATCCGAAACGTTTCGATTTTAAATATCAACAAAAAAAAAAAAAAATCGATAAACAGATGCAAATATGATAATTTCTCATATAGCTTATCGATTCCGCTCTTCAGTCTATCCAAATTGATAAAAAAAAAAAAGAAGTTTTTAAACGAATGCGGAATTGTCGTGCAACGATCTTTATCGAAGTCTTATGTATAGGTGCTTCTTGACGAGTGAAAATAGTAGCTTTTGAATTCATTTATGCATAAAGGTTTGAATGAATGGAAGGGTGGGGCCCGTTAGGCCTTGTGTCTCGAGCTCATTAAATATTAACGAGGATCTCAATTTCTTCATTTCGATGGCGCGTCGTCGGGTCGCGTTGCGTTGCGTTGCGTTACGTTACGTTACGTTACGTTGCGGCGAGTGTGAGCATATATTGCTAGTGCTAGTACGAGTGGTAGTAGGTACAGCTACGATGCACATTCATGAAATAAGAAAGAATAAGAAATATATATGTATATACGAAGTAAGGAAGTATAAGGAAGAGAAGGAAGGATCGAGTGGATATAAGCAGCTAAGCGAGCAACAAACGCGACCAACGTCGAGAGAGGCCGCATATAGATTGAAAATTAACTTATACGAGCGAGAACAAAATATACGGTATGCAGCTAGCCACACACCATATATATATATATATACATATATTTATATATATATATATATATATATATATATATATATATATATATACATATATAGCTATGCTTTGCTTACTTACCTTATACCAACCACCTCCACCTCCACCTTTACCTTTACCTTTACCTTAGCTTACCGTGATATTTACACGCGTGCAGAGTTATATAGAGGCCTTGTACCTATCTCTTGAGGTAAAAATCAAGTGTCAGAGTCTAGGTTCAGAACTGGAGTCCGTCGCGAACGTCGTTTAGCAGTTACAACCATAAAATCTCTCGAGCTTACCTCACCCCATACTAAGGATATATACCATGGCGTTAATTGATCGGGTTCTATTGTCTCGCTTAACGCTTGAAGCTATTAACTACTCGGTTTCTACTATCGCGGAAGCTTTGTGCCAACGTTTTCAGCTAGACTTATTAATACTTCAAAATTGGATTTGTAGGTGTTTACCCTTCATTATATATGCGTATATGTATATAATATATTTTTTTTTAATAATTTTTTTATATATATAGGTATATATATATAGGTATATATATATATATATATATATATATATATATATATATATATATATATATATATATATATATATATATATATATATGTATATGTATTGTTATTTATTACACAGTTAAGGTTGCATTCAAACTTCGCACCCTACAGCAGATATGTTCTAGAAAAGGTGTTTTTTTTTCCTTTTTCTTTTCGTTCACTGCACTACACTCATTGATTATAATTATCATTAATTGATATACATATATGTATGTATGTATGTACATACGTTATGTCGATGTACATTTATTCTGCATCTCCTTTATTTCATTTTGTTTTTCTCCAATACTTATTATCGACGATAATTGCAATCGGTACAAAGATTTTTACTTATAAATAATAATAATATAAGTAACTAATATAATTTCATCATACATAATATGCATATGTGTATCCTATCATCGTCAAATAATGAATAATATCGAAAAGGGTTAAAAACGTTTTTTTTTTTCATTTTTTTCAAACCAATTATACTATTTTAGCATAAATTATTTAAGGATTGCAATTATTGTTCTTTCGATACGGTCTTATAGCATTGTCAGATTGATTGTATCAAATAATTAAATCCGGTCTTTCCTGTGCTTATATTAATTATTAATTATTAATTATTAATTATATTATACAGTATTACGTTCAAGTAGGTATTATTCTTCCCACATATGTTATTAAATATTGTTATTCTATAGTCTAAAGTTTTTTTTTTTTTTATTAATTCGGAACTGGCGTGGAACTATTTCGTTATCACTTCTGTGTATTACATTTAGTTTTTATTTTTCATTTTTTTTTTTATTTTTCATTTTTTAATACATAGGTATGATAGGTATGTATATATATATATACTATTATGTATATGGTTTATACATTATTATCAATAATAAATAATCTTTCGATCTGATATATCATCTTTTTACTTTTCTTCTTCTTATTTCTTTTTATATGGGTAAAGAGAGAAAAAAAAAATGAAATAGAGGATTATAACGATATTCCAAACTTCTACTATACACGATGTAAATAAATAAATAAATAAATAAATAAATAAACAAATGACTAGCTAATTCGCGAGCTACCGTTTTACTCCCGACATATACATATCCTCAAGGTATAATAGACGTGTCTATTGAAAGCGTGTGGCTTGGTAAGTGGCATAGCAAGTGGGGTTTGTTATCTGGTTAAATCTTAGCAGATAATCTTTAGCTCACTTCTTCAATACCCGTGGTAAATACGGTGAATAGAAATCGATTCCTTTCACGCGAGGTAATATACCAAACCTCGATTTAATCCGTTAATAATCTCGATCTTCGTATTCATATATAGTAGGTGTATATATATTATACATACATTAAAGTATACAAACAACGATTTCCTACGATATATTCATTTTATTTTATTTAATTTTATTTTATTTTAGTTTGGTTAAAGTTTTTCTTCATTTCATTTCAAATGATTTTTCTCAACAACATATTGCGGCCACCATATCCTATCTTCTATCCAATATGGCCGGGGAGGGAGCCAAAATTCTCCTCCTCCGTTTCAAACCGACGTCAGTAAAGATCCGAGAATGATACTTGAGATGAAACACCGGAATGAAGATGGTGTAACGCGTGAAGTTCTTCCATAGATGCTGGAGGTAGGCTATTGCTGTCTCCTAAAAGGCTGGAACTTGGTCCCACACTGGGAGGGCCTCCTTGGTTCGAGGACGCTGGTGTTCCTGGACATCCAACACCACCTCCACCGCCGTTGCCCTCTTGCCGCATCATGTTTCTCCGCCATTTTGCACGAGCGTTTTGAAACCAAACCTGAAAAAGGTAAAAAAAAGGATGTCTTTCTTTTTTACTTCTTTAGTGTTATTTTTTGCGAATTTTTGCTATCGATTTTCACCTGCAGGACTCGCTTTGACAAACCCGTCTTCTGGGCCAACTGCTTCAAGTCTTTAGCATCCGGGTTTTGGTTAATAGCAAAGTAACTCTTCATTGTACGAAGTTGATGGTGTTTGAAACTAGTCCGCATGCGTTTTGTCCTTTGACTTTGATGCACCGATCCGGGTGAACCGACGGAAGCGTCGTATGCCGTCAGCGACTCCATCGACGAGGATAACTCGCTGGGGTGTAGCAGTTCTGAAATCGTGTCAGAAAATTTGAACCGTTACATATATACATAAAAAAAAAAAAAAAAAGCGGCGATGATGAGAATCCAAAATCTCAAATGGGGTAGAAAAAAGAATCAAAATAAAGAGCAGGGTATGAGATAATGTTATACAACTTATGGTGGACCACACACAGAGTCTGGAATTACGTAAAAGACTCGTTTACTTGGATCTAGTTAACTGCCAGTTGTTTAGTTATTCTATAAAGTAGAAGCAGCAATTTGCACGGACAAATGCGGAAAGATACGTAGCCGTGTGATCGGATTCTATAGCAATTAATGGTGGAACGTGACGTTTGGAAGCGTCACGTTTAACGATGCGGTAGGTAAGAAAATCTGAGATTATGGAAAAACGAAAAAAAAAAAAAAAAAAAGTAATGAGGGGTGCGGGAGGGGGAAACGCAAAAAAAAAAAAAAAAATATATATAATGAAAAGAAAAAAAAAAGAAAAAATTACCAAAAGAATAGCGTGCATACTAAGAATTCTGGGACACCGTTGAAGGGAACCGGGACAAGCGGTGCATCGCAGCTTGCAAAGTGGAATTACAAAGACACGTGCTGCTTAAATAAATCCAAGGAGTAAAAAAGAACCGGGAAAGAATGGGGAAAAAAAACTTGTTTTCCATAAAACATGGAAGTAACAGCTGCTGCTCAGGAATGACGAAGTGCGTCCTTTAACGGGGTGAACCATTTACGGAACGGTTGTAAAGTGGGTACCCCGATCGTGCGCGCACACCACGCCTGACGATTGTTCAATCCGATCGATCCGATGCTCAATACTCGGGGGTTTGATCTCGCGTATATCGTTTAAAAGAAAAAGGAACAAAGAAAGAATGAAATAAATAAAGAAAGAAATGAAGAAAAACAAAAAACAAAAAAAAAAAAAAAAGAGAGCTAAAATAACCGGGACCAAACAGTTCGGCATTTCCTACGACGTGATCAATCAACGATACATGCTCGCAATCAGTAGTTTCGTCGGTCACAACAACCAGAATCAGGACTTGGTTTCGTTCGTTGAAACTGTCCGAAGCTGGATCCGCCGATCATCGATCATTTTTTCCGAAACGATCGCTTCTTGTATCTTACAAAAAAAAAAGTAAAACCAATAATATATAAGTTAACGATCTTTCTGCATGCGTATCCAAAAACTGAAACTTCCTTAAACAACATAATTCAAGAGGACAAAAAAAAAAAAAAAAAATAGAATAACAAGGAAATAGTATAATGCGAATTGCGAATACATCTGCTGCAACGTCGTCGCTCTCATCCTTCACATCCTTCAACTTGCAATTTAAACTCCAAGAGATCGGTTAAAGCAGCGCAAGATCGTTAATTATTTACGAAACATATTTGATATCTTAAAGTATAATTAAATCGTCGTTAATAATCTTCACTCCCCAAAAATTTACGGCGCGCCCTGGGCCCCGGGTATCCTGCAATGACGTTAACATAACAGCTCGCGTAATCCAGGTAGCTCAAGGCAATTATCACAATATTGCGTAACCGAACTGTCAATAAAGATTGTACAATCGAAATAAGGATACCGATACCTACTCTCAGTTTGCAGTGTAGCAGCAGTATACATGCGATACGGTTAATACTGGTCAAAGCCGCTGATACGTTGTCACTTTGTCTTGTCTCTAGGTACACGGTAGCACAAATTCTCAATGCAGAACTTCATTCCGCAGTTATTTTTCATCAGATTTTATGTATAATATAAGAAACAAGTTAGAAGTTTGACCGGTTTTTGTTGGTTTAATATTGGTTAAAAATCTTCAGTTGGTATAGGACTGCAGCGATTCCATCATTGTCCGAGTATTTATATATCGATTGAATGTAAAAAATAATTTTCAAATTATTTTATAAAACGCTTTATAACATATACCTACACGAAGAGGATGCATATCTGGAGTATTTTATTCAAAGCTATGTGCTTGCGGGTTCTGTGGGATTATAGCGGTCCGGTTCTGCCCGGATGGAAGTGAGCTGGTGGTTGCGTGTGGAGGTTTTACATGCGCAGTGGTCAACGTTGGGTGACCACCCAACGACGAAGGAAGAGCTGATCTGAGAGGCTTGGCTTTGCTTCGTTGTGCAGAGTATAAACGTAGGTACCGAGGCACTCGCGAAGAGTCAATCTAATAAATAACACGACAGTGGATAACCATTGAATTCAATTGAGAAAACAAGTTTCGAATAAGACTAAAACCCAGCTCTTCGCTACTGCCACAGACGGGGGATATTCTCCCGCGGTTTACAGTAGCTGCAGAATTCGTTCTTACGAAAATTTTCGTCTAATTAAAATCGGCAAAATCTCTATTTCTCTTAAAATCATCTTATAGATGAATATCCAATCGATACATCGATTTCGAAACTGCAATCTTCCATCTCGGGATGGTCGCATAATCTCCAGTAACAAGCCTGCGTAAGTTTCTCTTTTTTTCTACCCTTGCACGATTTAGGACAAAAAATCTCGAAAAATAGTAATTAATTTTCTTGTATTTTGGGAATTTGATATTCTCATTGCTTCAAGGAATACTTTCATAGCCGAGTGTATCTCTCGTCGAGGTATTATATTCGTTTCGTTACTACCACGGCGGGCAAGTCGAACCTTCCGCAGTGTGGTGGTCCTCCTTTCTGTTCAAGAAATCTCCGCAATAAGTTTTGCGGAAGAATCCCTTTGCCGCAGCAGCACGAGAGTAAAAGGAATAATAAAAAAACAAAAAGAAGAATAAAAAAGCAAAAAGACACCGAAAAAAAGAATGCAGCAACTCGAGTGCCAGTTATCATTACTTTTCGACTATCGCAGATTTTATCGATACGAAATGAAAGAAAAAAAAAAAAAAAAAAACCATCGCCACTACCACTGCTGGACTAAATATAGCGCGATACAACTTATATCGCAATTCGATATCGTTACGTAATTTTACGGTGAAACTAATGCAAAAACGGAACGGGTCGGTGAATCAATTCAACGCTTTGCGATAGGCTTGCCTCTATAGTAGTAGAGGTGAAATTGAAGGACTATAACACGAGTGACAGAGTAGATAAATATACGCATGTGTATATAGAAAGAGAAAGAAACTCTATGTATATCTATACATCGTATAGGTAAAAGGTGAATTCAGTCGGCGGCGCGCGGCCATTCTGTGGTCGCTGAGGGCTGAAGGCACGCATTGGTCAGTGCAGCATTCTTTTACCGGAGGAGCGGCCAATCAATGCATCTACGCGCCGATACCCATCTGTCACTGTCACCGTCTCGGTCTGGTCCCTGAGATCGGGAGTTTCTCCCGGGGGATGGAAGGCATCCGCGAGACGTCCTCAGGGCGGCAGCTATAACCTTATAACTTAAATTAATCCGACAAATTTCAGACGAGAGTAAATTAAACTTCCGAGATCGTTTTTGAGCGACCGTTTCAACCCAGGATTAAAATTATCGAAAATCGATAGTGAGATCACGAGGAGGAAAAAACGACGATGATCCCCTCAGGATAGATTTTCAGGCCGATTGTGTTTTAAGAAAGAATTCGATGTTCTAGGTAGTAAGACAAAACGATTGAAGGTTAAATTTGAGCTCCTTTCGTGTGTAAAGGGAGCTTAAAGATCGTACGGTACTCGGAGACAGGAAAGGAATCGGGTGCTGGTGTGTTTCGAGATTGCGATTGCAGGAGTATCGTTCGAAAGACGAAAGAGTCGTGGTATAAAGTCGAACGAAGAGCGAAGAGTAAGAGGACAAGAGAGTGGATCCTGTAGAGAGACAGTTTCGTACGGGACGTCGCGTCATTCCAAGGTTTTACAAAAAACTGGTGCAATTATATATAGAGCCAATAAAACGGGCGGCAACCGGCAGTAGCTTCTCTCTTCTCTTCACCGGTAGGACTGCAGTCAGCTCGAGGTGCAGACCGTATATTTCGCGTTCTGTTTCCCAGAGACGAGTGGAGTGGTGTGGAGTGGAGTGGAGTAGAGTCGGGTTCAAACATCGACGTAGAAATACCTAAGGGACGGTAAAACTCACTGAGGAAAGATTTTACGGTTCTTTGATCGTAAATTCCTTACTCCCGCCATCTTTCATCGTTCCTTTATCCTCCTTATAAATTTTTGTTCACTCATTTTTACATTGATCATTCTCATTTTCGAAGATAGTTTTTTATTTCCCCGGTTACATCACCAATCGTTTCTAGTTATTATCGCAATTTCTAATCGCCCGTGTCTGAAGTAAAAGCAAAAAAAAGTAAATTAAATTTCCACATCTCCTTCTCAGCTGGTCATACCGTGTTCGCGTTACCTTACTGCGATATCGATTACTCAACTTAACGACACCTATTCACGATTAAATCTCTTCTTTCAACCGTTATTGATTAATCGATACTATTTTCGGTATTCGAAATACGTCGGATGTTAGACACGCGTCATCTACACGCTATGTCACTAGATAACGCGTGTCTTGTTCTTTCGTCGATCGACTATTTAGCCGCATGGCACAGTTGACATTGCGAGAAACGTTTTATAATCCAAGACATCGACAGAACATCGCGATTATGTCTCACGGTTTTATCGACAGGAATTTATCCACTTTTTACACCTGCAATTTTTTACTTCTTCGTCTTCTTCTTCATATCTTAATCTTCTTCTTCTTCTTCTTCTTCTGCTTCTTCTTCTTTTTCGTCATCTTCTTTTTTCATGCGACCCCTGCGCAGAATCCATTCTATTCAAGTTCCAAATTTTTCTTTATTTTAACTCCAACGGGGCGAAGGCCATTGAAACATTATTATCCAGGGGCTTTATTCCGAGTCTGGGCAAACTTTACCCAGCGTTAATAATTCTTTACTTCCGTTACCCCATCCCTCCATATACACCCTTGTTCTCACTATTTCTCTTTCTCTTTTCTATATATCTCGCTTTTTCTACCTCCCCATGCGATTTAGTATTCTCGTTGGGAAACGCAGTAAGCGAAATGTTTACTCTGGCCCGAAGATTGGAGTGCAAATTCATTGCCGAGCAAATAATACCCGCCCTCAATCTGTCGAATCAGTTGCTCTGGAGGCTCGTGCCAGTCAGGCAAACGTCTACAGGGATCGGTTGGTCGCTCGCTCTTCTGTTTAGATTCAACGTTTTAAATCCGGAACGCTTACCACCCGGCCAATTACACTTTACAAAAACCCCCCCTTCCCACGTCGTGCCAATTACTTGTATTTATATACACCCGGTGGGGTAGGCAGGTATAGGAAACCCGTAAAATCCCTGAGCCGAAGACATTAACCCTTTTACATATTTTATAAACAGATGTAGTTATTGTTGTATATCATTGCGATCATTCGGATTCGAAATTTCCAATGTGTGTAGAAGTAGAGCAGGTATTGCTAATCGGAAAATCGATAATGTAACCTTGTATCATTTTCTAATTGAGATATTAATTCAGATACTCACCTAATGCACCAGCTGCCAATCGCATCGTAACTGGTAACTCGGAACCCGTTGCGTCAGACAATTTCCGTTTTCGAGGACGACCTTTTTGAACACCGCCACCAGGAAGTGGGCTTTGTTCAGCAGCACTGAAGTAGGCTGGACCTGGAGATACCCCGGGTGATCCAATGTCGTCAATACTACCACCAGCGCTGCTGTAGTCTGCAGCGCAGCAGATAAGTTCGTAGTGAGGTCTTTGCAGAGAATACGAAGAATAAGAATAAGAAGAAAAAGAAGAAGAAGAAGTAAAAGATGAAGAAAGGAGGGTATCAAAAGGAGAGCGTTTTCTCACATCGAATATTACAGATTTTTGAATTCATATCAAAGAAAATTTATTACCTGCAATAAACCAGCCCTTCTCTCTGCCCGAAATGGTCACCCTTGTTCAATGGTATCCCGCATGATGCACAGGTGAAACAAGCCACATGATAGACCAGATCTCTCGCCCTCATCACCAATTCGGATGCAGATATACCCGCCCTACATCGAGCGCATCTTGATACTGCGAAAAGTCTGCGACAAAAAGATAAAAAAGAAAATTAAAAGAAATGGAATTTCTGTTTGGATCAGATTTTTCACAGAGGGATATCATTCCCGATTGTAACGTTGGTAAAAAAAAGCAAAAAAAAAAAAAAAATGACAAAAAAAACATGTGGTATTATTTTCAACCATGCGGGTTTACAAAATTGTATGAAATATTTATACGATGTTTTAATATAAACTGCAGCAAACTGAAGCTGGAAACAGAGAGAAAGAATTTCGAGAAATGGCGTATAATGGTGCAATTCCGTTGGTAACGGCGGTAGTATTTCTCCATTTTTCACTACTTCGTTCATCGTCGTATAACGCAGGTCGTATATACCTACATACATTTTCATATTCCACCACCGCAGGAGTGGCACAGGGTTTTCTTACAATTCCATACGATTCTCTCTTCGTTTTACTTTATACGTACACGCACACGTCCGCCCACCTAACGTAGTGTAAGAGTCTTACCGTTTTTAAAATACTGAACAATGAAATGAAATGCAATAGCAATGGCAATGGCAATGGGGACCAACGTTAGCACAAACGTAGGGTAAGGGGGTAGGGTATATAAGTATTTTATGCGTGTATAGAGACTACTGTATTCAGGTATAAGGCTATATGAGAAGAAGGACTTTGCTGCACTGCTCAGGGAGTTTTACCCGAGTTGGTTTAGGTATATAGATATCCGTTGCAACTCTCGAGTATTGTATTGTTGCATATTGCATGGAGTGTCTCGTTGTTTTCCTCAGTAACGAACCAGAAAGATACGGGAGGCGCTTCCTCTCTACTTCGAAGCCACTTTTGTTGCTCTGGAGAAACATAAAGAGTACGTATCATCTACCTATATACCTATACTTGCTATACTGAATCACGATAATAAATTTTCTTGCAGTAAAAATTACATACTTATATATATCTCTTTAAGATTTTAGATTTAAATTCAAAACTTGAGATGTTACGTACTTTTGATAATTTAAATTGTTATGATAAATGTATATATATATTTTTTTTTTTGTTTGTTTTTTTTTTAATAATTATTATGATATGCGTAATATTTTTTGTTTATTTATTTATTTTTTTGCTCATGTTAGTTAAATGATTGGACTTTTAACCGAGGTGTATAATTATCCACTTTTCAACGCAACTCGTTCAAGTGCGTGATACGCGTGCAGTCTGGGGTGAAGATAGATAGTGGAAGAATTAATTCTGTAATTACTTTTACTCGATAATAATTGCTACGTATACAGCTATATACTATATAACTAAGGAGAAAAGAAACAAGCGTGCAGACTTTCGCGTTTCACGCTTCGCAGCTATAGTAGTCGTAATTCTGTAACCTGCATCACGTACATACATACGTATGGACATTACATACCTACGTAGATAATAATAATCGTTTTATCGATGTAAGTGGATCGAAATAATCGCATAAACAATTCGCGATCCTATTTTTTTTTTTCTTCTTTTTTGTTTTATTTCGTTTAATTTAATTAAATTTGTTTTTTGTTTTTTTTTCTTTCTTTTTCAAACATGCATCTGCCCCCCATCTTAACCATTTCGTAAATTATATCAAAGGCGAAAGACCTCGCGCGTCTGGTGTGGCAAAAATTTTTCACGCTACGCGACGGCTGGGATGGTGCGACGTACGCGTCGCGACGCGCTTGAAGGTGTCTGGGGATATTACCTTTCGAACACTATATACATATATACATATATATATATATATATATATATATATATATATATATATATATATATATATATATATAATATATACCCATAAGAGGGGAGATAGGTATCTTTTTATATTATATATTACGGGATTAAAAATTCGTATAACTTTATATACATACAGTGGGTAATATTATTAACTCGGTATTATTATATAGCAAGTGCGTGTTAAGAAACCATTAGGATATACTTGAAATTACTGCAATTTTCTATCTCATGACGATTAAAATTGCGTATTATAAACGCAGTTATACATTACAACATTAATATATAGTATATATATATATGTATAATATACATAGATATATGTATATATAATACCTAAATTCTTTTTAAAACGATGAATTCAATCAACGATGATTCTTTTTGCTTGAAAATAAAATATGGGGGTGGGGGGAGAAGAAAAAAACAATATTAACATTTGATTGTAATTAGAAATTTGTCAGATCTTAGAAACAATTATACCAATACGCGGTATCTTATTCAACACAAGTAAAGCTTATGGAGTTTTCTGCAGTGTCAAAGAGAAGAGCAAGAGTCTGGTACTCTCTCATGTAAGACCGTCTCGCGTCGGATATATAGACGGTTGCAGTACGTAGGTAGGTTGGTAGGTATAAGGTACGTACATTGTGTAAGACTCGTTGATTCAAAGTACACGAGTTGCGGCGTCGCCAATCGCCACATTAATTACGCATCCAATCTATGCTCAGTACGTACAAGATATATGTGCGTGTGTGTGTGTGTGTGTGTGTAGGTGTACGTGCAAGCTGTGCAAGCTTGGATAGCCCCACTACTGATTCACCATACGTTAGTAGTAGGTGTACACATCCACGTTTACCAATACAAATTCATATCTATGTACATACACGCATTTTAAACGGCATCGCAAGTACTTTCGTTGAAATATTCAACGAACACGTTCAACACACCGAGTACAAGTCTACAACCGCGCTATTCCAACACGCGCATTGCTTTGTTGTTCATTATCTCATTTATAGTGTACGATTAGATTCTATGAGCATGAGGACGATTTTACTTAACGGAAATAAAATTGAAAGAAATTTTTTTTTTTCTTCGTCTTGGTGGTTTTTAGTGACTTTTAACTCTTGTCTCATTTATGATCTCATTTTTGGTAAGGTGTATGTATGTATGTACATAGTTCATGGTGATCCAAGGAATCGGCCGAGAGTAGGTAAATCGAGTATTTGGCACCCTAAGTTTCTGGTGGTTCTCGACGCCTTTCGACGCCTCGACACCTAAGACCGTTGTAAATCACCAGTCCCGGTGACTTATCCAGCGTGTTACCCAATGCGGGTGGAATTTAAGATCCGTAGATAGAGCTGGGCAAGAGCAGACGGCCATTAGTAGACATTTTGTGTGGTCCCCCCGAATATAACTGACGCTTCTATGCAAATTTAATACTACCTCAATAAATACTGAAATGGCCGACGAAAAGGTAAAATGTAAAAAACAACAGCAGCATGGGTTTTGCATTAATTCCTTGCTTATAAGACCAGTGTAATATCTACGAGGAGGTATACACGAGGTTCTCCATTTTGAAATTATCTCTTCTTTCTTCAGGGTCTCTCCCTTTTTTTTTTTTTTTTTTTAACTTTTTTATTTTCTTTCTTATTACTCAGCTCTCTTTCATCTTGTTCAAGGGAGGCTCTCCGATGACTCACGTTCATTTTTTCAGTTTAAACATGCAAAAACGATATTCGGTTCTAAGAAATAGGACCGCAATCAACAATATTAAGATAGTGATCAGAAAAACGGTTACAAGTTCATTCATTTGTTTATATTTTAATTGATTGTTGACTCATTTCTTTGACGAGGTAATTTTTCTTTAATAAGCACGTCATACGTGTGTGTTTGACAAATTTTCAAACGATTATCGATATAGAGTTAGAGCTTTTCTTTAATCAAATATTGACCGCAGGGTTTTTCGAAATTAAACACACTCTGTGTAAACTCATTTATTTACTTTTTCTTTTTTTCTTTTTTGTTTGCAATGAAACAGGAATCAAGCTTTGTGGTTTTTTAAGCCTGATCAATGGCCGCTGTATATCGACTCTGTGTCCATTTTGGTATAGCGTATATATTTGGACAGAGATTATCCGATCCGAAATGGACTTGAAACGCGAATGTTTGCTCACGTGTATGTAGTCATATATTTTTATTGAAAATTCCAAAATGTCAACGTGTCAAGTAGTTTTTATTATTTCTGTTATTTTAGCTTCATACGGTTTCTTCGATTTCATTAATTTCACTGAAACAATAAATTACGTGAATTTTTATCCCAATTAGATTATTGAGAAATACACAATTACAATACGGCAAATTGAATTCAATGATATCGGTTCTGGATTCGATTCGAAGATATTAAACCTCCGTGTTCTTCTCTCGCGTTTGGGGAGAAAGTTCGTCCATAATGATCGTAAGATTAGGCGAAGAGAACCGTCGACGTAAATACTCAACTAATTGGAGCAATGTATACATATATATCGTGTATACTTATGGGAAGCTGATTAATTCGCTGTGCATAAATTGAATATTGATAGAAGAATATTTGTAATGAAAATTTGTATATAAATTATGGAATGAAACCGTTAGTGGATATAAGAGATAGAAGATCTATGTATGTATGTATCGTACGAACGATGTAAAGACGCCAGGGTGGATCGATGCGGACGTCAAGCAAGGTTCGCTGTAAAGTACCAAGTTATATATTGATATTCATTCGTTTTTCCTCATGGTAGTCTTGCTGGCTGCTGCAGTACAGGCAGAATCGTTGACTGACTCTGAGAAACAAGTTTCTGAATATATAACTCCTTCTCGGTCCTCGGTCCTTCGCTCCTCTACTCTAAAGTGGAATGGCGAAGGACGGTTGAATATATATTCACAAAGAGCAGCGAGACTCGAGAAGCGGACGTGGCGAGAGTAGAGAGTAGAGAGTAAAGAGTAAAGAGTAAAGAGTAAAAAGTAAAGAGTAAAGAGTACAGAGTAGAGAGTAAAGAGTAAAGAGCAGAGAGCAAAGAGCAAGAGAAAACCCAGAGAGACGAGAGAGAGAGAGAGAGAGAGAGAAGGAAAGCCAGAGAGAACGTTGGAGAGAGTTGAATCAATGCGACAGTCCTCAGCTTCTACCTCAGCCCTCTTCCCGACCACCCTCTTTCACCCTTGCAAAGTCCACCCTCAGGCTCGAGTTCCAACTAAAGTAGATATGTTGCTCCGATTCTACGCATCGGTCGTTGGATTTTAGCTGATCAAGGAAAAATAGAAAATTAAAAGGGAAAATATCTCTTCTGTACTGTTTTGTTAATTCTTTACGCAGTTTGACTTGCGATCTTTTCTTCGATTCTTTGATCTATTAAAAATACCTGTAAATTTAATATACTATACATGGTTCGTCGTATATACTAACCGATAATAGTCTTCTTTGCAGTAGATATTTCCATCCCTTGCGAAGCAAGTGAGTTCAGCAGCTAAGGGTAGTCGACAATGACAACACCTTAGACAACCGCAATGCCAGGCACGATCTGCTGCCCTGAGGTACCAACGTTCGGCAATTTCTCGGCCACAACCTCCGCAGCCCAAACCGCCTTCCGGGTTACTGGATGGATCGCTGGTACCGACTTGACAGCTGCTGACGGCACCATCCCCCGGAAGGGGGGTTCCACCGCCGCAGCCTACTTCCTTCAGCATCGCCGACGGCCGCGTGAGCACCGTGACCTCATCCTGACCTCGTTGGTAATGATTTTTATCAACCGGATTTTTAGAATTTTGTAATTATTTTTTTTTTGTTTTGTTTTTTTTTTTTTTTTTTGGTTTGTCTGTAATAAAGAGAAGAAGAGAAGTAAAAATTGAGTTGATAATTTTTTTGGGAACTTTTTGTAATTTTCTTTGATCTTATAAATTTTTTTTTTATTTTTGAGGGGATGGCGATTGATGAGAAAATAATCGATTTGAAATAGATAAGTACGAAGATATTGGAAAAAGAATTTTTCTCTAGTGTTTCTAGGATATATAGACGATCCAGGTAGGTTAATTAATGTGGGAAAATCGTAGTTTTATTAAAAAAAAAAAAAAAATAAGAGAAAAATAAAACTGGGGCTTGAACAACTTCCCGAGTCTCCATCTCTAACTGCACCATACTTCTATGGTATAAATGGGTATAAACTTACTGTATAGGTACAATTACGTACTTCTATATAAAGAAGCAGAAGCTCGTTGGTGCTAATACTTGACATTACATCGTCACACCGAGAAAGGGAATTAATAAAAATAAATATATTTATATTTTAGAATCACTCTGATACTCAAAAAGCAGTTAAGTGTACTGTAAGTTTCATTCCTTTTTTTTTTCTCAGTTATCTGAATCCTCTCAGTTTTTTTTAATTTCATTTTTTCAAAATACTTAAGAGTTCGATATAGGTTTTTAGAAGCTATGTGATATGGCTGTGTTAAGAATTACGTATACATATATCAGATAATTGCGGAATAATTGACGAGCTGATACTCTCTGCCGGTTTTTCCGCGTGGGATGAGTATCGACGTAGGTAAGTATATATATGATGTTAATTAAGACAGTAATGATCGTAACAAATTAAAATTGAGTTAGATATTAATCGCGAGACCGTGAGATAGGACGTATACATGTGAACACTAACCGAACGCCTTTATAGATAATTAACGATAGTTGGATATAAATTAATATCGAATCTTTACCGCCGATGTAAATGATATCTCAATCTCATAATCATTAAAAAAGAAAATAAATAACAGTCTAAAGCAGAGATGAAACAAGTTCTGCAAATTGTATACTAATTTTTAACACTGTCTTTTAAGTATAAAGCCGATTTTCTTTCATTTCAAATTCTAACGACTATAGATGTTAAAAAAAAAAAAAAAAAAAAAAAAAAAAAAACTAAAAAACACTAACCGATCATCGGAGTTCTATGAATGAAAATGAATCGAAACTTTTACTATACGTTGATGAATGAATGAATTCCCGCTACGTTAGTTCACTATTCCGAATCAGCCAATCAGCGAGGAGCTAATTAGTCAGGTCTGCTTATAGGACAATAAATCAATGTCTAAATTAACTGCGGGAGGTAGAAAGGTCGAACCACGTGGTTTCGGCTAGTGTTTTTTAGTTTGTGTAAAAATTTGTTGAATTAATTTTTACCTAAGCATTTATATATGAAAATATACATACACTTTATTCGTCGTCAAAGATTACAGGTAGGTAGGAACTACAACGTGTTCTATACAGATTTTGGAGACAAATTTTTTACAGCATTTCATCTGCTTCAAAGGCTCTGCACTTATCTTAAGGGGAAATATTTTAACGATCTTTTCGTGTATTCTCATAGTTACGGGGGCTACAGCTACCTACCTGCTATACAGCCTTTTCAGCCTCCAGGCGTTCCCTCGGTTTTGAGCGTCGTTGCCGTCGGTACGAGAGCTCGAAAATTGTCGAAGTAAAAATCTGCTCTAAACTAAATCGTTTCTTTTTACTCAGATCTGAAGAGTCTGTAAACTTCTTCTTCTTCTTCTTAATTTTGATGATTTTTCACCCGGCTTAAATCAGCTTTCATTTTTGTTTTTTTTTTTTGATTGGTTTTTGCACACAGGTCAATCTTAACTTAACAGTTCAACCGATTTTAAAACGGCACCAATCTATTCTATGTAAAGTTTATCCTTCGCTCCCTCCAAAAGTAAGAAATGTCGCACTTACAGATCGTCGCACTTCGTATCGACAATATCGAGAACGATTTCTGTCCACACCTTGACGTATGATGGTTAACATATCGCGTCACGCAACTCACGTGTCACAATTTTCGATACCGTTGATAATTATTAATCCGTGAAATAGGATTTTCCTTCAATTTAAGTTGAACTTCGTTGAACACACTAAAGCGAGGATCTCCGGTGCGCGTGGCCGGTTAAAGTAAACGGTTAAAGACTCTTTGAATACGATAAAAACGGCATTGTAACTAGCGCTAGCAATTAGTATAATAACCCACAAAAAGATTGCGCGGTTTTTTGATATCGGCGCGGGTGCGCGACGACGTCAAAACGACAGGCGGACAGGCGACGCCGACGCCGCGGCAACGCTACCGCGCCCTTAAACTTTAACGGATAAAACGTGTGTAATACGCGGGGTTGATTCGACCGAAATTTCTGTCGCAGTCACACTAGACGAACGGGTGTCCCGGATGCGGCGGTGGCTGGATCCGCTTCAGCGCAGAGGGGTGGCCCTCGTCTTCGTCCTCGTCGAGGGGGAAGTTAAAAAAACAACAAGGAGGGGTTCGGGCTTATGGGAGGGATTTTCGAGGGGTAGATACGCCCGGGTACCGCACCGCGCCGTGTTGGGGTGGCAAGCGTCTGCGCGTTGGGAGCTCCCGGAGCTCCGTTACGGGTATATTCGTCCGTCGGCTGTACCAGGGTAGAGTTAGAAATATAATTGAAATTTTTCCACCTCACATCAGTAGCAGCAGCAGCACCAGGTAGCTAGTTGATAAAATAATAAAAAATTACTCTTCCGGAGTCACCGGGTTGCGACAAGGATTCCAACTCAGGGACTTAGGTAGCCGTCAATTAGTCCCAGTCTCAGTCCCAGTCCAAGAGTCTCTACGAAATTGAGAAACTTAGAAAAAAGGCTAATTCCTTCTTAGCGTAATTTTCTTGGAGGTAATTAATACCCCAAGATGTAGATATTCGGCGTGTTTATATTCCATAATCCTCCGGATCTCTGAGACGGTGACAATTAACCCTGTTGGTACCCCGGGGGTCACTCTTGGAGCATCAGAAGTTAAAAACCGGGGATAATTCGGGTCGTACGTATGTGTTGCGGTTGCAGGGTTTAATTAATTGAAATTATAAAGAAAGATGACCGCTGAATTGTCGTGACATACCTAGTAGAGAGAATATTTTCTTACATTAGTTTCGTCTCGTCTTGAGATTCGAGAGTCGCGCCTGATCGCGTCGCGGTAAGAGGTAAAGAGGGAGTCGTCGGACACCAGGGTCTAACCTTACCCGGGGTCGACACGCAGCCTCCTCGAGGCGCGGCCTCCCGGGTTCCCGGTCGATCGCGGCGCCCAACGTCGACCAATCAGAATTTAAGAAGGGGACCAGTTCGGGCTCGGATTGGTCCGCTTCGTTGTCTCGGTGACAGGCCGATGCTAGGCTTTAACGGAGACGGAGATGGGGAATGGGAATGGGCTCCACAGCATCCGCAGCAACAGCATCAGCATCAGCATCAACGAGCATCAAGACGCGTGGCCGGCAGTGGGAGTCATCTGGTGGCTGAGCGATGAAACGATACGTGATCTGTCTCCCAAAAAACAAAAACAAAAAAAACAAAAAAAAAACAGGAGAAAAATCTTCTGTCCCTTTTCATTTTCAGAACGTATTTCAAGGTCGGGATATAAATCTGCTAGGATAAGGGATAAAGCCTGATAAATAACATGGAGATTGTATCTATTGCGTGCAGGTTAACGGTGTTAGGTAAACTGGAAAACGTTTCACGCCCTGAGATATATACCTTTCCGGAAGGTACGCGTCCGGTTGCACTTCGTCGACGCCAAAGGTAGAGGTAAAAGCGTAGGTGAATGTAGGAAGAAGAAGAAGAAGAAGAGGAAGAAGCAGAAGAAAAAGAAGAAGAAGAAGAAGGAGAATAAGAATAAGAAGGAGTATAAGTAGTAGGAGAAGGAGGAGGACGAAGACAAATGGCAGTCTTAACCCCGGAAGCCAAAGGCTCAGCGTACTTTCTTCCGGGCCAATGACCAACCTTTGCCAGGAAGTTGGTTAAGGTCTTCTGTGTTAGGTGAAAAAAATTAGATTTTTTAATTAAAAGGTTCTCACTAACTTCCTCATACTTCAGTACCAATTTTCATCACCGGTAGAACTGGGACTACGTTTGTTATTTAATTAGCGCTAATTTCTCGCGCTCCTCATATCTTTCCAACCTCGTTCAAAGTCCAAAGTTCAAAGCAAATTTCCACCGCGCTACATCCCTTGGATAAATTCTCACAAGTTTAATTCCCGTTTATAGATACGTAAGATCTGTTGAATGATTGCCACGGGTTTTTAAAACCTTTTGGGTTCTTCATACGATTCTTTAACGACAGTATAATAAAGTGCCAACTGCAGGCTGTAGGTACGTCTTTTTTAAAAAATGTCCTAATCGCGATATGAGAGTCTGTTCTTACGTAAAAGTATCGAAGCGTAGCTTTGAGTTTGCAAAACTTATTTAAAAGAATTCGAGAACTCATTAAAGGCTAGTTACCGAGTAGAATTACTGGCACTTGCTTCTTAATTGATAAAGGGGAGATAACAGTAAGCACAAAGAATACAACGATGCCGAAGAAGAAGAAGAAAAAAAGGAATTATAACTCATTACAGAAGGTAAACTGAAAAATTAATAATATGCAATAACTGTTTTTACTGTCACAGTTTTACAATTAATCATCAGATGCGTAGGGTACGGACTTTGTATATGATAGAGTTATTAGACATGCCTACATGGCGTAATTTCCCTTATGAGAACCCCGCTTGTAATGATAATTACAGCGAAACCAAGTCGAGTACGTATGTATGTACATACATGAATAACAAAAAAATTCTAAAAATCACCCAATTATTTTACCTGTTATAACAATAATTATTACATTGTGGGTTGACTTTAGGACTTTTCGACACTTGTAACGTACATATTTACGAGGTGTATCATATTATCGTTGCACAATGCTGTAACGAGCCTAGTAGGTATGTACACGCGTTCGTTATGGCACTTAACTACATGTTCACATTGTTAAAAATTATTTGTTTTGTTACCGAATTATTTCTGCTCCGTTTATCTCACCGACCTGATTTCCTAGGGTTCGTTATTCCCTTAAGGTACAATTGTAATAACAATACATTGTTTTTTAAAATTCGATAAATTTCGATCATGGGACCAGCAGCTCTTTTCGAATCTTATATTTCCTTTTAATTACCAAGTGGTTAGCATTAATTTTCTGGTCTGTAAGTCACGTGGATATTGGTAGTTCAAGAACTAGTTGGTCGGTTACTCTTTCCAACTTGATGGATTACTAACCTCAGCCTAAGCAATGCAATGCAATGTGTGGTATCAGAAATTTATAGAGTTTCGCTACTTAGGTATATACTCGTGCCCTGACTTCAGAGGGTACTTTAGCAGGCAAAAAGACCTCAGACTTATGAATATACAACCGTTAATATAATCCAAACAACAATCGCAAGGCAGTATATGGACAATCCGTTCTAAGTATGGTTATAATTACTTCATAAAGCTAACAAACTTGCAATTGTAAAGCCGGCATCAATTCATCAGCACATACGGATACCCAAGTGCCATTACGCACCACCGTGAATGTAATGAAATGTACATTATACTTACCGCAAACGGTACGGTCTATGAGGTACGACTCTGACTTATTACTTGGACATTCTTCAAGCGAATCTATATTACCAAAAGGGGTTAATGATAGGCTAGACACTTGTATACTTGAATGCAAAATAGTTAGGTAAGAAAAAATGTATATATTAATGGGTGGTGGTGCAGGTTTGGCCGAAGGCACCTTACCTGAACGCGTAGGCGGACAAGTTTCATCTATATATACCAGACTGTATATAACTGCACTGTGTATATACTGGAGCCAAGACAGAGATGAATTGAAGAACAAAAGAGCATCGAACCAAGAGATAAGATGGACAAGGTATGTTACTACGTACATGAGAGACTCTGGGTTGACCGCTGTCCAACCAATTCGTAACCTATTAATCAGGAATGCATCGTCCATGCAGTTTGCGGTGCAGAAGCGGAAGTCCGCGATACTAATCTGCGCCTCGCTCTCCTTCTTCCACATTTAAATCTACTTAAACCTATTACCCGTCTCTCCTATACCATATATTCTTTCTCTTTTTATCTCGCTTAGAACTCGAATCACGGTCAGAGAATAGCGGGTCTACTTATCTGATCCACAAGTCGCGAACATCCCCGCTAACTTCCTGCTACCTGCAGGGTGTGATTACGCCTCGTAAGTCAGAAATTAAAGGAGTTTAAAAACCGTCTATTTATTTAACAAGGACATGCGTATTATGCCCGTCGCTTAAATGGGTGAGTACACTTGGTTATCTATTTAATATAAAACGAATTATCTCTCGGCTGTCCGTTTCGCTACTCGAGTACCTCCACGGAGATGCCTAAACTTACGTTTTAAAATATATCCACCGTTTTTGGCTGGGAAAAAAATCCAGAATTCTTTAGGCACGCGTCCAAGTATTTTATGCGAATACTGGCATCACCCTGGATTTGCGGTGAAGTTGGCTTCAATAATCGCGAGAGGAACGTTAGCTAGATAGTATCGGTGTTCATTCGCCAAGTTCTTTTTGTTGAAAAAACAGGGATGAAAAAAAAAATAAAAACACAACCAGAAAGAAAAAGGTTATCGTTTATACCATCGACGTATCCGCGTCGTTCTCGACTTGCTATAAGCGTCGCCGTCACAGAATCGCGGGCTCTAGGAACTCGCGGACGTCGGCGACGATCCTCCCCATTTTCTTTTATATAAAGTAGTTCTTATCCTTCAAAGGCACACCAAAGAGAGATACGCCGGTACATCAGCAGTAGATGGTTAGGAATCTATCTACCGCATCAATCTTTCAACTCGGTTTATCCAATCCACTCAACCGTAGGTTAGGTTAGGTAGTATAGATACAGTGCGGGAAACTAAACCGTGTGTCATTAGTGGAGCTTGACGTTAGCCTAGAATCGTTATTAGATATACAGAACGAATAAACCAAATCGGGAGTTTTGATCATTCGATGAGTTTGCTTAAGCCGGAAGTTGACAGTAGTCCGTGGTAGGGTAGGGTATTATAGTATTTCATAGAATGCTCGTTTGTCCATAGGCGCTACCATAGTAGCGCCTTTTTCGAATATATGCTGCTATTAAATACCGTTAGTAAATTACACCACGTAATTGTAGTATTTTACAAAATGGATGTATAATAGTACCCATATAACTAACCGCAGTACCTATACCTACTCTACTCTACCTCATTTCTAAACCCGTCCAATCAACGTCATACCAAAAAAGTCTACCTAAACAAACATAGCTACAGTATATAGGATTCTTCTTTTGTCAACTTTCGCAAATCACGAGACTAATATCGCTGAAAGTAAACCGTGTGCTTCGTATAGGCATATTTAAACGTTGTCTTCTCAGCAAGTCAAGGTAAGAAGAAGTAATGGTTGCTCTGTTTTAACCGCCATTTGTCTTACTCCGGATGACCGGGAGGCAACTCTCTGCAGTACCTATATTCTACGTACGATGCGGTCGTGAAACCGCGACAATTTACAAAGTAAAAAAGATCAGGCTATATCGAAAGAGAATAAAAAAAAAAAACAAAAAACAAAAAAAACAAAAATAGAAAAACACTGGAGTAAATTTACAGCGCAGTTTCTGATTGGTAGTTTCTTGCGTCTCCTCCAGGTCACGTAACCTTTTACCTGCTTACGATATATAAAATTTTTTTTATTTCCCCACTACAGTACAGGTATAGCTGTATATGGTATCTCTTTTTGGTGTGCTCAGTGCTCTTGTGAAAGGTAGGTTTATATATCGCAAGATTACAGTGGCAGACTGATGGGTTCCTGGTTTTTGAATCAGAGACGGACTAACAGAGAGACGGATGGACGGACGGACACAGACAGACAGACAGGTCTCATTACTCTTGGCCAAGATCGAATGGACTCACCCAACATCCGGTCGTCGAGTGATTTCTTTAGCTTCCGTTCTTATCGCGGCACTTGGATCGGAAGAGAGCTCGTGGATATAGACCAGAACCACTTAAGATTAGGAATCTCGCTCTGCTCGCGCAATTGCTAAATTACTACCTGGCGAACAAGTTAATGTTGCGAAATATTTTACTCAAGATTTTAAGGATTTTTTTTTTTTTTTTTTTTTTTTTAATTTTTTTTATATATGATATGTATATTTTGATGGGCCTGTTTTTACATCGGTATTAAATTTTTTTACAGATTTTCGTCTTCTATAATTCCAGAATAAAATATTTTTCGACGTTCTGAGCCAATGAGAGTGATTATTGATTGAAATTTCGATTGAAGAAAATCGTATCTTGAATGATCAGCCTGGGTCTGTTTCACCGTTCCAAAAATACGGAAAAGAGCTCTGGAAAAAACTTTTTTCATAAATTAAAAAACGAAAAAAATTATGAACAAAAATAAAACGAAATTCAGCGGTAGAATTTCGCAATTTCTTGGATATAGTCGTGTCTGAGGTGCCCATATGCATGGGGACGATCGATATCTCGCAAAAGTTATCCCGATGGTGGACGCCGACGTTCGACACTCGACGCTTCGAAGGCTTGAAATACGAGGCGGGTAAAGACGCGGGTCTCTGTTTACGCGTCGGCTTCTGTATTAAATCGTCCCGCACCTTGGTTGCCTTTAAGAGCAGCCGACACGTACCTTGCATTTACACAGCAACGCACATACACCCGATTATACGAATGCGTATGCGTATTTAAAAGAGGGATTAAAATTTATCGATAAAACTAGTGCAGCCCGATGTCGTTTCCATTATAATCAATATTCATTACCAAAATTGCGATTCTTATTTACCATCAGCCAGATTAAAAAACGATTTGGTATTTTTCTGGTGCAACGTCTGGTTGTCAGTTAAACATATTTACGTAGGTGTAAAGTGGCTCCTTCTCTGTGAAACCCGAGATATTGGGGACATCAGAAGAAGCCGCGATCATCCATAGCCCTCCGTTAGTTATTCTCTCTTTCTCTATTTCCGACGTTATTTACCTAGACACCAGGGTGTGGTGTCTTGGTTTTGTGTGTCCTGATTCCACGCGGGATCTACTCGGTTCTTAAGGCTCGTTGGTTCGTGGCCAAGAACCATCATGTCTCAGTATACATTGTTAACACCAGGAGCACCGCACACTCTTGTTAACATGTTTGCTCAAACAATATTGTCCCTCGGGATACAAGACCCGGAAACCTAAAGCCAATGCTACGCTCTACAATCTCTTTTACCAATCTTGAGTACACATGTCTAAGTAAATCCAAGAATATCAATTTTTTCTTTCATCAAGGAAATAAAAGAAACTTATATATATTCTATGAGTTAAAAACTCGCAAATCAACCCCGTTCGATATCTCGTATGATTTTGAAAGAAGAGAAAAATGAAAGGAAAGAGTTTGCGATTATTTTCGCGGATTTTTTAAACCTCAAATTTCATAATCAGCAAAAGTCTTCATAGTTTATGTTTTATTTAAGGGTTGATCAGTCTGTGTTATACAACGACGGGGGTTAAGCTGTAACAACAAATTGAACTGGAACAAGAGCGTAGCTAACTAAGAAGTAAAGCAATAAAAGTTGGCGGAGACTCCCTGGCGCGGAGCACCCGGTCGACTGGCTGCGGGCGGGCGTCGGGCACGCAGACTGAGACTGGTTGCTGCTTAATGACTCTATCTCTTGTAATTAACTGCTCCTTTACCCACGCCTCCAACTTCGCTTTCATTCAGCTCACTCTCGTTTTATGTAGGGAAAGATTTCCTCGGACATGGTAACGGGGTAAAGGTGTTGGGTTTGAAGCGTGATCTTTAAACGCATCTTTCATCGTAGATTCGATAAAATAATGAACACAACGACATACTATATTAGAGAATTTTTAACAGTTAATTTTAAACCACGTGTATTTCATATATAGAAAATCATGAGAAATCGCATGACACGAGGCAGTTCAAATTCATGTTTCTGTCGTGTTTATCACAGATAGGAATTTACGTCTACATATCGTATGTAACAGACATACGTTGCATATGTATGTATGTACTGGTAGCCCCTAATCACCGGCGATAAAAACAGCCGTGCAAAACACACATGTATACTTTTAATTTAATTCAGGAATCAAGAAACTCTCACATTAATGTTCTTCCTTCTTTTTTATATATTGCTCTTTTTATTTTTCTTATTTTATATTTTTTATAACATATATTAGCGGGGCGTTATTCGAGAGTTGATTTTATAAAAATACTCAGATCTATCGAGAGATAAGTTTGATTATCTGGTTAAACAGGTGAACCGCAGATTGTCGTTTTTAATTATAATAATATTCCGAATAACATTTAATTCGTTTCCAGTCGTTAAACATTTGATATTACGGTTATTTTCGTAATTCAAATCGACTAGCAGTCTCTTACATTTCAATATTCTTGAGAACCCTTGTGCTACAAGCCTCAGGAACAGCCGGAATAACCGAGAAGCCCCCGGAAACTCGTTAATCTTGACATGCAATCGTTAAAGTGATCAAGAATTGCGGTTGACAACTTGGCAATGTCTTCATCTGCAACGGTGCGGATAGTAAAACTCTTCTCGTTTTCAATATCTCGTGAAATTTTTTCAAGACTTGGGATAAAAATGTCCAAATCTTGCGACTAAACTAACCGCGTATTCTCAGTTTCCATAAAATATTATATCTAATGATCTCCTAATGACCCGCGGCGAAGAGTTTTCTACATAAAGAAAAAAAACAAAAAAACGGAAAAGAAGAAGAAAAAAATAAATGTAGAAAACGATCGGTGAAGATCATTGCAGTAAAAGTCGCAGCTCGGTTTCTGGTCGTCATTAAACCGTTAAAGGTTCTCCAGCAGCTGACGACAGCTCGGAACGATCCTCGAACCCTGTACCTTGTACCCTGTACCCTGTACCCTGTAGCTACTCATCGACAGACGCGTCACTGGACTGGCGGTTAGTTGCCTAGAAACGAGAGAGGAATCGGGTGAGTTAATCTCGGTGTAGTGGGGTTTTTGATCACTGCGAAAGATAAGAAAGATGGACCGCGGAGGCTGCAGTCTCCAAGTCCCATCCTTCGCGCGCCTCACAAGTCACAACCACCGCAGGTCCTCGAGCTGATGCCGACTTTCATTATCACCGCACCTCTATGCGGGATATGGCTGTAGTCTTCCTTCAGCCACTGTAAGATGCTTCTGGAGCCCAGGGGACCTCGAGACCTCTGGGTAACTCTGGGTACCTCCGGGCCCCTAACCAACCAACGTAAACCGACGACTTTACGATTATTTCTCGTGTGATTCGTTGACGGCATGTATTAGAGGCGACAGGGTTACTCGCTACCTGTCGAGCACATGGAAAACCATGAGAAGAGTCGGCGAGAAGCCGCCGGACACGGAGTTTAGGGGACTATGTTCTTCCCTCTTTATGCTTGTATCCACGTATGTACACCTAGCCTTAGACTATAAAAGAGCAAGACACATGGCTCGTGTAGAGCTGGTTGACGTTGGTCCACTCTGACGGAATTTTTGATAACGACTCAGAACTCGACGGGGATTCCCGGGGACACTACACCACCGCATCCAATCCCTATAATACTCTTCGTTGGACTACCCGTGTTTCAGACGGGAGGCACACTTCTCATAAAAATCTTGGCTTTATGATAATGGTCGGAAGGCCAGGGAATGACGTTGTCCTCGTATCTTTTTTTCTATTATTTTATTTTTTTTTCCTTACTTTTGTTTCAAATCTCTGTAGTTCCTTGTCACACAACGTCGTCGTCGTTCCACCTGCCTAATCAAACGATCAGATTCCCATCAATTTTTAGAAAATCATTAAGACTTTAAACGCAGAAAATTAATAAGAAATTTTTACAACTCGTGATTTTCAAACGACGTATTTACGGAGATGATTTACCATATCGAGTAGGTATATTGATTCGTTATTAAACGTGATGGAAGATTCGACTCGTTTCCCACAATCTTAAGGACATTCTTTTCTCTCTGGTAGGTACTCGACTCGGTATGAGTTCTTTAATTTATCATGACTACTTGTTGGTTTGAGACTCGGTGCTTACGCGCGATGCAACCATTACTTTAGTTGTCCGAATAGATAAAATCTTTGGGCTGGTCACAAGGCTTGGAAAAACTGGGCTTTAACACGAGAATACGTCGTCGTGTCTCGCCCTTTCTCTACCTTTACCTATACATATATCTATACCTCGCTTGTACCACCATTCGCCCTTAGTTTTTAGTCGTGGTTGATTCTTGTTCTAACTGTGAATATCGCCTTATCTTTATTATCTGTCCTTCGACGCAGTGGGACATTGTCTTTCCTTAAATAATTCTTTACGTCTATTGCTCACTGGCGTGCAACGGTGTATTTTTTGTTTTTTGTATTTTTTGTATTTTTTTTTTGATTTTTTTTTTTTGTTTTTCAAAGACGCATGGATACAAAACCCAACTTACTAACCAAAGATCGACGTCCTCTATCTTGGTTATTAATTTAACGGTGACCATTTGCACCTGTGCAGTCTATTCGGAGATATATAATATGAGAAATTCAGAGGTTGTCGTAGCCTTATAGATAATTGATGGTGATTGCTGATCGAGTGCCATAAAACTTGTTGGTTCTTCTTCTTCATCATCGTCATAATCTTTTTCTCTTCTTTTTAATTTTATTTCTGATCAAACATGATTTATCGCGATAATTTTCACTTCACAACTTTGTATGCATTAATCAATTTCGGAAATGGTAATTACTGTCTTAAGTTTGTTGAAAAGACAATTGTATTTTCTTTCACGATCTATATACACGTTAGGGTGGTCTTGAATTTGGTTAAAATATCTTCAAACAAATAGAAAAAAAAATCTAAATGAAACCTGAGGTCATTTCATTTGAATGAAATCCGATTTTTGGTACTTTGGGGTTAGTCTTTGTTTTTTTTCCTTTTTAACGTTATAATTTCCGGAGCTTATAGCTTGACAAGCAAATTTTTTTGGTACTCCATAGTTTTGAAAATTATATCGTTAACAATCTGTAGAATATTTATGGAATATCTACCAACTATAGACGTAAAAAGTGTGCAGTTTCAGATTTTTTGAAACGATACTGCAGCAATAGGAAAAAAAATTTCAAAAATTAACAGCAAAATGCCAAAAATCGTGCGTTTTTAAAATGTGAAAATTCTAAGGTTTCGGGGTGAAACTTAGAATCCTGGGGTTTCGGCTGCATCTTTTTGTATGTGTTTGGAGATATCTTGGCCTATGGGAGCATCAGAATTTGAATATGGTGAAATTAAGGATAACCATATTAAATGTATATCGATACAGGTAATATGAACACACTGTGTGTGCTTTCCAAATTGAAAGACTTTCGAATTACATACAAGATGTTCGGTATAAAGATAAAAACGATCAGTGGTTAAAAGAGTAGGTATATCGGAGTTACTACGTGACTTGGTGAGTAGATTTAAGAAACTCTCTCGATTCCGCTGTTAAAATCTTTTAATTTGCCACAACGAAAACGGGTAAAAAAGAAGGTGGTTATTTTTTTGTATCCTTTTAAAGAGAATGAAATTCCCTCAAAGGTATTGACAATTGACAAGAAGGATATACTGGACATTGTAGCGAGGGTTGAGGCTGAATAAAGGATATACGAAAGCGAGAAAGAACGAAGTAACGTTCTTTGATCGATTTATTAAAATAAATTGAAAGCTTAATAAAATTTCTTTTTATTTCCTCATTTTAAGGAGAGGCAAGTTTGTTGCAAACCCGATTTCCAAATATCAAGATATATACTACATATATACTTTATACATACACTATATGTAACCGTAGATATATATATATATATATATATTAACAGGGAGAAACTTGAAACTTGTCCTCGTCGAGAGAAGAGATCGTAAATCTTGATTCTGCCGTGATTTGTATGTAGAGCTATCGAGGAGTGTTCTGGTCCTGGAAGTAAGTGGCTAGCGTAAATTGTGTAACACATGTATTATGTATATTAGTACAAAGATCTAACGTTTGTACATACATACATACATACATACATACGTCCGCATCAGCAGTTTAGTTTTCAGTTTTATCTGGCAATGGAATTAAAACTCTCTGACGTTTACTTCGAGGTATTTTACCTACTGGGTTAAGTATATATAAGTTCCTGATCTCGTTGGAATGCAATTTACAGTTTCCTAACGACGGTGATTAATTTTGAGTCAAAGATGCATCTGGCCACGGGGCTCAAGACTATACCGAAACCAAAAAATCTTGACAAAAACTTTATTCATTGAAAAAGACATGCGATAGAATCTCTAAAAAAGATTTTTAATGAAATTTAGCGAAGTAAATAAGATAAGAATTGCATAAAGTTAATAATATAGATATAGTTGTAACTCGTTGGACTTTTATCGAGAGAGAATAATCGAAGAGTCTCCAACTGGTATCGCGCCCTTAAAATAAAGGAAAATTCTTTTTCAGAGAGTAAGTTTTTTTTCTTTTTCTTTTTTTTTATCAGATCGATACCGGGTGTAGCAATGGAGTATATATATATATAGGTATGTATACTATACACGTACATATATAAGACGAAGATTTTTCTATCCAAACCGTTATAAATCAGATTGAGATTAGAGCAAAGAGATTAAACGAACGAGTAGCTAGCGAACGGAGGCTCCGGCTCCGGCTCTGGCATCGCGTCGCTTCGACCGAACGATTCCACTAATGAAAATTCATTACTAATAAATGACTGAGGATTGCTTTGGTAGAAGAGAGAAAGAGAAAAAAAGAAATATATATGTATATATATATATAAAAAAAAAGATATCATAATTAATTACGACTGTCAGAAAAGCGTCGAAACAAGTAGCACGGATCAACGCTTGACTAACCGAGTTAACGAAACAGATCAACAATCCATGGTCTGTGTCTTCTCTTTTACTTTTGGTGTTTTATTTATTTACTTATATATTTTTTTTTTATTTTTGCTTGTTTTCTCTCCTTCTTTTCGAAAGCGTCAATTATATTAGGGTAGCCGAATATATACATATATATGTATATATAGGGATAATATATACATGTGTCTACATGCATATATACACATGTCTTATTTTATGGTCTTTTATTTTATTTTATTTTTTGTTTTTACTATTTCTTTTTTTTTTTTTTTGGTTCCATTCAGTTTCTCGGTGGAAAATTAATCTCAGTTAAAATTCTGGCCAGTGCAACGCGGTACAGCAGGCAACGGCTGCTATATACCTATACACACTAACACACATACATACCTCTTCAAAAACGGAGAAAAATTTAGTGGTATGTATATGTATATGTATTATGTATATATATATATATATATATATATATACGTATAATTATATGTACTTAAATTTATACATGTGTATGTATTCCATGCGCAAGTTTAAATGGGGGAGAATTGCGGAGGAGGTCATTGATAAATAGCCTCATTTCTTTAGTCTAACAAAAACCACAAGCGCCAGTTCATTCATGCCTGTTTCATTTAGGTATGTATATTTCACTTATACATATACAAATATATATATATATATATATATATATACATACATATATACATGTATTATGTACACATACACCTCCTGAGAGCCAGGCTGACTCGACGAAACCATCCGTGTCGTTCACGTTTTTGAGGGACGATATATTTTTGGGGTAAAAGGACTAAGGCGTAAGGGAGGCGCCATATATCCTGTAAACTGATGCACACATGCCTGCAGAGTACTCGAATGACAAAAGTAAAATGAGGAGAAAATTTTTCGAAACGTATAAATTTCAAACAACGAACAAACGCGTGATTGTAAAATCTTGTACATACGTGTCTAATTACGTATATTTTGTGCACAGGTATGTACATACATACATGTACAATACTTTGTGCAGATTTTTACTTTTCCTTTCTACTTTTTACCTCATTATTTTTATTTTTTATTTTATTTTATTTTATTTTTTTTTCCTCCCTCTCTTATTCTTCAATTGAATTTACCGTTTGCTGCTCGCTGAGAATTTCTTCCAAAGTTCCTTATATATTATATTTTTTGTTTTTTTTTTTCTTCATGTTTTCACCCTAAGAACTCAAAAGTTTATCAAAGAAAATACGCGGATGTTTTTGGGTCAAGTTAACGGTTTTTTTTTTCTTCTTTTTCTTCTTCTTTTTTTTTTTTCTTTCTTTTTTTGTTTTCTAAGGGTCAGATTTCCCCACGATATTTCGCGAGTTTTGTTCTCTCCGCTTTGTGACAGCGCCTAATTAAATCTGCAGACTTATATATATTTTTCTTAGCGAGTTAACTTTGATCAATTCTCTCATTCCGATTGAATTAACAAGATTTTTTAATTCAACAATCAAATACACAACCAACGAACATCATTAAACCGAGCAAAATATAAAACAAACGATAAAATTTTGAAAATTATAATAAAAAAACAATTAAGAACGTAAGTGCAACAGCCCCGATGATCCGCGCAAGCATATTACAAGGCTAATCATTTGGATCATTGCAGTAGTCATCGTAGTCGTATTGCCAACTGTCGAGATCCTGACATTTCCCTTGATGGTCACATTAAAATTTTCAAATGTTTAATATTTAACCGGAACTGACACACAAACTATCATCAAAGCAAATCGTTAATTATACCGCGCAGAAGGCGCCGCGAGTAGTCACGTTTCCTTTACGATTTCGATGGATTCCGCCTCGTTCTCTCTAGGCTTTACAACAGTTTCATATGAATTTATTCATATACTATATTACGAGTAGAGAAAATATCGTATACACTTAGTATTTTACGCTCTTAAACACACACACGCACATACACACGTACATACATAGACATACACTTTAGATGTACTTACCTACTAAAACCGCATGCGATCGCGGTATATAATACAGTCGATATATGCGTAATACACTTACATTAAATATCCTTTTACCTCGCATCCCATTAACAACTCTAAACTCATTAAATCTTACTACTCGATAAACTGAATCTAATTTAATCTTACGAGACATAAAAATCTCATATATATCCAATACGATATACATACCTATATACATAATATATACTACAGTTAAGATATGTCTGCGTATCACCGTGGGAAATAAATCGTTGACAGCTATAATAATATCTAAATCCCAGACACGTTTTTCGAATTTCCGTTCCTCGACGGAACCCAAATTAAATGTAAAAAAAAAAAAAGAAAAAAAAATAACGAAGTAAACAAAATTTTATTTGCTTAATAAAAAATGTCTTGAAACAAAATTGGAAAAAACAGAAAAAAATATTTCGCGAAATTATTGTTCATTTCATTCTACAGTTACGGCTAGCAGATCGAATGGTACTTTCACGCAAAGACACACGGCGTGACTCGATGGAATCCAAGTTGTAGGTCGTCGATTGGTCGACGTGCGTTTGGTAGTCGTCAAGCTGTGGTTTTTGCGCGGCTGCAGAGCCGTTTGATCACGGATGGCCGCAATCTTCACCTGTCTCTTCGTTCCGTCTATCTCTTGAGGCTCTCCCCGCTGCAGGCCCCTGTTCACCCCGTACCCATCCTCGCGAAGTAATACGAGGAGGTAACAGCAACGGCAACAAATACAGAAACAGAAACAGCAACGGCAAAGGTAGAGGCACGAGTAACGCAACACAACGTAACGTTACTAACAGCCAGTGTTGGCATCCGGCCATCATGGCTGCAAAGAACTACTAGTACATCGTATGATTAACATCGGGATATTTTATTGGTTGTGCACATGTACGTTTACCACTATGCTTTTGTATTCAGCTTTCAGATGTTCGAAATTTCATCGATTAGTCTCATCTCGCGAAACACCTGTTCTCTGTCCAAAAGAAAAAAAAAAAACAAAAAACAAAAACCAAAAGAATTTGTTACTTCACGAAGATCATTCAGCACCGTGATGTCATTGTGACGATAAAAAATTATCAATCACATGCTTAAATAATATTTTTCTTCTTTCTTTTCTCTCGTCGTCAGTTTAGGATTCTCTTTTAAAATATCCAATGCGAGAAACATCAGCTAATTTTAAACAATGATTCAACGCTCTTATACATATTTCCACTGTTCTTTAAGGAGTTAATATAGATACGATAAATTTTAGTTACTTGTACTACGAACTGCACATGTTTGTCATACGCGTTAGCATGGTCAGTCTTGTGTTCCCTTACGCTTACCTACGTACTACTTATAGCCGTTATCATATATTTGGCAACTACCGTTTCCCCTGAGACTCCAAACTTCAGAGGTATGTCAATTTTTTGAAACTCCTAAACCCCGATTAGAAATAAAAAAGAAAAAAAATTATAAGAAGCTGAATAAATCACATCCTTATACTGTACTTCTTCTCACTCTTACATATTATACGACATAAAGAAAGTTAATTATTATCTTACCTGTACATAACCAGCTATAAGCACGTTTCGAAAATATCCCACTGCAGTACGTAATAAAAACTTATTTTAATAACGTAATTTTGTGCAGACGTTATGGTTTACAGGGTATATATATATATATATACATATACATATACAGGTATACATCTACGTAGTACGTTTTTCCACTACACAATTAGCCATTGTGTCGGGATTGATTTCGAACGTAATAAATACACTAGATAGTCCGATAATAATCGAGGCTTCGGCAGACAGCTATAGCCGATGAAAGCATATAGGTGGTGCTAAGGCTCGCGGCTACCTGTCTTGAGAATATAATAACTACCTACAGTAATTACAGGTTGGCCTAGCGGTCGCACCGCCGTCTCTGTCCGCGCCAAAGAGTAAATCATACTCTTTAGAGAGCGAAGAGCTGCCGAGAACGGCAGGACTCGATCGTAAGAGTATATCTACTTATATAGGATGTTAAAGAATTTTAACTAAATACTCTGAACTGGTTATCGCAAATTGAAAAAAAAAAATATTTACTGCCTAAATTTATCGTCTAGAAATTACGACAATCCATTAACACAATCAAAAATCATAAAACAAAAAATCGTAATCGAAATACGATCAACGTTGCGCAGGATCGGATAGTAGGCGGGATCCTCGACCTAGGCATGCGCTGCGTTATATCATTTCTTTGCGGGAATGTGTTGGTGTAGTTTATGCGCTTTTAGTGTAGTTGGAAAGTTTTGTACCAAAGCAATGTGTGCGGGTGTAAATGTGTCCATGAGAAGAAGAAGAAGAAGAAGAAGAAGAAGAAGAAGAAGAAGAAGAAGAAGAAGAATAAGAAGAGGAGAAGGAGGAAAACGGGTAAAGGTTTTTGCGACTGGAGGTCGCCAGGGTCCGATAATTAAAACGCATTCAACTCGGATATAAAAGTTTAACGGCCAACTCCCTCCTCGTCTTCTCAGAGCCTACGGCAAGGTTCGTCATCTTCTGCAGGTCCTCCGGGTTATATCAGCGACCAACTTTTTGCACGTTCATCCTTCTCTCGATGTGCCTTCAAGAGAGCGTTATATTCTTTCAGCCAATTCCCTATGTGCCTATACCCGAGTAGGTACCTCTTCGTATGTGTGTGTAGTATAAACACTTCTTCTTTATTCACGATACAATTTAATGCTTATTTCATTTCGAACACTGTTTATTGATTTACTTTTCAAACCTTTTTATTACACTCTGAAAGGGGCATCTCAATCGATGAAATAATCTCCACTTCCCACTCTCAGAAAACACCAGGTAAAAAATCCCTCTATGAGTTTCGATAATCATGTGACAAAAGCACAGATTTTTTTAATACTATCTCAAACTATCTCAAGTAGTCTGATCAAATCTTGAAAAGGCATTTACGGAGCATCGAAGCAAGTCGATGATTAAAGAGTTTAAGAATCCTCATCAGAATGTCTCTCTTGATTCTTGGACTCTTCTCCATCGAAGAGAGTCAAACAGATTTTTAAAAGAAGAGTAGGTATGTACATACATACATACATGCGTCTTCTGGATTTACTTTCAAGACTTTTGACTTACCAGAGTATAGTTTAACACACTAAAAGCTGTTTTGTGGGTGAGACTTGGCGCCTGGCAGTAGCACGAGACCGTGACGTCATCCATCAAGGGGACAGCTAACAAAACACTTGGCCCTGAAACTGGGAGTCCGGGTCGTATGGGGTCCCTTGGTTGACACACGATAGCCAGCTAAGCTAAGCTAAAGTAAGCTAAGCTAAGCTAAGCTCTGTTTCGGTTCTCCCACTCCAATGTTCTAGGACGTATATGCATCGCATATGTGACTCTTAGGAGTCGGTAAACGGCAGGCGAATAAAATCTCGGCGTTGCGAATTGCTGACGAATGATCAAAGCCCAGAATTCTATGCCGCCTGACCTTCGTTCAGTAGAGTTAAGTTAATCCGGCTGCTACTTGGGTTACATTCTCACTTATGTAGGTACTGTGGGATATCCAGAGTGTTGAGACCGTAAAAAGTCATATAGAACTTCCCGCTTATTATACTTGAACAATAATTTTTGGTGTGAGACAATAGGAGAAAAAAGAAGTTATTAAAACCGGTAAGATTCATTCCACAGTATATATTTTCGTGTAGAGTTTTTGATTTTTATATCCTTTTTTAGGAGATAGTTTTGCGCTTTGGGAGCTGGAACCTTCCTTGGAAGCTGTAACGCCGATTAAATTCGAACCTTAAACGATCCTTTAGCAGAACTGACCTCCAGTATGGGTCGAGTTTTGGCCATAACTAAGTCTGGCCAATTCTAGCGGACGTTTTACGATCCAAGCTCGATGGTTTTTGTCTTGGTACACGAACTCCTCGCAAATTGATGTTTATATAGATGACGTTCTTTATGAAGCATTGACTAACTAACTGTTGACTTCTCTCCTGTCTCTACACTCCTGAAACACATACCTATAAAGATGTGTTCTTTTGAACTCTCACACGTACATACGTATACATATACACTCGTTTTTCCACATTCATTTCACTTGAAGTCCTTTCATTCGCGTGTGTATAAAGCTACTTATAATATATTCAAAGCATATGTTAATACAGAAGCCATATTCCGTTTGGCAGATCGTTTAAGTTTAACGAAAGCAATACCAGCTTAACTTGGGTAGACGTTAAAACTTTGAGTGAAATGCCAGGGTAGTTTTTCGCAGTGATAAAAAAAAAAAAAAATAAAAATAAAAAAAATATAAGAATAAAAGATGAAAGAAAAAAAGGAACAACAAATTACGCTTTCAGCAATATCCTGCCTACGATCGTCTGTTCCACAGACCGTATAGTAAATGATGAATACTTGTTTCAGGAACGGACTATCTCGAGCTTGCAGGGATATCGTCACTAAATCATTGAGACTTTTACAAAGATTGTTAAATTACGAATAAATCAGCAATCGATGAGTTATGGACGCGGAATAAGAGGTCGAGCGAGACAGGGAGAAGAAGAAGAAGAAGAAGAAGAAGCGGATCGCTATGAGGGGTTAGTAAATTGAAATAATCCTCGTAGAAGACGTTCAAGTAAGAGATGGGCTTCGGCCAATGCTACACTGGCTAGGTAGGCGAGGGCCTCGCAAAGTCCTGGCCGTAAATCGAACCGAGCTGATGGCGCATTGATTGCTTTGCGTCTTCGCCCCGGCGGCGACGAGCCCCTCGAATGAACGACCTGTGGAAACAGCTTGCCAACTCTGTTTACTTTTACCTTATACAGACAGAAATTTTGTAAAGAAAAAATATTACTGAACAAAAATTCAATGTCAATTTTTTTTTCGTTTTTATTATTTTTTTTTTTTTTTCAATAATATGAAAGAAAGTATCAACTGCAGTTTCGTTAATAACTAAAGCCAAAAATCTACACGGTGATATTTCTTGTGGCTGATCCTCATCCCTGGTCCATTAGTCGGCGGCTGTAATTTAGGTATTTGTTCTTCTTGCTTGTAAATCTTTGCGGTGATGAAGGGTGGGTTAAGGTGATGGTGGCGATCCTTCGATGCATTGCTCGAGGGCTGAGGCGCCAGCGTGTGCGCGAGCAGCCAATATGGATAGGAATGCATGACATTACCATAATATTAATAGTTTATTTACCAAAGCCCATACGTCACCGAGGACGGTCGGGTGGTCAGTTCGACGGTCTGGCAAGAGGAAGAAGAAGAAGAAGAATAAGAAGAAAAATAAAATGAAAATGAAAATGAAAATGGAAAAGTAAAAGAAGGGGTTCGCCGGTCGGCGTCGGTTAGCATCCGTGAAGCCACGGCGTCGACGCACGCATCGTGGGTGCCCGAGGCTACCACCACTAAATATTATCCACCTCGCCAGGCTGCTGACAGGACAGAGTAGTATGGATACCCAGGACTGGGTCTAGTCGAGTTGTCTGCAGAGAATATTGATGGGAAGAGATACGTAGGTAGAACAAATCTAGAGATATTCGTATAAAGAGACATTTCTTATTTGTACAGGGTTGTAATGGGGACCTCTAGCCTTTCCTATATTTCTGACGGATGATGGGAGTGCAGAAAAATTAACGTAATTTTTCTTTTGTGCCATCTGTTTTTGGTCCATTTATGCGGTACCTACACACGAATAAAGATCAGCTCTTAGTACCCGAACTTGAAAATTGGCGTTGCGTGTTCGTCGGCGCGGACCTTTTCCAAAACGCCTGAAGTAGGGAGGTACGGTGTTACTTTTTACGGTGTAAAACATCATGGGAAGTGGGCCGAGCGTGGCGCGATCCATGGATGTAGAGCTGGAGGAGGAAGGTAGGTAGGTAGGTAATTGCGGCATCGGTGAAATGAGGTAAAAAAAAAAAAGGAAAAAAAAAAACAGAAGAAGGAAAAAAAAATAAGAAGAAATTGAAGAATATCGTCTAATGATACAGAAGTCGTTCCACGCAAAAGATCCCGTAAATGAGATAGATCTCGCATGATTTTTTCACTTATACACATATCATAACCGTGAATTCCACTGTCAGTGTCACTTTACGATGTATATAACAACTCTGGATCGCACGAATATACAACAATTCTGCTACCCAACCCCCGGAATCAGAGGAGACGAAAAGGACCCTGAAGATTCTACGTCCAAACAGCATATTCTGTAAGCGGTGGATCGTGTGGTCTGGTCATTACCGACTGACCCGCCCATAATCACTTCCACTGAATACATTATCATCTTTTTTTTTTTCTTTTTCTTTTTTTGTTCGTTACTTGCTACGCACCAATGCACCTATACATACATAAATACTACATGCCCCCGCACCTTATCCCACATTACAGTTTCGACTTAAGTGTTTCTTCGTAAACGATATTTGCCTGACTTACGGATCCTTCGAAATCGTCGTGAGTTCTTCTCCGCAGAAATTTTGCGAGTTTTACCTTAATCATATTGCAAGCTAGATGTCCTTTCCGTCTCCGCAATGAGCACCGACAATAAATGATTTGAATTTTTTTGTCCCAATTCTCCTACAAAATTCCTCCGGTAATATATTTTTTTTTTAACCACCATTCAAAGAGATTTGTCGCTCTTACAGTCGGCATGAAATGCGCTCCTGAAGGAGGTGCGGGAGGACGTATTTCTACCCCGGCTAGTCAACGTTGGTGGATCCTGTTGCTTGGTTTAAGCCCGGGGGATCTCAAATCCTGCGGAATTTGCCGAGTAACGGCGGCTATTGATGCCCTGTTATGTTGGACCGCGTCTTCAGCTCCCAGCCAGGTAGTCAGTCGCCTGGGTCCTCGGTCTCCGAAGTTATCTCCTCTTTTCACGTCACCTCGCGCGGTGCAGAGATATTAAAAGACGTTTGAATAACTGACAGCAAAAGTCGTGCCCTCTAGTAGACGAGGTGATGCATAAGCACGGATGTAAGCAAACACGATGAAAGCCGTAATACTTCCCGTTGACAGTAAGAAACAAAAAAAAAAAAATTGAATTTTAATTACAACGCTGTAGCAGTTTCTTCCAAAAAAATGTAAAAAGTAAAAATAAAATCACCAAATGCGACACAGAGACATGTACCAGTCGTCGGGTCTGCAGGATCTACCCGGACCATCTGGGGTCCGTTGCTATAGCTGCCAAGCATGACTTGATCGGATCGAACGGGATCGCAGCGGCGGCGCCCGGCGTCGCTCTCCCGCGGTCACCGCCTCAAAGACACCGACCATGTTCTTATCTCGCGGTCGTGGCGCCCCAGGAAGTCCCTGCGCACTTTGGAATAGCAGGCCACTGTGCCATTGTGCTTTGTTAATTTACTATTACGCAGCTTTCATACGTTGTTGCAGTAAAACAACTATAACGATTTAATTCTGCGGATCGTTTAAGAGTCCATCAGCCTATTCGGTATGTTGTTGTTAACGCTGTTGAGTATTTATCTCTAGGGATTTGGTAGCGATAAGAAACCTTGTTTGATATCAGTAGTGGAGACTTTTCGGAGGGTTATAGGTTCATATGAGCACATAAGATAAGGATCGAAAAACGGTGGATGATGAGTCGATGTTAGAAGCTGAACAATCCTGAAGGATCGCGGAGGGATGACGTTGAAGAGAATACGAAGTGTATATATACGCAGGGAGGTCTTTGTCGGTGAAAAACTTTGTGCGCCCAACAGGAGCTCTCGTTGAGAGTTTGGTAAGAGCTGCTGCTGCTGCAGAGCGGACCAACTCGCGTCCATACTTCAATAAGAGATAGTCGTCACTGCCCACTGCGCGTCCGCATCTTATCTACGCATCGCCGCGGCGCGTAATGATACATTTAATGGCGTACGGACTCAATTGTTGGTTTATTCGGAAGCTCTTTGACCAGGCCGATCTTAATAGCGTGCTGAATAACCTTCCGCCTTTTAAGTTAGTGGTTAGCTTCTCATCCGAGGACCAAGTACTGTGCTTTCTCAGTGCCCCTCTTAAACTCTTCAATTCTCCATCCATATTCATTTCACTCAACAATCCGCCAATCCTATCGATGGTCGATGACCGACGGTCGAATAGAGGAATAGAGAATCTACGCGGGTGCTGGATCCGAACACTAAGACCCTCCACGGTGATGGCTCCGTCTCGGTTTCTGGGGAACCGTTTCGCTTCTTAGTTCGAGCAATCATCAGACATTGAGTCCGGCGGAACGCTGGTAGGTGTAGAAATAAATGACTTTATATGATAATAATAATTGGAGGTATGATTACAGGTAGGTAAATACATACGTAGCTATACACCTAGAAGATGATGATTAATATAGAGAGCAGGCGTGAGAATAAATTAAGAGATTCGTAGAACGAAGAGACGTCCGATTAACTAGCGTCTTAATTCTGTTAGTCAGGGTAGCTTGAGATCCAGCTTGGTATTTTCTCCGGGAGCCAATGAATCTGCGATCTTCGTTAGCTCCTCTTGTTGCTGTGGAGAGAGGGATGAAGGGAGTTGAGGTGAGCCTGGAGACGATGACTCGCACTTCGCAGGAAGTTATGTGCCAGGAGGTAACAAGACTTTTATTTATTTGTTAAGATATGTGAGGACGTGTTCATGGATCAGCGTTTTATAGATATTTTTAGCTACCGCATAAAGGACGAAGATTATTTTGCAATAACGTATTTCATGAACTGCACTGTGACCATGGACCTCTCCTAGCGATGAAAGAAAACTGTTCCCTCTCACCAGGCGGTCTTTGAACGGTTCTCAAACGAGCCAAAACATGGGAGAGGTTCTCGCTCACCGGAAGGATCCCTGTTTCATGTTGAATAATACCCGTTGTATCGCGAAGGAAAGACGAGCCCTAAGGATCTACTTGGACCGAAAAGTCTCTGCTTACGTTGCTGAGATCAGCCTGATTTATAGCGAGGCGATGATGAAGCAATACGCGACGCTAAACACCGCTTTGATGATCTGTTCTCGTATCTCCAGGCAAGCTCTGATTGTTGGCTTCCATCATTAATCAGCAATGTTACCTCGCGTATATGTATAGCTGCACTAACAGGACTAGGCCCAAAATCTCAGACGCATGTATGCATCTTATACTTTTATGTATGTACCTACATTTATTTATCGAAGAGGAGCGAGTCTCTTCATGCGTCTAAATATGGGGAATCTTACCGTACTTTTCTTCAGCAGCTTTTACGTGAAAATTTTTCAAAGAATTCAAAGGTCATCCTACTTCAGGTGGTAGTCAGTTATCGTCGCCTTTTAGAAACGATGAAGAATGACAATCTAGAGGACCTCTTTTTGGGTATGCCACTCGGGGATCTTTGGCAAAACGTTTTCTGATCTTAAGCAGATTATCGTTTGATATTGATTTTACATCACAAGATAAAGATGTGGAAAAGAAAGACGAACAGAAAAGTGAATATTGCGTTAACGTTGAGATGTAAAAAGAGCTGAAAAAAGGTCAAGGTTTTATGATACCTCATAAAATATCTGAAAAATTAACGCCTGTTTTACCGAACGTCAGAGTTTAAACTTTTGGTAGGCCTTACTGTTCCCTTGAACACACAGACTAGGCATTCTCTAAACAGGCTCCCTTCTCTCTGTTTATATGCCAGATTAAAACTTGTTTGATTTGGAACTTAGTCGGGTCTGGCTAGTTGTCGGGTAACATATTAGCTAGATGCTTTACTCGAAGAGAAATAACATTTATCAGCTTACAGCTAAGAGCCTTCTTATTTGCTATGCTACTGTACTTCCTCTCATTCTCTCTCTCTCTATTCTCTCATTCTTCTTCTCATCTGACATCAAGATACTAGTAAGGCCAGCGAATGACCACGAAAATCAATTTCTCTAAACCTAATGATCGCATGGACAAACTAGATGACCCTGCACCGCTCAAAGCTACTACTATTTGATCCAGAAGATCTCCTTTTGACAATGTCTATGCACGATCGCAGGTGCTCTTCACGTGTCCGTTCTTATCGAGTACAGAGATCACTCGTTCGTCAAAAACCGGGAGCAAATCTCCATCGTCAGTTTTGGTAAAGGGGATTCTAAAGCCTTGACGAGGTTAAGGGTGATCCCAACAGGGTGATTCAATGGTGGAAGTGGAATAGTGGTATGGGTATACGAAGTGCAGGCGATTCGTCGCAGATATTATTTCAAGGGTAGAGAGCGCTCTTCAACGGGACACAATACAAGTCAACACGGTTGTCAGCGTAATGAAGTAGTTTCTGTAAGGGCGATCTCCCCGGGCCGGTGGGGAGAGAAACTGGTGAACTTTGTGCCGAGGGCAGAGGATATTCTGGCTGGTAATTGGAGGGTGGCCACTTTTCCCGCAACCCTCCAGGGGCCAAAATCCCGGCATATGTTACCCGTAGTACCAACGATTGAATCCACTACCAGCGCCTGACCTGACAGATAAATAAAGCTAATGTTGCCCGTAATCGAGGAGGATGAATATTTTACCTCAAAATAGACATTTCTTGACTCGATTTTATAAACGGAATGGAAATCTATCAGCATGGCTTTGTCAGTTCTGGAAAAAAAATGAAACACAAGGAAAAAAAAGTGTACATACATCATATGATCATCTCTCTGCATCGATGGTCACTTTTGCTGAATATACATACATATACAACGAAAGATATGAATTTGAGAAGAAAGACTTTAGTTTCGTTACAATAAAAAAGTAGAAAAAAATTAACAATTTTGAACCCTGTGTCTACCTGGAGTGTTAGAGCTTTGTGTGAGCGGTCTTTGATCAACCCCTTACGATTGTTCCCCTCTTTAGTCATCGTGCGACAACCACACCGTGGAACCATATTGCCATGGAATGGAGACATTAAATGAATTTATCGCAACCGCAATTAGGTAGGCGCATGCGCTTTTTTGAAGGTAAAAAACTCGATTTATGGGCTACTGTCTTGCCACCCTTTATTGTCTGGTGTAAACCGTCGTAGCAGCATTGTTCCCGAACCGATATTTTTCTTTTTTTTTTTTTTTAGTTTTATTATTTTATATTTGTTTGTTTTTTGTTCATATTCTCGATTAAACGGTACCTAGTGCCCTTTTCTCCGTGTAATTGTCCTCGAGGAAATTAGGGAGGAACCATTGTCGGTTCATTAGGGAGAAATTAAGAATGTTAAACCTGTTATTCAGCGTGCATTATTGCGGTTTCGATACACTCGTACCAAAACCAAGGATACACATACCTACACATCTATATATCTATTAAGGCTTCTTTAATGTTTTCGAAATTAGTCACGCTAGATTTTTCGTGATCGCAGGCCATGAAACCGCGGCAATCTATGAAATTAGACGCCCGTAGGCAATTTTTTGTTCTGTGACATTAAAAACATGTGTTTTCTTCTTGGATGGTCGAACAGACGCGACGCGACGTAGCTCTAGCTTCGTTACACACTTATCATTCGTTAGACGCCAGGCGTCACCCTCGCTTTCCTTATTCCAACGTCGACGACGACCTCGACTCGCCGGAGGATGAGAACGAAAATAAAACTAAATATTCTAGTTAAATCCTTCGGTAAAATATCGGTTAAGTAATTCCAAAATTTCAATCGGTATGTTCTGTTTCGAATTCTTGAGCATCGAAGATTGTAATAATTTCGAGAATTGGGTAAACGTGATATTCATCTTGCAAAAATGAGACTGACACGTCGCGTTCAATCCGTCAAGAGGAATATGACGTATGTCTCTCGTTTGGTGTCGTTGAGTGGGTGTTGCAGTGCAACCAGCAGCAGCGATAGGAAAGTTACGCTTTCACCTGTCACATCCACGTGAGTTCTTTAGCCCACGCGAATACCGGGCATCGTTGACGCCGTCTTCCACGTGACTTCCACGTGCTCGTTAGCGTCGGCTTTGAACGGAATCGAGAGCGAGGAGGTAGTGGGCGAGGCTGAAGCTGAAGCTGGAACTGGAAGCTGGATGTTGGAGTTGGGGGGTTGCGTTGTAGAGGATGAGGACGAGGCATGGAGAACTGGGGATGGCGGATGGATGAGGGACGAGGGATGAGGGATGGGAGCTTGGGGGTGGCGTCGAGCAGACCAAGTTCCCACTAATTGGGGGTTGGAGGCAAATCGAGGTTTTCGTGTCGACGGTCCCGAGTTCGTATACCGTGTGCGTTTCCCCATATATTGCCTTCATGTGTGTGTGTGTATGTGTTGGTACTGCACATATATCCATACATACATATATATTTACTACATGGATCATATATATATTCTGGTACATGGGATAGCGTCGTTTTGGTACGCGGGTTTCATGCCTGATTTCGTTCCCTTCGTAACAGGGTGCCCTGAATTTTGGCTCGACGTTCTTGTCTGTCAATACCTACACAACATCTAGTCCTGAACATATCTGCCCCATAAAATGGAGATGATTTTACCGCAGGGTAAAACCGGGTGTACTTCAAGTTACAATTTATGTTAAAGGTCGAAGTGGAAGGAGTAACAAAATTCTATACCAATGAAATGTTTGCCAGAAATCTATTCTTCGGATTATATAATAACCTAATTATCACGGGATTGTAAATTAAATTTTTAGATAATACTGAAGAGAAAATGATAGGGGATGATCCATGATGTTGGTAAAAATAAATGTAGAAGTGGTGGGAGTGAAATTAAAGCGCAATGTTTGACTGCGCAATCAATCAATTAGCGAACGCAGTGAGCATCGCTGAATGCGCATTTGTTTGTCACGCTTGTTAGGTACCCTTTACCATTCCACCGCGTATAGCTCGACCTGTGGAAGGTCCGACTTGAACACGGTCAGTAAAGGCAAATATCCATTTATGTGCAAAAATATACAAACAGGTTGAAAATTATATGTACACCAATATATCGGCCTTATGAGTAAAACTGTCGTTAATTGGATGATGTGAAAAAGAAGGGTCCTGTTGAAAATAAATAAATAATGAAAATAATAAGAGATAAAAGTTGAACTTTTATCCTGCAGGTTAGCAATTCTTGTTTTTTTTTTTTTTTTCTTAATGCAACACGGTTTTTGGATGAAAAATAAGAAATTTCTTGTTCCTATTGCGCGCATGTATATCTACCTACCTACATAAAGTATAAAATTTCTTCTTCTCGAGGTCCCTAGCGCGCGGAGTATACCTCCTCCATCTCTTCGTTTCTCCATTTTCCACTTTGTTATTTTCAGATCCACTTTTCCGCGTCTGAAACTTGACGCAGCCCGTTGTTAGAGCGTCGCTCCCTCGCCCGTTTCTACCACCTCTTTATCATCTTGCCCCTGCACTGCTTCTACCTCCAAAGAATGAAATTGCCTTCGTTACGCGGAAACGCTGTTCCACGCTCGGAGTTCTCTTCTCTTCTCTTCTCTTCTCTTCGCTAACCCTCTTCCATCCCCCAAACGCCTCGGTGAATCCCCTTGTCCGCGTGGTCTCTAACTCTCATCATCGTATAGATACCTGCGTATAAAATTTATTATACCCTACACACATACGTTCATATCTATGTATACATTATAAGTACATATGTATTATACATACGTGTATATGAATCCTCGCGAGAGATGTGCTACCAGTTTATTATAGCATTTTGCCATTTTGCTATTCCTACAGCAGCACAGCCCTTCGTTGATGTTCTATACGCCATGTCACACCCTGCCATTCGGTGGGGTGGAGAACTCAGGTCGAGTAATACTTTCCAGTGTGACAGAGCCCTCGGGTAATACGTCTCGCAATTTGATACAAATTCGAAACCGACACGTGACTATACGTCTGTAGGGGTGGTTTATGCGGTTTTGGATTATCTTCAGGGTTTAATTAACTTCCTGGCATAAGTCGGATCAGTGCGTTCGTACCTAATCGCAAAAAAACAAAAAAAAAAAAGTGAATTTAGACAGTAGCTAAAAAGAAAACGTCATTCAGAGCTTAATCTCGACTCCTTAAACTCCTTTTTGCAATCAGTAATAACCCTCGAGTCTTTTTCGACACTCACGATTTTTATCGTCAGAAAAATTTTAGTCAGTTAAATAAACGAAAAAATGTATAAATCAACGACAAAACGCCTCGAGGAGTGATAGCGAGGTAACAAGGAGTCTGTTGAAGCATCCCAGCCTTCTAGATGACGTATAAACGTACTCGACTCTCAACGTTTCATTATTTTTCATCAAGGAATCAGATTCTATATCTAAATAAGAAGATCGACAATAGTTATAAGGAAATACGTAAAGCTTTATAAAAAAAAAAAGTAAAAAATAAAAAATTGTCGGACAGTAAAAGACGAGCATTCACATAGAACTTCAAGTCCTTATATACAAACATATATATTTTATGTATCTATCTACGTATGAACCGTCACCGTTGTTCGCTACGTCAACAATGCGATATAATTGCGATGCCAACAATAGGGGATCGAGGTAGGAGTCTGAACCAGGGTCCTGCAAAGATCAGGACGCACCTGGCTAGGTAAGGGGGTAAGAGTATAATCATTAACTGGTGTTGGTGGGCTGAATAGAGTTCATTGATACGTGATCGGCTGGCTGGTTGATTATTTCTATGGGTGGGGAGGCCCGGGGTTTTGCCATTGTATTCCTAAAGGGTCTTGTCAAAACTGATATTGCTGATTTGCTACGCGATACATCTACATTGGGTCGACGGGGGTTGATACCCGTGCTTATATACGACGGTAACGAGTATCTTATCTGCTTAATTCAATCGTGAACTATCAGTCGCAGAAGCGGGATCAATGATTCTCAGAATTCAAATGACGACAAAAAAGTAAAGAAAAAAAAAAAACAATAAAAAATAAAAAGAAACAACGTAAAGCGGTAATAATAAATAAAAAGAACTGTGAATAGGTACGGAGAATCTTGCAAGTCAGGGCCGTTGAATGGCGCTAATAAAAACGTATTAATCACCTGTAAAATAATCAATAGCTCAGAGTTCCCCTTCGCGTACCTGAAGCTGACTCGTATTGTTAGATTTGAAACGTCTAAATCTCGTCCCATAATGCCTATGCGAGGGACCGAAAAGACCACGTTGATATTCATCAAACAGATTAGCGTGGTAGTAGGTAATGATGATCGTATATAACGCGAGGAATGGCTGCTTACAAAAAATAAGTTAATTTTATATTGTATGATATTTCGATTAATGAAATCCGCATGCATTGATAAATCCACATTATTATAGTTTTACTTTGGAAACTTTCATAACGTCTTTGGAACATAAACGCAAGCATAGGTATAGCAAAAGCGAGAAAACAGTAATGATAGAACTCTGCCACATGTAGGCTGGCTCGATAGAGCTTGAGCTTGAGATTTGAATAGAATAAAAAAAAGGTGTTTTTTTTTCTTCTGGCAACGTGTGTAGGTATATATCTCGGAAAAGTTCTTTGGCTAAAAAAATGAAAAAGAACAAAAAAAAAAGAAAAACAACAACCCGGTTTCTCTTCCACTTGGTAAAGAAACTCTGTGCGGCCACGTGGTACAGTTGAAAGGGTGCGTAGGGAACACAAAAGTGAACAGCTTCTCCCTTCTCTGCACCTGGTACGGTACCGCAGGTCTCAGTCGCTGAGGAAAAGCCTCGGGCGTTTCGCTAATGAGGCGAGCGTATTATTTCACGGCTCTTTTCATAAGGGATGCCAAGATACTATGAATCTCATCTGCAGTCCCACTCGCTTCTCTCGTCCTTTAAAAAAAAAAAAAAAAAAAAATAAAAAAATCTTACTCGTCATATATCTTCCATCTTCCTCATTTTTAATTCACGTGACACTTATTAAAAATAAAAATATTTACTTATATATCTTTATGCTAAGATATAAAAAATTACGATAATAAATATCTATAAGGTCAAGCTGGCCAGATGCACATATTCGGTATCCACAATACTTCTTGTCAAACCAGAACTAAACTAGCCCAAGATATTCAAACCGCTTAAAACCGGCTGTGGATAGGCCTTTTTTTCCACTGACCACAAAAATCGCCACAAAGTTTCGAGTTACGTAATGATTCAAACACTGTAACGTCTCAGACACCATGGCTCTAACATGACCCGGAAGTATCGGCTCGAAATTGGACCAGGTGGGCGGGTATTTTTGACACTGGACCATTGTGCTATGGAACTTATCCTCTTTCATGAATGAAGCGAACGGTTTCAAAGCCCAACACTGGATGGAAGATGAATGACAACAGGTCAGAGGAGTGAGAGACGAGGAGAAAGACTGAAGGAGAATAAAGAGTTTGCGTGAATTGTCGATTGGATTTTAGTCTAGGTTACAAAAAACAATTAAAGGCCTTATATTATTTAACGCAATGAATTTAGTCCTCAGTATTTGGACCACCATGCCATCCGGAATCTTGGTTCTACACGCGCCATTACTTCCCTGTCCCATATGAAAGTTCAGGGAATCTGAGACCAGGGAGAGACGCTTAGTTCAGGGTTCCTTGACGACGTCCACGACGCCCTCGTAGACGGGTCGCGTAACATATCCTGGCGCCAGGGTGTCGGGGTTTGTAGTCGGCTTCTTAGCTTGTGTAACTTGCCGACGAAACACACACCCGAAACCCTTGACCAAGTCCTTATTGAAAGTTGCAACGAATAAGCATGTGGTCAGAAACTCCTCGACGATGATATGGCCAAGCCACGTGTTTCACACCCTTGAAGTGACCACGAAAATCTCGTGTGTGGAGAAGGAGACGAAGAAAAAGAAGAAGAAGATGTAGAAGAAGGAGGAGAAATAAAAGGAACGAGAGTCTCGGCCCGTTTACAACCGCAAGAAAAACAAACTGTATTATAAACCGAAAGGAAGTTCGTTATTTAGGGTTTTTTAAAGGACTTAGAGTATCGGTTTTCGAGAGAAAAAGAGTCGTAGTAGAAAGGGAAGCGTAAAGCGTGCCACGTGGATTATTAACTGAGGTTCCATTTGCCGAAGGTAATATATTTTTTCGTTATTCTCGTTGGTCTGATTCGGTTGAACCGCTACGTTAAAACGACCGGATGTAATAGCGGGAAAGAGAATTGTCGGCAAAAAAAAGAAAAAATACAACAAAAAAAAAAAAAGAAGTAGTAAGTACCTTATAGGTATGTATTTTTATGTCTAAGTACATTAAGTATAGTGTACTTTACATGACCAAGGTACGACCTAACTAGGCAATATACCGATAGTTCGAAACGGTTCACTTGGTCCAGACCGGACGTCATGCTCCCGAGAACACTGGGTAAATCATTAAACAAAAGGTGGAGGCGAGAACGCCTACCGCACGCCGACTAAAGCAAACAAATAATTAGGTAGGTATCCCGCATTACTCCAGCCCAGCTCGCTTATAGTTCCAAGTTTCTCCCCTACTAGAAATAAGGTGTTACCCAAGACCGTTTGGGGCTACTAAGGGCTTCCGAACTTGCAAGGAAAAAGATTTATACTTCCTACACCGGGGGCGTCATGGCTATTTTCAACTACACTCACGAATTAGGGAGGTGCCCTATTATCAGCCAGAGAAATGCACCGAAACATTTTTAATATTCCCTAAACCTAAACCATAGCTCGTTATAAGTTCCTCGTTATTTACCATAAATTTAGGGACTTTTAAACGGACAAAAATTCACATCAAACTTAACGTGGAAAAACTTTGTGTAAAAATTTCTTTCGCACGTTATATACGTTCCTTTTCAAAATTTGGAACTTATAGCTTTGAGTTTATTTAGGGTTTTGTTTGTCTAGAAGATTTTTTTACAATGGTGTGATCGGTGGACCAGCTCATCCAGCCAAATTTCAGTTATAGATCTAATCGGTGAACAATTTTTGAACACTCAGTGCAGCATCCGCCGTGACAAACGCTGTTTCATCTGTCGAACCAGAAATTCTTCTAGCACCCCTTCAGTTGAACCGTGTGACAGAAACATGCTGCTCCAATATTTCACGCGACAAACCTCACGGTCGAACGCCACTGAGTAATGTCAGCTTCCTAGCCGGGTCTCCCGGGTTCTTGTTCAGCCAGAAAACATCGGAATAAAATTTTTCTCTACAGAGTTTTTTTATTTTTTTATTTTTTTATTTTTTTTACTCTCTGAAAACGAAATTGCGATGATTCTTCCGCTTTGAAGGACTTGGCAGGAACGCGCTTGTTTAAAAATTCGCTCCAACTCTTCAGAATCTTGAAGCGAGTTCGTGATTCTTGTGAAAAGTAAACTTCCAAAAATATCTTCATCCTGCGCAGCTTCTGTTTTTCTCTAATTATCTGAGCACCACGGAAGCGGAATAAACCTGAATATAACTCCAGAAAAAAATTTCTTTTTTAATATCTTCATTCCCTCAGTTATCAATCTTGGATGTAACTTCGGACCAATGACGTCGATGGTGGTCTTGCTCCATCTTCCACTTTTCGTTTAAAAGTCCTCAGCGTTCTAACTCTTAAGAATTTTCTTCGGTTTATTATATTGAGTACGGGAGGGGGAAATGAAAGAATTGGAAATTAAAAATTAAGCAATGAATCACGACCCGCGTCAGAAAAGAAGAAGAAGCAGAAGAAGAAGAAGTAGAAAAGGGAGGAAGAAGAGAACGAGAACGATCTAGAGGGAAAGACCTATAACGGAGAAGATCACCTCCAGCGGAGAACACGTGTTTTCCCAGTTTGGTCGGTGGGATCTGAGGCAAATGATTTACCGGTCGAATTCTACATTAAATCGAAGTCAGCGTACTCCCTATAAATAAAAGTAACAAATAGGCGCCTGTTTTACGCCACCTGCATACTTATAATTTTCAAATCGTTTCGTATAATCTTTAACTATAACCACCAAGTCCATAGATCCGGCCTCAGCTAAGTTCAGTTCAGCTCAGCTCAGCTCAGCTCAGCTCAGCTCAGCATAGCTTAGCTCACATTAGACCTAGACCCAAACCCATAGCGCCAACAAGTTTTTAGCGTCCGCTATTGATTCAACTTGTTAATTACTATCTAAGTTATGGCTCCCTGGAGGTGATGGGCTAGAGCCCAAAGCGCTAAGAAGGAAAGAACTGAAGTATCTCCGTCTTTAAGTTCGGATTAGTGTATCTAGGCACGCGATTCCCCCGGCAAACATCCTTGGCATTGATTACACCACAAATTCAACGGTTTATTTTTTAATCAGAGACTGATCCGGCCAAGGTCGAGCGATTATTATGAAATGAGATTCTGGATTCCCGATAATCGAAAAAACTTAGAAGAATTACGAATATGAGCAAATTGAGTTTCCGCACGAAACAAGGGTAAGAAAAAATCGTTAAATATTCACAGTTCTTACTATACAACCGTATTTTAAATATGGTTTAAGATTTCTGACATGCGAAACGATATCATATCCCGTTAGTTTGTCAGCCGTAAACAGTCGTAGTCGATGAGAAATAATTATTTTTCGAACAAGATCACACGGGGAAGTCGTGACTATAATCGCCGATTGGACTTTAATCCCAGCGTTACACATACGAACATATCTACAAGTTTTGCCTTAGGCCATACGCAACTTATTTGCGTTTTTACACAAACATATTAAAACACAGACATATACGTATACACAAAAACATCAACACACATTTTTACACTCCTAAACACTTCTATATGTTACAGTGTGTGAGTGACTGCGATGTGTGGGATGCAATGTGGACTATACCACAGCTTGTTTATGCTCAGGCTATAATTGATTTGATCCTTGACCCGAGGACGCGCCGTGCCTTTGGCACGTACCGTAAATAATATTCTTTATTAGTAGGAATTAAGAAGTTTAATAAAACTAAAAATCGAACAAGAACCAGTTGAAAATATTTAAAAAAATAAATAAAAATAAAAATAAACCAACACGAATGATCAACAGTGTCCCTGAACATCACGTATTTCCCATACCCATCAACGTCGAACACACACACTCACACATGTACCTATATCCAAACTCGAAAATCTCGATGATTTATAATCTCTCACCAAGAGTATAAGCGTAAGCAAGTAATCGAGGAGTAAGTCTGTCGCTAAAGTTGTTTCGATTGCTTTAAATAGATTTACGACATCACTGAATCTCGATGTATTTTTATTTTTGTTTCCACGAAAACCTGAATAGTTTTTTCGTATCATTGCCTCGAATCAACACGATTATTTAAGAAGTGTTAATGATAATTAATACACGTCTACCATTCCGATCTCCATACTACAGGCTTCGGTTCACGTTCTTGTGAATAACGAAATTACTACAAGTCCTGATACAAGACCCTGTCGAAATACGATCCTGAGCGACGAGTCCTTGATCTAAAGGAAACTGATTAAAAAAAAAAATTGAAAAACTGCAGGGCCGCAAATTCTTTCTATAAGTTCAAGGCACGCCTGTCACGGACTCCTCGTAATTCATCTATCGAGTTAATCGAAGTTTAGACCGAAGAGAAGACCTTGCGATCATCGAATCGGAGAGAAATCCGTACTGGATTATTCAGCAGGGGTTGCTAGTCACGCAGCAGGTATCCGCGAGTATATTTACGGTGGCCCCTGACCCTTGGGTGGCCACTAGGCGTAAGTTTCCCCGTCTAAGGATCGCGCCGTTGACCAGTAACCGATTTATGTGTGGGCCACGTCGAAGAAGTAACGATCTGTAAGAAGGTTTGTAAGTTGGCGGGCAACAAGCGCCCTGTGGTGTTTGATCCGAGTCCTGTGGTTCCCGCGAGTCCCACCACGGGACACCGTACGTCATCTTTGTGGTTTCGCGGCCTCTTTTCACCCCGCGAAAGATCGTCTTTTTCCTTTTTACTCTTAGCAGTTTTTCGCCGTTATCTTAAACGTAGAAAAAAATTCGGTGCAGCTGGCACACGCGAGACTTTAAGGTCCAGAACTTGGCCCAAAGAAGGATGTTGATAAATGTAAATGAATTCCTCGTGCCGTCGTTTTAAGGTATTGAATTCTGCTAATTCTGGACATTGAAGTGGGGTTGTTCTCCGTCTAAGGTGACTCGATGTGACTCAGTAATCATTCCAGTAAGTAAAAGTAAAAATGTATAAACATAAAAATAAGAAGAAAAAAAAAAAAAAAAATAAGAAATCATCTTGTAATGGTCAGTGACCGGGATATCTTGTCGAGTATAGCTATGGTGGTGGAAAGGATAAGAAAACTACGAAATTATGGAATGAACGATGGGCAAAAAGTCTGACAATGGCGTGTACGTCGTAGTGCAACATACATCCGTACGATTGATCATTCATAATTCATGAAAACCGGCCTGTCGACTACTTAGACGAGAACAACGCGACTACGACGACTACGACAACGACGACAACTAGCTAGTATCGTCGACGTGAGTAGTAGCCACAATGGCCACGTACATACGTATAGAAAACATACCCGGTACGAAGCGATACAGTCGCTTGTCCCCAAGGAAGGAAACGATACGTGGCGGCGTGTCAGCTTCCTTAAGCCCCGAGGAGTCATCAATCATCACGACTAGGGAGTCGTCAGTACCCTGACGTTCTTTTGCGGGGGCGTTAGCCGCGGAAGGAAACTATAACCGCGATACAAAGAGTCAGCATTGACGATGAGAAGAGAGACGGAATCCACCCTGCCAAAGGAAGAAGAGCAAGAGAAACAACAACAAGAAGAATAAAAATAAGAAGTATAAGAATAAAAATAAGAAGAAGAAGAAGAAGAAGAAGAAGAGGAGGGAAAAGGGACGGGGGGATCAAGGAACCGGGAAGGAGGGACCACACGCAATTGCAGTTCACTACTGCAGGAGAGTCCTCGACCGGATCGTCGTTCCGTACGGCATAGTGGTCTACCATTACCAAAACATTACCAGGACGGGTACCGACACGAAGATAGCGTGACAACCACCATGGACAACGTGAGCGGCAAAGTTTGTCCAACGATTATAATCTCAACTGATAAAAATCCAGTACCGGTAATATTTAACCACGAAATTATATCTCGGATTATTTATATTCACTTCTGATACGTGCGATAGTCGGTATGTAGTTTTACTACTTAGTCGGATATGATGCTCATCTCGGGATCATTACGTTGAAAAATTCCGACACTAGAGTCACGGTTAATTACACCGTCTTAAAAATTGAATAATCTATACATTCATGTAACGTTTAATTACCCGGACGCGATTTCAACCGATTTTTAGAAACCCAATTTCGATACCTAATTAAAGACGAACTAACGATCGTACGGGATACTAGTCAATCGATACGAAAAATCGAACCGTGAAATACATGTTTGTTAATCAGTTATCGAAATTTTAAATTTCATGCACTTTCTTATACCTACTCTCGTCTATTACTTCGAAATGCGTATCCCATATCACATATCACATCACAGTAAAATCATAAATGATTAAAAATCAAGTTCTATACACAGAAGTGAATCGTCGATCGGTAAGATTAATAATCAACGATCTTTGGTAACGGTTTGTGTTGAGCGCACGTGTTTGATGGCGCGGTATTAGCCTCAACTTTACCGGTCGTTTCATGGTCCCCCGTGGGTCGAGTTAGCCCCGTAGACCGTGTGGGCCATAATGTAGAATTAACGCCTTTGATCGTTATTACCTGAGAGAGTTCGTTAAGGGGCTTCCATAGGAATCTGTTGAAATCTCAATCGTTACACACGTGAGAATAAATCATTGAGGGTTGAATTAATTGATACGGTTTAAAAAAAAAAAAAAAAGCAACAGAAATAAGTAAACAACGCGGTTAAATAATTAGGAAACGACTTCGATCGCGTTACCTTCACATTATCTCGATCGACTAATTCATTCTAAAAAAAGAAATACGCCCCCGTTCACGTTTCTTAAAGGAAGGACATTAGCCTGCTTCAAGTAGACCAGAACAACGCACTACTTAGGGTCATCGTTAGTTTTCAGAATAGTACATTAATATTAAGTTTTACGGTTCGAATCAACCCAACGTAACAACGCCTCAGACGGTGACCAGAATTCACTTTTATGGTTCTATGCTTACGTCAATCTGGTGCCCAGATGCGAGACTTGGTTTGCTTTGCTCAGTTCTTTTGGTCAGTTAGTCGTTTGGAGACGAACACTACGAAAATTTTTACCCTAAACTGAGAGTGCAGCTTGGGTGATAAAATTCTAACAAAGATGGTTTTTTTCTAGGAATGTTTTTGGAGTTTTAGGTAACCGTAGACCACGCAGATTGTCATCTGCAGGAGAGTCTGGTTTTTTTAAGAAATGGTTTTAATGATAAGGAAGACGTTGTAGTTGATTGAGGAAAAATGAGAGTATGAAAGTTTCAGTTGGATTAATAAGGCTGTTTTAATTTGTTACCAATCATCGGAGCTCCTTGACTCGTTTGCATTCTCACCCGTTCACTCAATTAATTGGCTATATTCGTTTGAAAAAAAGCAAACCTCAATCTTCGATCTTGCCTATAAACCGAAGAGAAGAGAATGGCTCGTGGGTGGCGATTGTTTCATTGCCCACGCAAACTCTGGGTTGTGGGAGTTAGCTAACACGGCTTGAGCTTTCCATCTCGTTGAAGATGGTCCCAAAAGATTGACACTCGATAACAAACTCGTAGGATGGTGATTGGTGACTCACCTTGTGAACCAGCGATGACTGATCAACGTAGATCATAAAGTATGCAGAATTCCATCGCTCATATTGCATTTCATATTTTTCTATCATATTATGCAGATATTTGAAGGCGAGAAACGATGGAATTTATACAGTCAGAGTTCGAAGTGTGTGAATATAAATATCGCTATTTTGTTTAACGATAAATTGTTCTGTCCGAATCCACCCTCTGCTCTCTGACGTAAACGTATTGAGAGCTCAGCCTGTAAATCAACCTGAAGAAGTAAAAGAAGAAGAAGAAGAAGAAGAAGAACGAAATCCCTATGGTATTACATGTATACCTGACAATAAATAAAGTTTAAACAAATAAACAAAGAACGATTAGTTCTGCCAGCCCATGGAAATGTAAATCATCTCTGGAACTGGTTAATCGTAAGCGAGCGTGATTTGTTACCCTATTGAGACCTTACTAAGATAATCTTCAACCACCACGGGTATACAAATCGATATGAAAACTACCCGACGTATGACTTTATGATATGATTTTATTTGATGCATGATTTTTTTTTTTTTTTTTTGTTAGGTAAAGATCGTCGTGAATAACGTCCAGTCCAGGAGGGATGATCACAAATTTATTCAAAAGTCGATAATAAGTCTTTTTATATCGAACGATAACGTGCAATGAAATTACTGACTATCAGGTCAAATTTTACTCCTTCATATTGTAAAAGCAAAAGTGATGGATAAATGTGGAGTTTTTATTTCTTGTTTTTTTTTTTTTTTAAACATCTCCTGGTTTTGAATTAATGAAGAAACGTTAGCTCGCAAAAAATTGAGTAACGAAAAAGATGCATAAGAGTCAAAAGAAGCTGTCATAAATATTTTTGACGTCGGTGCGAGGTGGAGGACATGGATACAGGTACCTCAACCCTCCCAGATTATGTCATCAAACGGCTTACAGTTCAGTGAACCGTTTCGTATCACCGAACACACCGCGTGACGAGTCGTCGACGCGCACCTGTGCTAATGGGCTCATACGCGAGCAGGGCATGAAAATACATGAAAACACGTGTAGAGTGGTATAGATACAGTGTCTGCTAACGAGGACGGGCCTATATAAGCTGCCAATTAAGGGGCGATGAGTTTTACCTGGACGTTCGATCAATTAATTTAAATTCTGTACGCTCCTCGTGCAGGTCGCTATATAATGCCCCCCGCGGTCCAAGGATCCAGAGCTTTTTTTTCGGTGACTATATTCTATCTCATTTTTTCACCCTTGTCCAAGTTTGATTTTATTTATTTTTATTTTTTTTTTTTATTTCTATTTTTACGTTTCGGTTATTATTTCCTCCTCATTTTTTTTTTTTTTCTATCTCGATAACGTTTCGTGGCATCGGCATAATCAACATATCAATTATTGAATTTTTATTACACTTTTATACGCGTCTGCAAGCTAACTACAGGCTTCGTTCAAGGGGTAGAAAAAAATATTGCGAATGTTACGCATCCATATATCTCTCGAATTATCATTTACCGGAACAGACGTGGGCTTCTCGCTGTATTGAATCAATCAATAATTGGACAGGAATTACAACTGTATAGTATATGTACATTAATTTGCCACAAAAATGCAGTAAAAAAGTTCCAAAAATTATTGTAAATTTATTATCAGATATAAGAGATTTTTATTTTTTTTATTTTCTTACTTTTGTATAAATTAAATGAAAATCTCAATTATATAAATAGAAATAATTTATTTTTACATGTCTAACTACATCAGTTATCGCATCGATAGCCTGCGGAGGCGTCAGCTGATTCGGGGCCCCTCGTATAAGTCTTGGACGTTGCCACCCGGCGAACACGCGATCAACGTGGCTTCCGAATTCTGTAGATAACGGGCTAAGGCTTGTAGCTGATAAATTATTCATTCGCGCAAACTTATGCATTAATTGGATCACGTAACTGTGCCGAGATTCCCCCCCGCATCACCACCTCACCCTCGAATACACAAGTTTACTGGTTCAAAACTTGAAGAATTTTTTAGATATTTATAATATGCATATAGAAAATGTTAAATTGTTGTGAAAAAATTTAATAAAACAAAATGGAATCCTTTTTTTTTTTTTGAAATCTAAAATTCGTGCTAATTGTAAAATATTATTTACGATATATTTATTGTGATAATGATGTTGTAAAAATTATCCTCAACATTGATTTACAGTTGTAATAATTATAATTGTGTGAAATAATTATATACCAACAAGAAAGAAAGAAAGAAAAAAAAAAAAAAAAATGTAAAGTAAAATAAAAACTATGTATCTTGGGTAATCTTATAAACCATATGCGAGGAAGTAAGCAGTAAAGAAGATTATCAAGATAATAGAATAATAATTTTATATTTTATATTTTTATTTGTATCTTTGTATAACGAATGAGGTATATATATTTTTTTCTACGATTTTTTGATCATGATCATAATTTATTGTTGATATATAATTTCAACTCTCTAAGAACAATTTATATCGAAAGACGAATAGGGCTATTGAAGCTTTCGCGCCATTGGTGCAAACGAGTTAACAATCGATGAACAATTCCCTGTAATAATGATCGTTAATTAATTAGCTAATAAGCAGCTCGTTAGCGATAAATCACCGTCGCTACATTCTCGGTAGCTCGATCCTGAGCCATGTATGTACACGTATGTACATACATACATACGTATGTACTTTGATACGTGAAAAATGATACTTAAAATAAAAATATTGTTAAAAAATTTTGTAAAAATAATTACATATAATAAATTTTTTTCAGAGAGATGAAACTTTTCGATATAATTTTAACGAAGAAGAGCCACTGTATCATGTAAGTGTAGTAAATAAACAACTTAGTACGTGAGAAAGGCCTGAATTAAGGCGGCTTATTTTTGGTTTTTAGTAAGTATGGCCGTTAACATTATGATACAGTTGCAGCATTTTAGAATATGTATAATATAACCGGGTCGGGATTCTTTGATATTTAAATATAACGTCCTTGCAGGTATAAATAAAATTATTACAGGTTGAAAACAATTTACGATCGAATCATGGGTTTTTTATTACACAACCTAAGGAAAATAATAAAGGAGTATAACCCGTGGGTAACCACCTTATATCCTATACCACAGACCTCGCCACGCACGCCGGCACGAGGCGCAGTAAAGATTAAAGCTCAACGCCTTGACCGTTTCGTCGGGACGCGTAAAAAGCTGCGATCTTAAAATCCCACGTCACGCTGAATTTAAATCGGATAAACCGGAGTGGAGAAAATAATTTTTCTATAAATTTCATGCTTTATTATCACAGCTCAGGGTCGCTCAACCTCCCGTTGCTGTAGGTAACGATTTTTCTTTACTCTTCCCTGCAAAAATATTGAAAAATAAAGAAACATCAAAAATCATATTAAATTAAATTAAACCAATCATTTCATACTTTTACGGATTATTTATTGAAATTATACGTCTCGTGCCGAGTGAAGCACCGAGTTAAAAAAAAAAAAATGACACTTCTAGATAACAGGACGTTCCTTATCAGTCGTCTATCTCTTCGCGTTCACAAGAGGGAGAAATTTCGGTGTTATTTGATAGTTGAGATGTAGCGAAAAGCTCGGGACTGATAAAGGCTGTGACATAAGCAATAATTTTGAAACTAAAAAGTAGGCAAGTCGCTAAAAAAAATAACCAAATTTGTGTAAAATCTGTCGCGTAGGTATATATATATACCCACGTGTGTTGGTGTCGTCTTGTTCTAACGAAACGACTCTTTGAAATTGACGAAATAACCCCGCCTACCAAGTTTGTCTTGAAATCGAGCATACGACGTTCGTATATAATACATTTAAAAAAATTTCTATGTATGTTTTAATATGTAAAGGTATCTGTACTATCCACGCCTTTGAGTCTTTGACACGTGTACAGCTCGTCTGCTTGTGGTACAATCCGTTAAAACGAGATTCTCGACTCCGTCTTACTTGACGGATTCGAGTTTGGCGGAGAATTTCATTTTCTAAAAACTGCAGCAATGACATTCGTGAATATTAATCTGATTTCGGATTTTAATTTAAGATAAGTAAGCTTTTTCGTCCTGTAACTTTCGTATTTCTTAATAAATATTCAATTCTATCTACGTTTACGCGAATTGCAAATTTTCGTACGGTCTGTACTCCGCGAGTGTCCGTGTAATTCCACTACATGTATATCACAGGGTGTTATATATATAGACATATAGAAGCGAGTATTCGTATAGAGCGACTAGCGTGTGACATCGCGGGACTATTAAGGTGACTCGTGGCAGCAGGTGCAGCATCACTCACTGTCACCCATCTATATATTCAAATATCCAGCTAGGTGTTTCTCCTCAGTTTCTCGCCCTCTCCAGTACTTTTTAGATCTTGATTTTTGTTTTTTTCCTTCTTACATTTTATTATTCATTTTGTTCATGAACCGAACCGCGAACCACCAATTAGCCAACGTCCCACTCCGATGTAAGGAATTCGCGCCTGTTTGTCAACCTCGTCTCATTGTGTGACCCGACTTGGTATTTTCTTTTACCTACATCGTTCGATGGACTCGATAAATATATACATACGATTATGAAAAATTATAAGAGAAATAAGAAAACTGGGAAAAATTTAATGACGGTAAGAATGTCGAAGTTTGAAAAAGTTAAAAATGGAGTGCGTGTCTCGTCGGGTTATGAGACTAAAAACCAAGGGATAATTAATTAATCAATAAATTATAAATCGTGAGAAAAAAATAAATGTCAATCTTAGTTTCCATGCCGTCGAATCGGTTCGTCGAATATCGTTCAATAAAAGGTATACCTATCTACCCAACTACATAGCTTTACAGGGGATCAACCGTATACATATAAGCGTTCAAGAATCGATTTGAGACAGGCAGAGGAAGCGCATTAACGATTAGTTAAAAGTGCAGTCCTGTATAAAGAAAGGCCCGCACGCGGTTTGAGCGAACCGTTTCATATGTTGGACTCGAGTCCGGGATCATTGGAGAACTGAGTTAAGACACGGAACAAACCACTCCGGTCAAATACAACGATCGTTTACTCTCAGAGTCGATGAGGCGTGTCGAAAGGCAGTCAAGGATCTATATAGATCTTCACTCTACGATATACCTTCTTGTACCGGACTGATCGAGGACACGCCGCGAGGACAACGATAACGAAAATGATCGATGCTTCGGTCCAGTCGTCAACCGTATGACATGGGAGTTCGGAGTCCCATACATGTTATTATAACTTTGAAAGAATCTCGTCTCATTCGACTTAGAACTTAGAGACTCATCGCGGAAAAGGATCCGAGGTCTCGATTTTACAATTTTTTAGTTTATTCCGAATCGACTATCGTTTGTAAAGCCTCGATTCGATAAAAGTTTGACAGTTATTCGATTTTTGTTTAAAAGGAAATTTTCTCCCGAAAATTATTCATCATATTTTCAAAGTTCGTGTAGAGGGTGTTTAATTATGGTGTGAATATTACCTACGAAGTTGACAAAACGTTTTTCTATAAACTGATGTATGTACGTACGTTTCATAGACAAAAAGCACATCGTTCGGAATTCAGAAAGCTCATGCGGAACGTTATATCTGACAACGTATTATTTCTCGTCACACAGCATTCTACCACATAGATATAACTAGCTTGATCGAATGTGATTTTTGCTCGGAATAAGCGGTCAAGAATTTTATGGTCGTATAAGAGAGATTGTGGGAAACTGTAAGCCGCATATTTCTTAACAATTTATCAAATACTAACCGGATTTTTATAGCGAATTTCTCATACTCGAGAATAGCAGAAAATTGAATTTTTTAAGGATAGAACATTTACGGACTATGTCCACTTCTTATCTTTAAATAATTTTCTCAAATATCTATAGCCAGTGATTCCAGCTTTGATTAAGATCGTCGAAATTCGAATAGGGATGTACTACATACGTTTCTTAGTTTCTATCTGTTTCTATTAAAGATCCAATAGAGAAGCGAATTGTAAATATGCGAATACATATACGAGACTGTGTACAACCTATAACGTCCTCGGACATTACCTCGGCATCCCAATAAAGCATTCTGAACAAAGTTTATAGCAGGTACGTGCAAAACGAGCTACGACCTTATCGGGGTTTATTCAATTCACTTAAAGTCAGTGATTCAAATTTGAGATATGTATAGGTATGTACATACATACATGACTCTACTTTAACGCAGCTTTCCTGATTCCATTCAGTAGGCGTAAGAAATTGGAAAATAATCCAGAAGAGGTAAGAATAATAATAATAATAATAATAATAATAATGATAAAATGGGATAAAGAAATTCTGCACAGAGATACACGTTATAGATTACTGCATAGATTCCTTAGAGTTCGCAAATCAAACGTACCTGTATGATATTTGTTTTATCCTTATTTTTTTAATTTTTTTTTTTTTTTTGCTTTTTTGTGGAGGTGAAGAAATTCTCACGATCGTATAAGAGCGCCAAAGATTCGGGCCCGATCGGGAAATCCAGACTTTCCATTCCAGACAAAGATGGCTGCAGAACTGAACTAAAAAGTTTCTCTTCGCTAATAGTCTATTACAAAAGGCTCGACTTGTATATACACGGTTCTTACCACACGCTTAGGATTCCATTATTTATACTATTAGTTTCTCACTCCATCCTCGTGGTAAATTAAATTTTCTATAAAACTCTGAAATATGAATATCAAAAATTATTTCTATGAAAAAATATAAAAAGAAAAAAAAAAAAAAAATTAAAAAAATGAACAAGAAAAAAAAAAAACTCTAATAATTATATAATTGAAAAAGGTATTATGAGCTTATACCTACCTCTACCTCGGCTCGTCGTGACACTATTAAAATGTCATTATTTTATAGATCGATTGTATACTGTTGCCACTTTTCTGATCAGGTAATTTTAAATAATCGCTGTTATCCACGATAATAACTATGATCATCGTTCAACAAGGATATTGTCAACAATTTATTTGGCTCGTGTGTTTATGTATATATTTTTTCTGACCTTATATAATTGATGGTAAATTTTCTTTTTTTTCTTTTTTTTTTTTTTATTAACCGTAATGAATAATTATGGTGTTATATTATGTACATATATATATAGATATATAGGTATAGGTATGGGTATATTAGTGGTATAGGAAAGTGGATCGACAAGGATATATATATATAATATTTACGTATTATACATATAGGTATATGTATGTATATATATACAAGTCTCATTAGATATATACTGTAAAATATATTTAATGAAAAAATCATCTTGTAAATTCAGACAATCGTTCCGCGGTGTGTGTGTGTGTGTGTTACAAGGACAATAATGATCATTATTAAATTTTAGTAATATGCTAGTATGATCGTAATACAATACAATACATAGACCTAAAGCCTATAGCAGTGCTTATATAAGTAAAACTTCAGGAACGTTTCATTATATATATATACAAGTCAAGAGTTTGTGCTCGTTATACTATAACAATAATTAATTTTGAGCAATTATCATACATCATGTGATTTGTTTTTTTATTGCTTGAAAAAAAAGAGAGAAAATAATAAAACAAAAAAAAAAAAAAACGATTGTGTTAAATAATATTAATTAATAATTAATACAATAATTAATAAAATATGATCGAACAAATCTGTTTTCCATTCTTACATTTTCTTTTTTTCTTTTTTGGATCTTTTTCTTCTGAATTTATTTCTTTGTCTCTTTCGTTATTGAATTTTGATTTTTTTTTTTTTTGTTTTTCTTTAAATAAACTATTGAGCTTAAACCCAATGACAATTTTCATATACTCGTGAGTTTGTTTTTTTTTTTAATTTTTTTATTATTTGTTTTATTTAAATAAATATACTGGAGTCCTTTTGCTCGTAAACTATATAGTACATTATCAATTCACTATATCACTATATATATACATATACATATATATATATATATATATATATATATATACAAATATATATATATATATATATATATATATATATATATATATATATATATATATATATATATATATATATATATATATATATATATATATATTTGTATATACCTAACAATACAACAATATTTATCATTATACTGTGGTGAAAAAATCACCACATCGTTAATAATAATAATAATAATAATAATAATAATAATAATAATAATAATATTAATCGTAATCATCATCATCATCATCTTAATGAATGGTAGTGTTAAGAATCAGTTTTTACATCCCCATATATCTCCAACCTTTCTTCCTTTTCTTCTTTTCTCTGTCGATCTAAATAAATATTCACAAACGTACATATACATTATATATACCTATATATATAGAGCTATGCCTGAAATGACGAATATTTTAATCTCCAAGTATCAGATTTTAATGTACAGTCTTCCTTATCGCGATTTGCCTACATGTATACATATACACACACATATATATATATATATATATATATATATATATATATATATATATATATATATATATATATATATATATATATATCAATCATATACATATATTTTACGTAATATACAAGTGGTATATATAGATACATTATATATCCGGTTTTTAGATCGTCTATTGTTTTTTTATTTTTTTTTTTTTGATTCCGCGATTCATTCGTGAAAACAAAAAAGCAACGAAACGAAACGAAAATATGTTTCAAATGACATAAATTTTCAATTAAACATCGAAATATGTTTCGATAATTATGACGAATAAAATCACGCGCAATCCAAAGACGCAAGGGATGCTGGACTGTGAGGTCCTCCGAGCATAAAAGGAGGACTCATTGGTGGTCCACCACTTCCTCCACTGCTACCGTAAAGCTCAAGATCACCTAGAGATCCAGCGTCTACTCCACCCCCACATTTGTCGGATTTACCCTCCTGTTTAAGAACCATACGTCGCCATTTTGCGCGGGCATTTTGAAACCAAACCTGTAACATACGAGTAAGAGATATTTTATCGCGTGTTTGTATTTTCTATAATTTATATATATATTTTTGGTTTTTTATTTGCCTCAGGATGTAGCGTTAGGGAATTTCAGGAAGACAAACTACCATTCAGCTTATTTTATATCGATGATGGTTCGTGATATCTGCACTCATACGGGTAGATATATTACGTGAAACGTCAAGACGCGGGTTGGCGAGACGTCGTTACGTTTTACAAATAAAAGAGGGCAATGTAACCCCAGCGTCGGTAGTCGCCATCTTGAAGATAGTCTCCTCCTTCTCATTCTCATTCTCATTCTCATTCTCATTCTCATTTTCATTCTTTTCCACCTCCAATTCCCCCGCGACCCTAGGGACTAAGGGAACTACTCTTTACTCATGGACGAAGAAACCGAAACCTCTCAGCAAGAAATAACGCCGACCAAGGGACGAAGGGACCAAGGGGCTAAACGAGAGAGTATTCGCGAGGGCCGCGATCAATATCGGGCAAGATGGCGCGGCGCCAAGCCACCAAGCCACGACGACTACAATAGCTTCTCCCCTCGCACCTTTACGCCCGCTGTTGCTACTGCTTAAGGTTCCAAGGTAAGATCTTCCGAGCGTTAGGAGACGGGGAAACGGGATGATCGCTGAAACGATCCTCACGGACTCGTAACGCGGAAGGAAAATCTTGCTTGTATTTAAAAAAACAAAAAAAAAATGAAAAATTATCGCAGACTCAGGGGTGCTCCCTCAAGTTTTAACATCCGGGAGTTTCGCGATGAGGAAAAACTTATAGAAATTCAAAATTATTCTCTTTTCCTTCTGTTTAATTTATACATGTACACGTTTTAAGTTAGATTGTTGTACAGCACGATTTGTCCGAGTTAAGTCTGATAACCAGCGGGTGTTGTTCGCAAGCACACATAACGTAAACTCTGCGTACGAGTATTTCAGATTGTAATTAAACCACCGTGCGTATGCGGTTTGGTGGTTTGACGGTTTGACGGTTCTTGGCGTGTAACGGCGGAAGGAAGTGGAGAAGATGGCGGTCTCCTCCCACCGCTTATCTCCCAGATAACTAGTAACAACCTCGAGGCTGCTAGCCACACATAGCCATTCAACCAACCGGAGCTTTCTCTCTCTTCTCTCTTTCTATCCCGCAAACTTAGCTCGATTCCCTCGCTCTCGCCCTCTGTAGTATATATCCATGGCCCTCGCGTCTCCTCACGCGTATATATGTATATATATATATATATATATATATACATATATACGAACTTTCCAAGTCGCGTGAGCGCACGCGCTCTCCGCACTGCAGCTTATTACCAAAGAGTCTGTATTCTAGCGTGTAATTGTCGCGCGCACGACGATTTAAGCTCAGTGTATACTTTACCGCACCGATACACATACAGAGAAACTAAAACCGCCACCGCCACCGCTGTACCTTTGCAAATGTACGTACCGAATAACGAAAAGAGTAATAGAAGTACAAAAAAAAAACCAAAAAAAATCAGAGCTGAGAGAAGAAAAAAGGTATAAATAAAACTAAAAATCCCTTCAAGACTGACGCTTCCTATCTCTTCACGCGCAATACACTTTCTCGGTGGTATTCGAGGGTTGACTGTGTCTTGTAGACTTTGCGTGTATAGTAGCTGTAGGGCGATGAGGAGGAGACGCGACACGGTGTCCCGACGCGTACATACGTAGAAAACGGCTCTTGGCGTCGACGGAAATATCGCGGACTCTTCGTAACCGAACGTTTGCCTGCCGACTAGAACGCACTAATTGGAAGGAGTATACTTAGGAGACGGGGATGTGAATATTTTTATAGTGCCGGTGCTTTGAAAAGAAAAGCCCAACGGGCCATCTATCTTGAAACCGCGTTCAGTATCGCTCCGCGCCAGCGTTCATCTCGCGTAGAAATATTGCCACCGATTAATTAAGGTTACACCATGGGGTTATAGTGCACAACCGGTGCAGGGCTCACGAGCCAATCTAATTGGCTCTAGTACTAAAATACTAAAAACTAAACAAACAAACAAAAAAACACAAAAAAGATGGTGAAAATTTTCCCAGTTTCTTACCTGAAGTACCCTCTTTGGCAGACCAGTCTTCTGCGATAGTTGTTTCAGGTCTTTCGCGTCCGGATTGTGATTGATAGCAAAGTAACTTTTCATCGTCCTCAATTGATGATGTTTAAAGCTCGTCCTCATCCGTTTTGTCCGGCTATTAGATCCTGGCATTCCCGGTGTTCCTGGACCTCCTCTTCCAAAAGGCATGTCTAGGTAGTCAGCGTTTAGGTCTGTTATAAAAAGGAACGTATAAAAAGAAAACCCGTTAAGTATCTAATCGTGATATGTAATACCTCTTCAATCTCCACAATCTATTCAATCGACTATCGAATTCGTGTTTAGAAACTATTTGTTTTATAGAGTTGTAATTGCGCGTGTATCTACTACGTCTGCTGTTGTATATAGTTTAAGCTCAGCTTAGCTTAGTTTAGCTTAGTTTAGCTTAGCTTGACTTAGCTCAGCTTAGCTCGTTTAAGATATCTTTTGGTATCGGTTCTCTATCGGGGTGCCTGCACTATACGTTTGAGCTAATGAGCTATGATACACATCGAGAATTGCAACTAGACCCAAGCTAGTCGTATACCTACCTACCTACCTCTGGTTCTACAGTAAGGAGGTCGTAATTACTTGCCGATAACTCCATCGCTAAGAAGGTTGGTTCACCACCCTGGAGCAGCTGTAGTTAAGCTACGATATCAATAATAAAAATTAAAGAAGTCAATCCTGATGGCTACATCGTTGCGGAATAAATATATACGCAGTTAATAGATGGACCAGAATTAACTTCGTAAAGTGATGAAGAAGTTTGCGGAGTGAGGTGAACGAGATTGGTTTTAATATGTGTTTTATATCGTATGATAAATTTACATATTGCGAAGAATAAGATGCGGGAATTAAGTATAAAGTGAATTAATTTTTATCAAGCGAAAAGATCTTCATGGATAGATAATTTCGAATGTAATATTGAGATTATGTGCCGTAGTGATGAGAAATCTTCTTTAGAGGTATGTACGTAGTGATTAATCGGTATCTCAATTATCAGAGCACATATAGCTATTCTGGTTCTGATCAGGTACTGAAGGAGTCGGTGGAATCGACCACCACGTACGTACGTTCATTGATAAGATGTGACCAAGACCTTGGCCTCGCGTGGCTGAAAACCAGTCAGTTAGCAATTAAGTATTACCACGGCGTAATTACGCGTGCTGTGAGAGAGTCACCTGTGCAGTAATCAACGGAGCGTATCACGGTTTGATTTTAGTTTATTGGTTCAAGTTTGTGCCGAAGGTGTGTATAAGTATAATATTGTACATACATCGATATGCCAAGCGAGTGTATAGACGGTTATAGAAAAAGTGTTTTCAGTAATATAACGTGGTTCGAAAATTCGGTAATTTAAAAAAATGCCCAATATATATATATATATATATATACATACACATACATATATACATGTTGAAAAAGGTAATTAGCTTTGGGTATACTGTGGAAAATGGATTTGTCACAAGTTGATCATCGTCGTGCAGTCACTCGCGCGAATCACCGTGCTCTAACAAAAAGCAAATGATCAAACACGACGGCTATATGTATAGAGGTGGAAAAACTTGACAAAAACTTTAGTCTACTAGATAGATTATACAGACACGCATAGACACATGAAAGTCTAATGGTATTGAACAGCCTCTAGATGTATTAGAGAACTTGTATTGTCAGGTGTATAATATAATCGTGTGCATGTGTCTGGGTTTCTCTTGATCGAAAAATTAAAAACGTCGTATGTTCGATCTCTTCGTTTTGTTATAGACTGTGGTTATATACATGCAATGCAATGCAATGCATGCCTTTCAGGAAGAGAAAGAAAAAAGAAAAAGGACAAAAATAAAAAAAAAAAAAAAAGAAAAGAAAAAATAATGTTCCGAGTGCGTGGCCCGTTCTGGATACGTAAATTTATGTAGCTGCGACAAATTTTATCAGGGTTCGGTGGCAAACGCGTTACGCCCACGCTTCAATAAATCACTTGATCTGTTACCGGCGTGTGGTTTTACCGGTCCTTTCCTATAACGGGCACCAGGATACCCGGGTATGGCTTCAGGGCGTAAAATGTAGTACCGGTGTTCCTGGCCAAGAGGTTCTTGTACAGTGCCCGATTGTGATCGCGGGAGGCAACGCGCACCACCTTTTGTTAAGACTTTGTACAGAAAACCAGGACATCGACTATATACCCCGTGGAGACCAGCCCCTTGGCCTCGACGGGGCGTGTCGCTTAAATTCTTTGAAAAATTTTCATTATCTTTATTCAGTATAGTATCTCATCTGATAACTTGTTCGATGAAGATTTAAGAAATCATTGAATAAAACTGAGTAGTAACCGCATAAGAGTAAAGCAACAAGATGATAAAATACCACAAATACCAGAATGACTATCCCGATTGAATCCGAGACTCCGGTCAGCTCGCATACAACGTGAGGAATAACAGCGCAGTGAATTCGGGTCTTTCTCACGAGAAGAAGAGTTTAGATTTTTATTACCCTGGACGAGGAATGGTCTTTTATGTCGGCGCAGTAAACCTTGAAAATCTTTGCCGGTCAAAACTTTGTTGTAAACAAGAACCTCTACAAGGTATACTCTTATACCAAACTGCAGCCGGAGCTGCAGGAGCAGGAACAGAAACAGTTGCGCTCTAACGATTTCTCTCAGAATTTTTACATATTAGTTTACAACAGTGGTATCATGTATGCAATGTGTGTACAATTGATTTTGATATTGATCAATTGATAAGACCTGTGTAAGCGATATTTACTCGGTAAAACTGTTGCTAATAGATGAATGATAATATTTTCTCGAATGTACAGACTATTCATAGCGTTTTTTTTTTTTTTCTTTTGCTTTTTCTTTTTTTTTTTTTAACCTCACTTTTAAGATGGTGAGTTAATCGAGCCTAAATCGAGTCACGGCTCTCCGCACTCTCTGCGCAACGCAACGATTTTACAAGATATCATAGATCTTGAGCTCCAAACTTTTTTCGATCACCTACCTTCTAGGTGTAGGTATAAGGTATATAGGTATATATTATAAAAGTGCGTGCTGCTGCAGCCGGACGCGGAGTGACCGATGCGTGACGTCACGTCCTACGGTCGAGCGATATACTTTTTTTTATTTTGTTTTTCAATTTTCTTATTTTGTTTTTTCATTTTTTTTATAATCCTTCTTCCCGTTTTTTTTGCGAAGCCACGCGACTCCAACTCCAGGGCGATATCTACAATCGTTTGGTATCGATCAAGGTCCGCGCTTTAGTATCGCCCGTAGGAAATTTATACCAAAACTTTTAGGTATAGACCGACCACCAACCGGGCGCACTAGACCAAAAAATTACGTCCCGGTCGATGGGTTCGATCGGTTTACTATAAGGCAAGAAACCCCGCGAAAGATGCGATGTTCGTTGAATGAGAAGAAGCGATGTCCATGTATAAAAGAGAGAAAAAAAAAAAATTCTTCACCGCATCATAAGAAGATAGTAAATTCTTTTATGTAAACACAGGAAAGAACCGACGGACCTTGTACACAACGAAAAAGGATCAATTTTACGCCGCAGATATTATTATAGCCTTGCACAATACTCACCAAGACTTGCTGTCATGGCTTCGAGATCCTTTGGCTTCCGTTTTCTGGGTCTTCCCTTCTGTCTAGGTGGTGGTACTCCAGCAGCAGCTCCATTAAAGTAAGGTACTTTAGGCGGAGAGCCACCGTCAGGACCCGACGGCGTTTGAGGTTGCAGAGGAACAGGACTCGCGTGAGGATGTTGATGCGGGTGTTGAGGGTGCATAGAATGATGTGGATGACCTGAATGAGGTCCGTGAGGATGATGATTAAGGAACTCTGGTGACGGGAAAGGTTGACCCGGATAATGTGGTCCAGGAGGATACGCAGGGACCGGAGGACTCTGAGCAGGATGAAGTTCAGCGCCCATTTCATAATGTTGTCTACAAAGTACGACGCCGTCTCGCATCCCGAAGTGGTCACCCTTCGTCAAGGGGATTGCGCAGGCAGCGCAGCAGAAACATCGAACATGGAAGACGAGCTCACGAGCTCGCATGACCAGCTCTGAAGCGAGTATAGCCGCCTGGCATCTAGCGCATCTCTTCGTTCCACCGAACATTCTGAAAAAAGATTAAAAAAGGAATAGAGGATGAGAAAACAGGAGAAAATTTTCTCGTCCGTTTATTAAACTCGTTCTACTTGATGAGACACGTTGATCAATAAAATGTGAATGATGGAGTAAAAATCTGCACGTAACATCGTATCTGATTGAATTTCATTAACAAAAAAAAAAAAAAAAAATGTCTAGATAGGTGCTGCACGCGGTGGTCAGAGACTGAGAAACAGCAATCGACGGGAGTTTTGGTCTTCTCGTTTGGGCCTGGAAGACCATCTCTTTAGAGGGGTGGGGTTTCTGAGGACCGGTCCAGCTTCGGTTAACCCGTAGCTTTCTATAGATACTTATATACCCGATCTCTATACCATCCTGCTCACGACATCGCTACTGCATTAGCGGCGGCCTGTACGGTCTCCATTACTCGACATCATCCAACCTATCTACCTGAGATATCCTGCACTGCGCTACACTGCGATGCGGTGCAGCGGTGCACCGACGCACGGATTCCCACCTTTGAATACCTGCATATATGTGAATGGTGCATAACCCTGCTTGGCAGAAAAGAACAAAAAAAAAAAAAAAAGAAAGAGGAAAGACGACTTTAGAATTAGATATTACAGCCCCGTTTTGTTTCAGCGTTATCGTTACCGCAAGTTATTGCCGTGGTTTCCGCAGGCGCAATGTTGTCTAGACATTTCTATGCTCTGTGTTTTGCATATTGTATGTAAACGTATGTGTACGTAGATGTAATACCCGTTTTTTTTTTTTCATTATAGAGGAAAGGGACAGATCGTGCGATTCGTTGAACATGGGAAATAAGGTCAGAATGATGGGGATTCGGGGGATTTGGAAACAAATTGAATATTTATTGTTCGATAGGTAAACGTATACGTATATATCTGAACGGGCGAGATGGGGATGGTGATCAGAAAAATCGAAAGAAAATAAAAAATGTAAATGTGCAATTACCGAGCGGTTACCCGTGGGTTTCGAACTCGCACGCGATTTCATCAACATGAATTTATACTGATCATGGATCAACGCATTTTAATATGGCCGCACCATCTAAGGAGTTGTATTATACGTTAGACGATGCAAGACCGTTCGTACCTATATGCACGCGCCTAACTTCCGGTGACTTGTCTCATTGGATCATTAACCATGTTTATTTATAAACTGTGCAACGTGCGTAGTAGTAGTAGTAGTAGTAGTTCACCGCCATAAGATGTCTTAGACCGGAAGAGACGCGGTAAATATCCAAGAAATTTTGGCACCAAAGGAATAGACGCGATTCAGATCCTTCTTAAGCAAACGTAAAGTATAAACTCGGTTCCTTCATCCACCGCATAGACATGTCATAATCCTACAGTCGTCCCCCCTGATCGATGCGTATGAAAAAAAAAAAAAAAAAAAAAAACAGAAGAAAAAAAAATCCTTTCCAAACTGTCAGTATTACCCGGTATGCATAACCGCAGGAGTTCATGGATTACCCTAAACTTTACGGACGTCTGTCCTCTTGACTTTAAACATATTGTCGACGTAGGTTAGGGCACATGGGATAGTAGTGGCCGTCGATTTATCCCCTCAAGTTTTCAGCCTAATCGGATCTATTAAGGGAACTGCGGTAACGAACCGATCCCGGATCCCAAACTGAAGAATTTTGCAAACAAGGGAGGCAGGCGGCACGGTGCTACGATGCGCCAGTCCCTTCGTGCTCTTCACTAACGAATGGGGTCCGACAATGGGGTCAGATTTTTGCGCGATGGTTATACTATATTAAGGCCCTAACGTTGACGCCCGTTGACTATACGTGTGTAGAGATTCCCGCAGAGTTATACAAGTCGGTATAGGGTAGGTACATAAAAAAAAAAAAGAAAAAAGAGAGAAAGAAAAAGAAAATAACGCGTTACATTCTAATACCGGTCGGCTGTTTCGAGCCGGTGAGATTTTTTCAGTATACAACTTGAACGCAGTATAGATGCAAGCAATAGTTTGCCCACAATGAAACTGTAGGTAACCATCAGGGGCAGAACAGAATCGAACCCACAAAACTCCACAATAGAATTTTAAATAATCTTTTACGAGGACCACCCGCTGCCCTTCGCACACGGGTTGGACGTTACACGTTCTAGTTGTGGTTACCGGATCATTGGATATCCCGGAGAAGAGGAACCATGATGCGATTTTTCGGGTTTTATATATTAATTTTTTTTTCTTTCTGTTTTTCAGTTTCGTATGAAGAAAAAAAAAAAAAAAATCTGATGCTGATCAACGCCCCGGAAGAAAGAAACTTCTAGCTAAGTTTTGTGTCAACAGTGAAGTTAATGACATCTAGGATACGTCGCGTTAAGAGATGACGAACGACCCACTGTTGAGAGCACAAATAACTCGATACTATTTCGAGAGAGACTGGGGTCCATCACTCTCTTCTAATTATTTTTTAACACTCAAATTTTCCACGAATATATCCAAGGTCCCAAAGTTTTTAGAGAATAAGTTATACAGTATGTATAACAGAGTAGAAATATTTGGTTTACTAAAACTACGAATATCTAAAAAATAATTTCAACATTGAGTCAGTCGAAGAGAGAAGAGCTTACAGGAACGGTAATAAGAAGATTAAGGTAATATAATACCCATCCCTTTCGATCTAGATTAATGCAGGAGCCCGCAGAGTCACGTATCGTCCCACGCGCCATCGCGTCATGGGGTTCTGGTACAGCAGCAGTAGTAGTAGCAGCACGTCCCATCGCGTCGCAGATATTATTCATGAAAGGAAAACGACAAGGTATAGCTGTACAGTAGAGGTCGCATTGAGACTGGCCAGTAGATCATCGAAGAGTCTGATGGCGACACAAAGTAACAAAGTAAATTCACATCGCTAGACGGTACTGGTGAACATTTAACCGGGAGATTTCTACATTCCCCTTCATACGTCTTTCGCCACCATAAACTCTGCCGAAGATGAGATGCCATGGCGTCTATGAGCTGCTGCTAACGTAACGTTAAGAATACGGCTCGTATAGTAATAAGAAAGCGTAGAACCGTAAGAAAATTTTTACACGGTGGTAACATGATACTTTTAAAAGAATGGTTTATGTGGTGACACTCGCGAGGCTCACAGCAAGGTTACAGCCAAGTATGACCCGAGGTAGTAGCTCCCCCGCGGAGAGGCGCGCCGAAATTCTCTGAAGAGATGACGGACAGTGGTTTTTTAATCGTAAAAACATCCTGAATGAGTTTTTCGACTCTTGGCTTGTTGGTGTCTTAGCCGGGAATTGGCTTTCTGACTTGTACCTTATATGCCGTTTGCCTTCTGTATATATCTACAATGTCGTATGGTTGAGAGCAACGTTACAGAGATATGATTAAATGGCGCTACCTCGAAAATATAGATGCTTTCTCGCGGGCATAAGGAGGCTGACCATATCTCGATGTAGTAGATCTTGTAAGATAGTAGAGGCACCGCATTTGTACAGCGACACCTGCAACGAAGCTCCGATGTATCATGCCTGGAATAGAAATGATGGCTTCCACTATACCCGATCCGCTATCAGATCGGGGGACAATGGCACCCCGCTAAGCAAACCTCTTCTCGTATGACCGCGACCTCTTCGCCCCCCTGATGCGACGACTCTAATCACTTTGCCCGCCGGGTTAAGCGTGCCTTGCTACGAACTTGATCACTTATACTCTCTCATACCGAAGCAAGAGAGGGAGATATGGATATGGTGTAGAATCCCAGTTAAATAATTCAAAGTCAATCGAAGAGTTTGGTAAGATGTGACATATGATGAATCGAAGAAGAGCTCATTCTGTATTTTATTAACAAATTGAGGGAAGGGTTTTGCGATAATTGGATAATGCGGAACGGATAATTGCGAGCAGAGATATAGCAGGTTGATTTAGTCAGAAGGAACTGTGAGATGCTGCTGCTGCTGCTGCACGTGGAGAAGCAGAAGAAGAAGAAGAAGAAGAAGAAGAAGAAGAAGAATAAAAATAAGAAGAAGAGAACGAACGGTTTGCGAGAGAAAAAGGCATAATCTGGGATAAGGGTCAAGATATACGGCGACATCGCGGCAGCTACCGATGATGCATGTTCCGGGCGCTACCACAGCGTATTATGTTACTGTGCGTTGTCCCTGTAGCAGCAGCAGTAACAGCAGCAAGCAGCAAGCATCGGAGAAGAAGAAGAAGAAGAAGAAGAAGAGACTGAGAAGAAAACGTGCCAGGATAGGTACGCGAGAACCACGACTCTATTATATTTATGTTTCGAGTTGTCCAGAGCGAGCGAGTCGAGTTATTTCAAAACTCTAGTTACACGATAAGTTTAGGATCAGTTTTCCATCTCGTAGGTATAATTATGAGGTAGTTTTTTTTTTTTTTTTGTTTCTTTCACTTTGAAAAATTGTATAATAAAAATTCTATGATTGAGCAGTATAAGCCAGACATATCGCGTTTTTTTTTTTTTCTCACTCAATCGCGAATATTACTTTTCAACGTTAATTTATAACCACGAATAAGAAAAACGTGATATTATAAGAAACCGGAAGTACCCATCCACGCTGTTCAGATATACAAGACTTTTACGACTCCAACAACGAGGCGGACGTTATATCTCTTTTATAATTTTTCAAGCTTTTCTCTACTCGAAAACTCATCAACTATTGCAAATTAAGATACGATTTTTATCTCTATTATTACGCTACTGAATAAACTGCACTACAAACTTTAGATAATATAATGGATGATCCGGTAGGTGATCGCGGGGATTATTATCGCGTAGGAGTTGCGGCTGCGGACAGCTGGCCGCGGCCGTTGCGATATTTAACTTTAGCAAAGTGTCGGGTTTCATCTGACCAGCGACTCTATAACATCTTAATTGCGCCAAAATATAAGCTTTCGCGATACGGTGCTGAAATATTTTCGTTCTTGCGGATTCTTGGACTTTCTGAATTTTAATATTCTAAAGATTAATTTTTTAAATTTGGAACATCAATGGACCGGACTAAAACTGACGATTTTCTGTTAGTATTCTTCAACTTATTTACGTTTCTGATTTTCAATTACTGACAAGTTTCAACGGCGAGTTAAAACTCAGCATCTTGAAGTTCAACGGAAACGTTTAAAACTTTACGAAGCGGAATATTAGACTAAGTTATGGATCCGTACCCCACGTATGTTTGTCGTTAACCTGCAACCGGAGTCTGCATAACAGCTGGTACGAGATAGAGCCACAAACCTCTGAATACTAAAACCGAAAGATTGATCAATTATCATCATCATGAGATTATTGCGATGAAGATTAATTACCGTCGATTAAATAATCGTTAAAAATCTATCAAACTTGTAACATAAATTCAAATTGTTTATATAAAAATCTTTAATTAGTATCTACGAGTGTTTCGTAAAAGAAACACCATCAATGTCCCAAAGGAGATTGTTAACCAAGTTATTATTTGACGTAAAGTAAATTATTTCTACTATATCTAGAGGATATATATGTAAAGGAAGAAATAAGCTACGTAACGAGTAACAAAACCGTGTTAAATTTATACCAATTCCTCGTAGTGAAAAAGAGGGAGTGTCAGTTTGTATCGAGTATAATATACGTTGTCACGGACATACGGGTTTATTTTCGCCTTTGGGTTTAATAAGGCAGAGTTTAAGACTGGTAGGTACACTCGTTGAAATCATTGCTGAACGAAAATTAACCCTGAAAACCCCTTTGCCTTACTGGTTCTCACTGCTCCCACGTTATTTATCGAATAAACTGGCGGCAACGAAACTCCACGTGGGACGTTCGAGAGAATCTACCTACCTACCTGCATAACTTATCTTCTTATGCGTATATACGTATCGTATAATACATGTGTATTATACTAATATATATTACACGTTATTGCAACCGTTGAAAAAAAAAAAACAAAAAATAAAAAAGAAAACTAAAAATAAGATAAAACGAAAAACGAAAGAAAAAAAAAAAAAAAAAAGATATATAAAACGCAAGGATTTCTCTACCGACGTTAGCAGCACCGTGTCACGCGATAATGTAATAAGTATCGATGTGCCTAAGAGACTGGTAGGGAAATCTTTTGATATCATCGGTGAGAGTGAGGAATAAAATTTTTATTTTAGTTTTTTTTTTTTGTCTTTATTTTGAATTTATTTTTACTCCATAGAGAAGAAACTGCTTTTTTTCGCACACTGTAAGCAATAAGAGAAGAGAAATAAAAACTTCTAATGTAATAGAGGAGAAAACGTGATCGTAAGCCTTTCGACACTCTGCAACTCTCTTAATTGACTCGTGGCACGCAAATTCATATTATTGCGTGTCTATACTGCAGTATAGTTCGATAGTTTAAATTTCAAAAATATGATTTTGTTTTTTTTTTTTCTTTTATTTATTCTAAAAATATTTTTACCTTTTTTATCAACTAAATTCTAGCGACTTTAGTATTTGTTTAAAAAATTTAAACCTATACTGTCAAGACAACAAGATATGGTTATATTTACGCTCAAGTTAGTATCTAACAACCTTTTGTCAAGTGCCGAATTCTAAGGCTAAATTTTACTTACGAAATGTATACACAAAAGTATAGAAAAAGATTTTTCAAAGGGTTAAGAGACTCGATAATTTTCAAGCAAATAACATAACCAACAATAATGATGGATCTTTGTTAACGCCTTGGTTATAGCGTAAAAGAGTTCTAATCTTTCTCACAACGAAGAAAGTTTATAGCCTTTTTTCGAAATATAAACTTGAGGAATGAAATGGTTAAAGATTTTTATCCATATGATCAAAAATCTGCATCCCCTCGTCGACTTGATCATACAAAAGAGATTAATCTGTTCACGTGCAGTCAATTAATCTATAATTAATTCATGTGGGTACCTAAATATCGTTATCTCAATTTATCAGACTTGAGAAGTGAAACCTTGGTCTTTGTGATTTTATTAAACTGACACACAAAGAGATAAATAAGTGTACGTGAAGCCACCTGTTCCATTCCCTGCAAGTCGTGCTAAATAATAAAATGATCCCGGAAATGGCCGGCTGTGAAAATAGCCATCTCTTTACGCGCAAGCAATTTTTACGACGAAACCACCCGGGCGATCAAAGGCGTCACGCAAGCGGGGTAAAATCCTATCGCTAAGGAATCATCAGTGAGATTTTCACTTCTTAAACCAGCACACATGTGTAAGTTGTATATACGTTGAAAAATTTTGATATGTATCGTTACTCGAGGTGAATTTTTATTTTTGCTTTTATCGTTTTAAATATTTTTCGTTTATTTAAACTATGCGAATTTTGCAACGATCCGAATTCCTTCCATCTTAATTCATGCCGAGTAATAGGTACGTAGTCTTAAGCTTTCTTAGACTACACTCTCAGTGAACTCGATGTCGTGCACCTGGTGCAGAAGCGACGATTATCTCGAGGACATACCGGAGAGAGATATTGTCTCGTGGACGTGCGGTTTACCTGTGCGGAACGCTAGGGAAAAGCAAAGCAATCTCATCGTAGGTGACGTTTGATGTCGCGTTTCGCGAGCTGTAAACACGCGATGTTCATGCAGGCTAATGACAACGCACGCGTCTCAAAGATCTTGCATGCAAACTTTAGATAAGTCCTAGCTGTATGTCGATGTCTTTGCTGCTGCTGTTGCTGCTAGATACGACTTCTTACGTTATATGTAGATACAAAATTATATGTGTAATTTCATTTAAGGATTTACATTGTCTATTTATTTGAATAGGTATAATCAGACACCAGATACGGAAATTGAAGGATTATAGAAAACACAGTCACCTTGTTTGTCCATCGCTAAATCTAGCACCTATATACCTTCAAAGGAAATTTATCAGAGATCAGTGTTTAGCTTGAAGGATAATGACCAGGTCGTGAAACCATTAGCGAGCAAGTTCTGATCCCGAACGCGTATGATTTGCTATTGGCTAATACCGCGCTTCGTGTGTGGGCCTGAAGGTATGTATATACCAAACATGGAAGAGAGTATCTTTACTTTCTTTTTATTTTTTTCATATATAGATGTTGTTTTTATTCCAACTTCTTTTTTGGTTTTCTTTTTTTTTTTTTTTTTTTGTTTTTTTTTTTTTTTTTTTTCGTTCAAATTACTCCGAAAGGAGAAAAATTTCAGTTTCGCAATGGAACTTGAGATAAATGTCTTCATGTCCCTACATCGGGTTGAGGTAAAAGATGGGATGATTAGTTCGCGTATATAAGCGAGTTAGATTTGTGGCTGTTTTAGTTTAAAACGAGATATAAGGTAAGACGAGTGATTTCCGCGTATAAAGTCGACTTGTCGCTCGCAATTGTTTCTTGGAATGGAAACTACGCCGCGACGAACGAACGTGAGAGAATTCTTATTAACCTGACCGTATGTTATAACAGTGGAAAGTATTCGCGAAAGAGAAGAGATATAAGAAAAAAAAAAAGAAAAAAATTAGAAAAAAATCGGGGGATAAAGAGAGAAGAAAGAAATCGTAAGAAGAATCGCGCGCGAATCTCACTAATTATCGAATCAAACGGAGACGACTTCCATATTTGAATAATTATTGGCAAATACTTGAAAAACAATAAATATTTCCTCGTATAAGGGAAACTCGATACAATTTTTCGTAAAAATTCATTCGTATTTGTATAATTGCATTTGGAACGGTTTTAAGACAATCAATTTTTTCTTCGAAGTATAATTATAGTTAAAATTTTCTCTATTTAGTTATGCGTATTACAGAGTCTTGGCGCCAAAAATTAAGAATTAGTTCTGTGAATGTAATTAAGATGTAACGCGAACTATTATATCGATATGAAAGAATGTGTTATTCATGCCTGTAATTCTCACGCGATGGGTAATAAGTATACTGCAGATTTAGGAATAAATGAAACGGTATAAAATACCGTTGAGATTTTCACAACATTAACATTAACAAACAAAAGAAACTTATTCTAAGTTTGAATTTCAACTACTATACGTACGTTACATAACTGCAACAATTTCCCACCGCAGATCTGCACTCTTTGCAAATGGTCACTTGCAATAGCCGTATCAAAAAATATAACTCGATTATATTATGTATACCGAGAGGTTTTCTTGAAACTAAACAGTCGACAGCGCAGGCGCGAGTTTCGGCGTCTGTCACAGGCTCACAGGCTCAAATATCGTCACAAGACGGACTCGCCGACCAATGAAATTAAATTATTTGACGCATGCGCTGTCGACTGTTTAGTTTCAAGAAAACCTCTCGGTATGTAAAAATTGTGCAGAGTATAATCCTTCGTTTAAATTCTCTATCCTTGGTTTGCAATAAAAAATAAAAAGAATAAAAAAAAAAAAAAATGCAAGATATTTGCCTCGATTTTACCGTTCGTTTGCAAATTGTTTTTCATATACACGCGATATATTGTACCAGGCTTGCGTATACCATAGATGAAAGAAAATTGGCGACGTCCGCTGCAGTATATGTCGATATTATCATATTCTAACAATAATTTATTCATTATGTAAATCAAGGAAAATCTCTTTCGTCTATATCTGTTACGTTTTTTTCTTTTTTTTTTTTTTTATCTTTTTCCTTTTTAGTTTTTCATACCATTAGTACCTTTCGAAAATGAGAAAAGTTCTTTCGAAAAAACACTTAAAGGTTACATGAATCTTTTCCGCAATATTATAGCAGCCATTCCTTTTGCTAACAGGAAAGTTTACTATCTTTTGTCGAATGTTCGGACCGTGTTACTTATCGCATTATAATCTCGTCATAATTATGAAGAAAAAATTGACATAATGAAAGAAAAGTTTGAAAAATTTTTTTTACTAATTAGCTTGAGAAAATTAAGACCGTTGTATATTTGAGGGGTTCAAAGTATCTCATAATATCGGATCTGACGTACAGAATAGAAAGAAAAAAAAAAAAAAGTAAAAGTACTACTACTACTATTACTACTATTAAAAAAATGAAAATAAAATAAAAAAAAATAAAAATTTAAGGAGTTTGCATGAGAAAACGAGCCCGGTGCTAATGCAGCTAATATACAACAGGCGCGTTGAAACAGGCGCTAATGCGAGTTTTATAATCGGTTGAATACGAGCGAGGTGGAGCGAAGAAACACTTCGACAAATATTTCTACAGCTTAGAACCGCCTCCGACTCGAGAAGAGACCTTCCTTGAGGAATTTGCCACGTTACTTTACGACCAGGAACGTCGTAAACTGAACGTCTTGGCTACCCGATGATACCTACTCACTGTTGTCTCTTGCCGCCTCGCTATCAAACTCAAGACAAATCTCAATGTATGTACAAAATTATCGGAACAGATACGATTTAATTACTAAACTACAGAAGAACGAGTTGGATGAGTTGTACCTTTATTCAAGGTGCGAATCCGACAGAAAAAACTCACATCAGGATGAAAATTTTTCATGACAAAATCTCGGGATTAAGAATAAATCCGTTCAGAGATGAACTGAGATGATTTTGATCCTCAAAATGCATGAAATTTAAAGAATTTTCTTAATATTTGCCAAAAAAATCTAAGTGACAAATTGTTCAGTACAATTTTATCCATGAAAGAATTTTTTTGTACTGTACGATTCGAAGTTTGTGCAAGATTTACTGTAAATACAGAAATACTCAGTTTCAGGAATGTCGGTATTCCATATGTTGCAGATTTTTTTCTACAAATAAATGAAAAATCGATGTGTTATGGCCTCGCAAATGAACATGGAAAAAAATGGCAGAGAGACAGATGGATAAAACACTGTACCCTAGTGCTCGAATTTTTTGAACAGTTTTTACGCCGATGAAGAAGCTGTGCTGTGAATTATATCACTTTAAAGATAAACTTTACCAAAAAAAAAAAAATAAATTCATTTTTTTTGTACAAGGAAAATAAGAGAATGGGAAAGACCGAATATTACTCACCGATAGTAGTCCTTTTTGCAGTATATATTCCCGTCTTTACTAAAACAGGTTATTTCTCCATCCAATCCCTGTCGACAGTGTGAACATTGAAGACACGCAGCATGCCATCTCCGATCAACAGCTTGTAGGTAAAATCTGTCAGATATCCTCAGTCCACATCCAGCACAAACGACGCCTGAAGGTGTAGGTGAAGGTGGTGTAGGTGGAGGTTCTAATTTTGGTACGGTTCTAAGATGCTCTGGGGTTTGATGCCCATGGGGATGATGGTCGTGAGATTGGTGTAGCTGATGCTGATGATGGTGAATGTGAGGAGGCATAGAAATGTTACTTTGATGATCGTTGTAACCACTTCTGTGATAATCCTGACCGCCACCACCACCACCACCACCTCCACCCGTCGACGACGGATAAGCATTTATACTAAACGCTTCGGGAGATGGTTGTTGGGTCCTTTCACCCCTTGGCGAAGACCCGTATTCCCTTGATGTATCGTAAGAGGTACCATCGTAGCAATTGTTGTTTGGTCCACAGTGGGTTTGGTGAAGTGACGTTGTTTGGTGGGATGATCCGTGGTGATGACCACTAGGTGGGCTACAGGGTAAGGTTGTAGGTCGAGCAGCGTCACCCATCGACGCCGGAAGGCAGGGGGAAAGGTCGCGTGCCTGGTCGACTGAGGCTGGACCCCCCGCGGTGCCTCCTGGCCCACTTTGGCACCCCAGACCCAAGCCGCTTCCACGCTCCTGGGAGCTTGGAGGCTGCTAAAACCAACAAGAAAAACGATTTAGATAATTCAAATTCTGCCCCATCACTGCATAGTTTTTATTTTTATTTTCAATGAAACTCTCGTCAAGGATTTCCATATTTATTTATATTTAAAACTAAATCAATTTTCGACTTGGTATAAAATTTTAGATATACAAGCCTGATAATCCCCGGTTATAAAATTTGAGAATATAGCGTGACGCTATTGAATGATAATTCTTTTATTTTTATTACACAGGTAGAAAGAATATCTCTTCAATTTTATGCGATTTTTAATGAATAAATATATTTTACGATCGACGTGATACACCATATTAGCTGTGTTTATAGCATAATTATTATCGTTCGGCGTTATTTGATTTAGTATTTTTACTCATATATGTATGTGTTTTCTATCTGTGTTTGGATATATGTAGCTTGGGATTCTTGTAGTGATAATATTTTATTCAACTGGTCGATGTAACGCTAAGGAGAACTGTAGCCCGTCGTGAACTGTAAAGTGTAAAGTGTAAGCTGTAAGCTGTAAGCTGTAAGCTGTGAGGTGGAGCCTGCCAACTGTAAATTCAGTAAACTATAAAGCCTCTTTTTACGCTGAACGCGATCGGTTGAAGTTATGGAAAGTTTGTTCCCATTAATTACCTCCCGATCGAACGTTACCCTACAGGTTACAGGTTTTCTTGCCGGCTGACGGGAAAATTTACAAGCCGGCTGCGTCTCTCCACGTATCATAAATATGCCATGACAAATGTCATTCCAAACTGCCCCAAGCCTCTCAAGTCTCTCTTTATATCTTTCTCTCATTTTATATATCCTTATCCTTTCTTCATTTCTTTTTCTATTTATCTTGAGATCGTTAAACTGGAGATACTGGACAATAATACGCGAAATTCAAAGGTTGTTCGAATCGGCAACGCTTCGATAAGTATTGCCACGTTGTTATCCACAGTAAAAGACGAAAAACCATCTTGATGGCGAATTGTGTAACCGACGAAGCGTACCTACCTACCTACCTACCTACTCGGTCCAGAGGTGACAGGGACCGCCTGCAGCCTGCCGATCAGCCGAGACGACGCTGATGGATGTCAAGATGAAACGCGCATGTGCGCAACCCTATAAGGCGCTTACCTCCGCCAATCGGAGCACCCGCCGTGTTTCAATGTCAGCTCTCTTACGCGGTACACCAAAGGGACATAAATTATTGTCTTCGAGTTCCAGTACCTGTACCTATGTGGTACAAAAGTAATGCCCTACGTTTATAAGACGTTCAATACTTTTACCACGTAAAAAAAGAGCTCTTTCTATCTTCACCGTATAGTTTACGAAATTTTTATACAAAGAATCAATAATCGAGGAGAATCTCCAAGGACCGATGTCTTCTTCGTCTATCGCGTTACTCGTAGTAAAAGAAAGAAAAAAAAAACACATTTTTCCTAAAGAACTGTATCAACCGGTTCCGATTTTAGATTTTTTGGTTTCTATCGGATGACCGGACATGTATCGTCTAGAATAAAAATTTCTCTGTTAATATCGAAAGGGTTTTCTTCCGGATCAATTAGAGACCAAAAAAAGAACAAAAATGTAAAATCGGATGTAAATCGATAAGACAAGTGGTTTTACTCGATTAGATGTTTTTATATTTATTACCGCAGGTGGATTCTGCCTCGATTTCATTTCCATTAGAATATGAGGAGTAAAGGGGACTAAACATGCCCCGAAGCCTGACCACATCGGTAATAAAATACCGTATACCGTAACGAATCGTTGAAGTAGGCTTAAATTTGTAGGTTTGTCAGTTCTAAATTCAAAGCTCGAGTTCTTAGTAGCGTGACGACGTCGGCCTTAACGTTCCGTTCATCTCTCTAACCTCTGAAGTGGCTTTCCGATGATTAAGGTATTAAACTCTACAAACAGTTTAGACCTCGGTTGACAGGCTCTGTATTGTCCGTTGTACACTCATAGCCCACGGTCTCCTAGCTGTCGTCTGTCGCCTGTCGCCACTGGACAATGCCCATCCAACGCGTATTGCCCACCTGGGGGCGCCCCCCCTCCTCCCCCTTTACCAAAGTACTATTTTCCTCGACCTGTACAACCGCCTAGTAAAAGGGTCTGACATCATTCTGGCTTCCAACTCATCGACCCATCAAAACCACTGTCGCAAAGCCCCGTTGTGACTCGCGTCAAAACACCTCTCATTCAAGTACATATCACGAAATAACAGCTCGTTGGTGCCTTTTTTTTTTTTTTTTTTTTTTTTCTCGAAATTAAAAGACTTTGGTTTCCTTTTCTTTAATTTTTTTTTTTTTTATTTTATTCAGAGTTTATAAGGTCTTCCGCAGTGTTCCATAGCGGAGTTTCATCTCGTTGACCTCGAGAGTATTCGCAGTGGTTTGAGAGTTGAGTATTTGTGCTCGTTATCGGCTTCCTTGGTCGGTGACTGCGGTTAGCGATAACTTTAAATAGGACTACAGAGTTTTGGATACTGTTGCTACTACTTTATTTCTACTGTTACTGTTATTGTTAATGTTGTTTAATACGAGCAACGATTCCGTATAATGAAAACGATAGTCTTGCGCTTTCTATGCCTGACGAGTGTGGGCGACTGTTGGCACGCAGTTGACGATAGTCGTTATCTGCTTTCTAGAAATTCATGAAATGCTCCAAATGTATATGAATAGTTACGAGTTTACTATGACCGTTTACATGTCTTTGATTTCCCGAATTATTTGTCAAGGAATCTCCTCCGGCTTATAGAAAATCAATTTTTCCTCATGATAAGATACCCGAATGTACCGTAAAAAAGTATCAAATTTTACGATTAGCAGAGCGTTACAGATGTAAACCATATAGTCGACGAATTGTGACGAAACTGACTACACAATATGCAAGTCATTTCAATATCGTGCCGAATTTCACCGGTAATAAGATTCGTGACAAATCATGTCGACAAGGTGAGGAATGACATTAGTCATCATGTCGGCAGACCCCGTGTCTAAGACGAGTCTCGGAGTGTTATAGCTGAGCTTGAAGGTTCAGGTCTGTAAGACAGTCGACGACATTCTCCCTATATCGCAAACGAACGATGAATTTTTTATTATTATTTTTATTTTTTTTACTTTCTTCAGGTTCCCTAAAAGACAGTAGAAATTCCGCTGACCATATTTGAATACGTAATTGTACTTTACGACCATTTTCGCATAGCCCTTAGCGTTCCTAGAAACCGAGCCAAAAACGATCCGACCATAAAAACGTCCTCGTTTTACTAAACGAATAGAGAGAATGAAACGGGCTGATAAAATTGGTATATCGTATTTGCTTTGCGAAAATTTTCAAACTGTCTGTTTCGATATTCAATATCAATATCAAGGAACATAAATGATAAATTAATGGCGTAGGGTCGTAGGACGATGAATCGAAAGGTTATAGGCGACGCGACGGGCGTCTTCTGATCCGGCCCGGAGCGCCGCGGCGCCGCTGATGGCGACTGGGCAATTAAAAGGAAGAGGTAGACACGATTTACTGTTAGACAGGTTCGGCGGTGCTCAAGCGGTTCAAGACGACGAGGTCCAGGAGGCGAGTTAGTCCGAGTCTCGACTCGATAATACGCCACGTAAAATACGGCCCGGTGAGCCACGGCTATGCTGCGCTGCGCTATACGCTACGCTAACGTTAACGTTTACGCTTATACGCTCGCGGTTGTGGGTACGATCGTCGGGCGACCGCCGACCGCAAGGTTGTTGAAGGCTATATGAGAGCGGCCGGCATTGGTTGAAGTGAAGTGAAATCTACGGTATTATTACACAGTTCCTCCCGTACTTTTTTTAATCGCCTTCGTTCCACCGGTCAAACATATTTTTATATTCGAATAATAACCGTACAGGACCAATAAGCCTAATCGATACTTTCATCGTTAAAGACCCTCGTGCATTTTAAAATGTGATGGTAAAAAAAAAAAAAATAAATAAAAATAAAAAATTGTTATCTTATACGAAAATCAATCAATTTCGAATAATTTTGATCGGCAAATTTTTTTGCGTTTTTTTTTTTAAATATATTTTTCTTTTTTCTTTTTTTTTCTTTTATTGCTATCTGGCTTCCTGGATTATGATTTAAGTATTTTTTGAGACGACGTGATTCGAGGCTAGTCGGTTATTCGTGGATCTGAATCATCGGAGAAAGAAACGTATAATTATTATTCATATAAGAAATCTTAATCCCGATAAGTATATAATTTTTTTCTTATCTTATTATTTGCTTTTTATTTTTTTTTTTGTTTTTTAGTTGATTCAACAGGCATTATGTCTAGTTCTAGTCAGGCAAAAAAAAAGAAGAAAAAAAAAAAACGGTTTGATAAAAACCAGTGCGTTACGTAACTCTATAATCGATGAAGCTTCTGACCGTTAAACGCGAAGCGGTAGTGACTTTCATTCGCGAATTGTCGAACCGTGAAAATTGTTACGAATTCATATAGTAGCCGCGGGTATCCTTAGCCCAGAGAGAGAAGTATCATAAAAAAAAAGAGAAAAAAAAAAAAAAAAAACAGTATCAATCGATTAATTAAATTCTGTGATTTTAATCAAGAAACTATAAAAATTGTTCTTTGATCGTACGAATCTTGTCTTTTATTTATTTATTTATTTATTTATTTATTTTATTATTTTTCTTCTATACTTTTCGAACGGCAGTAAAACTGACCGAGATTTGTCGAGTATATATACATATATATATCTATATACCTACATATCGTATATAATATATACAAGAACAGTGTGGGTGACATACAACCACGATTTCATGAACTGTTCCAATTCTATTTTTACATTCAACTCGGAATCCGTCGTCGAGTTTTTTTATTTTTTTTTTATTTTTTATTTTTTTTTTTTTATCAAGGGTCGACTGTACGCGATAAGAATACATATATAATAACGATATATACATACATATATATATATATATACCTACATATAATATAAATGTATACGTATAGAGAAAAATTGAGAAACTTATTAATTTCTAGTTATTTATTAATTATGTAATAAATAATTTCTATATAGAAGTGTTTAATTATCGTATATACATTATATACATATAATATATATACTTTAAATGGATAAATAATCAGATTTAATAAATTATAATTAATATTAATTGTTGATAAATATTTCATACTGTGTTGATACATGGGATATATACGCATATATGTATGTATGTATCTATATTATAAGTGTATGTACATAAATGTGTGTATATTTTGTCTAAATCATAATTAATCGACTAACGCACTAACGCACATGGAAACCGCGTTTATAGCTATCGGCGTATGGAGCTAAGCAAACTCGAGGTCATAATGCACGACCTGACCTCCGGATTACTTCGATTACGCGGCAATTGCCGCGCGGCACCCACTACTTTATATTAGAGTCTGTCTGTTATGCATCAAATTCTACCTCTAAGTGTCTGATTTATATCTAAGAGATCGGTTAATACAATTTCTATCTTTTTTTCTCTTTATTTAACGAGTTATTTCTTTACCTCATAAATTTCTTGAGGCAAAAATGATCATGGATATATATTAATTCCACACGCTTCTTTCCGAACACTCTTTCGTCAAAATAGCCGTTACCGACCTTTGAACTCCGTATAAACTTCAGACATTGATTACGAACGGCGGAGACACTCGAGAGAGAACGCGATTTCACGTCGCAGTTTTATAAAACATCGATTATTATTAATATGTTACTAAATTTAATACGCGCCATAAGAAGAAGAAAAGGAAGAAGAAGAAGAAGAAGAATACGAGGAGAAGGCGAAGGAAAAAATGACAATGAAATAATAATATAAAACATTTTTTTTTTTTTTTATCAAACTCTAAGATTGTTCTTTATTTTAATTTTTTTCTTGTGTTATAAAAGTAGACTTACACTTAGGTGGTATGTATAATACGATATATATATATATATATCGCATACGTGCTAAACTGTAACAATAATAATGAATGAAGAAAAATAATTTCTACAATTTATGATTCTGAATTCTGAACTGTCCACTGTACTTTTCTGTTACGAGAAACGATCATAATATATATAGTATGCATATATGTATATACTCGCATATGAAGGGTTTAACCCCTTGCACTTTCCTGAGTATAAGATGGAAATTATATTTCAGAGAGTGAGAGAGAGAGAGAGAGAGAGAGAGAGAAAGAAAGAGATAAAGAGAAAAGAAGAAAAAAGTAAAAGGAATATCTAGTTGATATCGAGAATGAATTTTTTCATAAGAAGCCCACCGCTTAACCGGGATGTTCAAGAAATATTTAATAAGCGGAAACTCCGAGCGTTATGATATCGGACGAAAGTATAAAGGTCTGGACTTTCCATTATTAAGTATTCTAACAACACAATATGTTGATTAAAGTATAGCATCACACGTCTTACTCGCTCAGTATACATATTAAAGTAAAAAAAAAAAAAAAAAGAATTCATTTATAGAAACTTGACTCCCCTACCTTGTTATACCAGCAACAGATCGCGAATGAACAAAAAAGAATAATCGACTATCTCAATTGCTGTACAAGCGGTAAAAACATTTATTAATAATTTAAAAATAATTATTAATATAAGAACAGTCATATTTATTCAGAAAATATTTCTTTCTTCTTCGTTTTTTTCATCAAAATCGTTTCGTACTTGCCACAACTCGATGATTAATTAATTTATTATTATTATTATTATTTCTTTAACAATGTTACAGATCTGAGGATGGATACCATAATACGTATACAGTATTTGCGGATATATATATATATATATATATAATTAAACGGTACTCGTATATGTATATATATATATATATATATATATATATATATATATATATATATATATATATATATATATATATATATATATATATAATAATACATTACTTTTGAGGTCCGTTATAAGCTATCGCGACCAGACACGCTGGAGCGATGTGGTCTCCCGTTTTCTCTTATCTCATCAAAACAATAATAATTCTCATTTTCTCCCTCTTCGTCTCTATCTCTCTATCTCTCTTTCTCTTTCTCTTACTATCTCTCTTTCTCCGACACGTAATTTTTGCCTACTCGATTTAATGACTCTATCGGTATTTCTCCCGCGCTTATATCATGTACCACATCGCTCCATATAGTCTCACTCACAGCGAGTAAGTATACTTGTATATACGATTGTTTACTTAAGATTTCTTCTCACGAGACTAAACGGCGCCAACCTGACGGCATTGATAATAATAATTTTAAGAAAAAATCTTTGCGATTTGTTAATTATAAAATATAAAACGTAACACGCATGGAAGTGAGGGGGGGAATTTAAATCGATTAATTTATTCCAATGAGTAACACAAAAACGTGCAGGAAATTATATATTCCTACGTGAAAATTCATTAGAAAAAATTTAATATGACTATAGAAAATAAAATCAAAAATTATCGTAATTGTTATAAATTAATAATACGAATTAAGATATGTATGTACAACTAATTAACTGGCTACCATAACATACTGTAGACGATTATATGTACATACATACATACATACAGCGACGGACGAAAACGAACCGTTCACTCACTTTATAATATACTTAAGTGTGATAAGAAAGATGTGTGGGAAGTATCGTATATATGTATATACATATCTGTCGTATTCTGATTTTAATTATTATTAGAATATAAAAATATAGAGATTAAATCCCATACATTATAATTCGTAATCTAAAGAGATTATGATTAATAATTATATAGACAAATTAATCGACCGGGAATGACTGAGGATTATCATTATTACATGTCGATTCGATATAGGTATACAGACTTTGATTATGTATATATAAAGAAAAGATATCGATCATTCCTCTTTTGATTTGTACTCCACCGAAGATCATATTAGACTCAAAGCGATTTTTTCAATCATTTAGTAAACTTCGAAATGAGTTGATTTTTTTTTATTCTTTTTTTATTCAACATTTTGTCGCGTTTATTTAGTCGACTGACGCGATACGACGCGACAGTTAGTTCGAGTCTGAAGGCCTCTCGATATCAAATAATATGTAACTCGCGTAAGTTACGTCAACAGGATACGTAAAACGATAAAAGTAACATAGCGATATAAAAGGTCGCTAGTATATATATAAGGTGCATTTAGGTATGACATAGATATGTATACCATACGTACAAGGCACATGTAAAGATTGAGTAAGAAAAAAAAAAAGGAAAAGAATTTTTTCGCGTATATTTTTTCGAAACAATGAAAATTCAATTTTAATAAAAATTAAAATAAATAACGAAGAAAAATTACAACGAGGAAAAAAAAAAAGGACACAGGTTTTAACCCGATAATATAGAAACTGAACGGAATAAATTGCGTAAGTGATGTCAGAGTATTTAATCGTATATTCCGTTCAAGTTCCACGCGTTAGTTATCTGACGTGTGAACCATGTTGTGTATGGATACGCGTCCGTTAACTGTACAAGCTGTAACAGAGCTTTTCCGAAGATACCTGATACATCCTGGCATTGGAATGGCAATGGCAATGGCATGGCGGTACCAAAACTGGCGTATACGTATAACACCTCGTTATTTTAAACTGAGATACACAAAAGGCTCTGTAGATACAAGATCGTAAGACGGGGTTTTAGTATCCGCAAATATATCACGAAAATATGACTTTCTAGTCTCGCATGCACGTATGTATGTATGTATGTACATACATACCCATACGTATACAAGTTGTGCTTTTTCAAAAGCAACTTGACTGACGACGTTCTAACTCATGGTAACTTCCTTGTCGCGTGGTTATAGCCTTTTGAAATCTCGCTGTGTCTGAGTATATACGGTATTATATCTAGCCTACGGAAATGGTTCGATACGCGAACTATTAACGTCCGTATAATACATGACTGTAGATGTATATAAGCAGTCTACGTGCGGTTTGATTTTGCAGCAACATTTACGCAAACGGCTTTGGCTTGTCACGGCGATGACAGCTTTCCGTTTCTACCTAATCCCACGGAGTTACAATTTAGAAGAGTCAATGAGACAGAGGAAAGAAAATAAATAAATAAATAAATAAGAAATCGTAAACTAAAACGTAAAGAAAAAGTAAAACTTATTATACAGACGTAATTTTCCTCATTAAATGAACCATTAACTATACCGTTCCGGAACGAGCGGATAACTCCTTAATACGAATGAGGAGACGCTGTGGGGAAACCGCGTATGCATTTTAGATGCGCATTGCATTAAATTGCGGTGTTTTACTTTTTCTTTGCTATTAGTTGGGTAAAGCCGCAGTAGATATCGCGGTTTGATGTTATTTGAACAAAAAAAAAACAAAACAAATAAGCAATTCTATATAACGAGTTGGTAATTTTTGTTTCTTTCTAAATTTAAAAAAAAAATAAAAAAATAAAGAAATTTATTTATTATATAATTAAGAGACTGAAATAGGAAGAAATATAATTCGGAACCATAACCAAAGAAATCTAGCTAATATTACGAACACACATATACAGAGAAAAAGAGGAATAAATTATTGTCAAAAATTTTGTGTTCAGATGAAGTTAAATAATTTATTGCCAATTAATTTCAGTCACATCGACTATAGGCGACATTAAACGACTATAGCAATTTAGATTAATTCGAGAACAAGAGGTTGGCCAAAGAAAATATAAAGGACCGTGTGACCAAGACTAGTTTATATGATATAATGTATATCTTACAACAACTACTATTAACACAAAACTATACATATACCAATCCGTATGATAAATTAGTCAACTTCCTCAAACGCTTATAAGAATAATCGTTTAAAATTATCTCTAGAAATTATTTAAACTGTGAGAACATATTGTCTTACTGTCAGTTTTAATAATCGATAACAGATATTCAATTGACGTTTAAAAAATCGCGGGTAATTAATTCTACAATTTGATATGAGACAGGCTGTTCCGGAAGGTTAGTTGATAAATTAAATCAAGATTTATTGAAAATTTTGATGAAAAACAACACGTTATACGTTTTAATCGTCGCTCGTAGGATATAACGATTCCTTATTTCCTTTGAGTATTCGCGATATTATATACCTACATACCTATATACCTACATATAATACTTTCGTATTAGTATAGTCGGAAAACGGGTGTATCCGGCATTGCTAATGCCCTTAAGTATATCCGCATTATACAAATCAACATGGTAATCCACCGCCAAGGTGAACGGAAAACGCTATAAGCGGATTAATACCTCAGGTGTACAGGAGCTGATCGTGTCAAGAGACTTGCAGTAAGCGTTCAATGTTCGGTTAATATAGGTTCTGTTCAGTTCTCTTGTTAAATATATGTATATGACAAGTCCGGAGCAGGTGAAGAACCCAATTCCCATTAAAAATACGTTGAATATTTATAATTCTAAATGATAATAATAATAAATTAATAAAAAAATAAAATAAAAGAAATAACTATATGTATACATAATCACAATCATCGCGCATCTATCAATCAACTATTTCGAACACGTCCGCCGGATATGTTAACTGTGTAGTTCCGATCTATCTGAATATATCGAGAGAGATCTTTCTGGAGAAATTTGTGTATTAGAAGTTTCTGATGTAAATTTTGACTGGTAAATTTCGATTCGTTGATTTTTAATTTTTTTTTTTTTTTTATTTCGATAACGCGGTGCGACGGATAACTTGCGGATGGATCTGAGAGGGGATGATATTGCATTTCCATGATGAGGTATAAGTTGAATAAGAATAAGAAAGAAGACTTACCCAATGCATGCCGGTGGTGGGAGGGGCGCGCTCCTCATACACCCCCATCAGGGTGGCTGCTGTCGCGGGGTGATTCCCGCCGTGGGGTTGAGGGCGAGAAGCAGCTGGGAGGGGGCCGGGGGACCGGGACGCCGGTGACGCGGAGATGGCGTCTGCCGCGCGTCGTCCAACCCGCCCGAAGAGGCTAGGCTACCTCCTCTTAAAAATACGAGACACTCTTAACCCCAGCATAAAATGTAGATAATTTAAATACGAAGAGGAAAAGAAATGGCAAAGGAATCGGAATAAGAATTTAATTAAAACACTAAACACTTTAGAGTTTCCTGTGGAATAATTGTCCTTGAGGAAATTAATGTCACCCTGCAAGACGAGGTAACTGTATCGACGTTAATATACAAACGTTCACAAACAGTTTTTGCACACTGTAGAAACGAAAGGTAAAACGATCGATAGAATTTTACGTTGCACTTGTTTAAACCGTTTTAGTCCTTTAATTGGTGAATCGTAAGCTGCGATTTTAGGGTAATATCGATAACGTCCTGGATCCTATCATCCTTCTCGTCATATTTCGACGATTATTCTTTACGTGTAAAGCGGATCACTGTAACGCTATAATCGCGGTTCACTAGATACGTAGAAAAATCGAGGTATGCCCTGAGCCTGTAGTTTACTCGTACTTTAACACTTTGTACTTTTGTTAAATAATTTCGTTACGATATTATCAAACCACAACGTGTCCAGAGGGTTTATAATGTTCGTTAGTTCATCTAGTTTTAAAATACAACGCGATACAGTATCGAAATTAATATCAGGCGTTGATCACGTTGCCTCCCGGCTCAAAGACCTTTTTCGTACTCGCGTTAGTCACGTGAAATGAACGAGTACGCGACACGTTGCATAACACTCATCGACAAATCGCAAATATAAATTTGGTAGATATAATTCGTAACAATTGTCGTTTATAAGTGATTTTTAGATGAAATTTTTTAATTCCTCTATTCTTTTTCACCTGGTCCACGATCGAATCCCTGACACGAATATTCCGAAGAAAAGAAAAGCAATCGTTATCGTATACACGTTCCAAAAAATTTTTTTTTTTTTAATATCGTTGACCGATAATTTCGCGATATATATTTTCTTTGATTTTCTTATTTTAAATCTGGAGCACCAGATCCGTCGGCACACTCGTCGTACACACCACTCGCACTGTTCGTATAAACACTTTGAAAACTTTGTCGATTATGAGTCGTATATGATTATATTTAAACTGCGTTAATGTGTTATCGCGAACTGGTTGATTAACCGTCCAGGGACACGGTGCGATACGTATAATCGATAATTTCGTATTTAAAATAATTATTTTCTCCTTATTTATCGGTCATTTATCTTATGATGATCGGGCTCGATTTTGACTTATGCATCCCGCGGCACTGCCTCGCGCATGTGCTCTGACGTTAGTTTCGGGGGTCGCGCTGCGCTGTAGCGAACACACTCGGCCCGGGCCGCGTTGTGGAGTGAGGGAATGGCCAGATTGAACAGCTTAAACGGATACCAGCGCCTCTGGTGGTGCAGACTTTAACCAGGAAAAGTGGGGCGGCTAGCGTCGGTTGGACGGCCTCCGGGTACCCCACCCGACAACGGCAAGCTCCACCTCCGACTTGACGATCCCCGCCGTCCCCAGGTCTGCCAGGGCAACCTGAGTATAACTTAACAAACGTTCTCAAGATACTTGAGCCAAGGCGAACCGAGGCGAGGCGAGGCGAGGCAAGCCAAGCCAAGGCAAGGCGAGGCGAGGCGAGGCCAGGACAGCCCAGGCTCCTTTGCGGTTACGAAACTCTGCGCCCTGGCCCACATATTGCAGTTACACCAAAATGTAGCTTACTCCATTATGCATTTACTGCTAAATACAGTTTCCATTAAGGCAGGAACACTAAAACCGTTTCGATTGTGCCTTCTATCCTTAAAGACCTCGTGACCCTTAATCACGCCTTATGCCTGTGGCTTCACAGTTCTGAACAGAATTAGTAGAACCTCCTTCGACCTCCTCTTGTGGTAATGATAGGAGCCTGACTCATCCCAAAGATGAGCTTCTCAGTTCCACATTCTAGTTATCATGCTTTCCAGAATTTAGCTCATTCCGTTATTGATGTACTGCTGAATCCAGTTTCCATTAAGGCAGGAACACTAAAACCGTTTCGATTGTGCCTTCTATTCCTAAAGACCTCGTGACCCTTAATCACGCCTGCTGCCTGTGGCTTCACAGTTCTGAACAGAATTAGTAGAACCTCCTTCGACCTCCTCTTGTGGTAATGATAGGAGCCTGACTCATCCCAAAAATGAGCTTCTCAGTTCCACATTCTAGTTATCGAGCTTTCCAAAATGTAGCTTACTCAGTTATTGATGTACTGCTAAATACAGTTTCGTTAAGGTAGGAACACTAAAACCGTTTCGATTGTGCCTTCTATCCTTAAAGACCTCGTGACCCTTAATCACGCCTGATGCATGTGACTTCACAGTTCTGAACAGAATTAGTAGATCCTCCTTCAACCTCCTCTTGTGGTAATGATAGGAGCCTGACTCATCCCAAAAATGAGCTTCTCAGTTCCACATTCTAGTTATCATGCTTTCCAAAATGTAGCTCACTCCGTTATTGATGTACTGCTGAATCCAGTTTCCATTAAGGCAGGAACACTAAAACCGTTTCGATTGTGCCTTCTATCCTTAAAGACCTCGTGACCCTTAATCACGCCTGATGCATGTGACTTCACAGTTCTGAACAGAATTAGTAGATCCTCCTTTGACGTCCTCTTATGGTAATGTTAGGAGCTTGCCTCATCCCAAAAATGAGCTTCTCAGTTCCACATTCTAGTTATCATGCTTTCCAAAATGTAGCTCACTCCGTTATTGATGTACTGCTGAATCCAGTTTCCATTAAGGCAGGAACACTAAAACCGTTTCGATTGTGCCTTCTATCCTTAAAGACCTCGTGACCCTTAATCACGCCTGATGCATGTGACTTCACAGTTCTGAACAGAATTAGTAGATCCTCCTTTGACGTCCTCTTATGGTAATGTTAGGAGCTTGCCTCATCCCAAAGATGAGCTTCTCAGTTCCACATTCTATAGTTACCGAGCTTTCCAGAATGTAACTTACTCCATTATTGATGTACTGCTAAATGAAGTTTCCTTAAGGCAGGAACACTCGAACGTTTTGGATTGTGTCTTCTATCCTTAAAGACCTGAAATCATGTCTTCTGCCTCGTAACTTTAGAGTTGTGACCAAAATAAGTAGAACTTCTATTGACCTCCTTGTTCGTTAATGGTAGAAGCTTGTCTGTTCCCAAAGATGAGTTTTTCACTTCCACATTCGAGTATCAAAGCTTTTTCTTTCCAATTTTCCTTAGCTCTGTTCTCTGCCTTTTTAGTTTTTCTGTCCATCCATATTTTTGTGTTTGCAATCGTTGCAATGAGTCAAGAATTCCGCGGGTTAAAAATCGATAAGCAAACATGGAATTGTTTTGAAAGAGAATCTTGATGCTATGTTTGATTATCAAGATTGCTGGTTGATAGCTACTGTGAGGAGTCGAATTATCGATAGATACAATCGCGGTTCCTTAGCAGTAGATCACTCGCTGTATATCAATCTGAAGATCTTATTATATCAACGTTACGTAATAAATAACAATAACTACGCAATTGGTTTTTCCATTTTATGGAAACGGTCAGTTTTATCTATACCTGTTTTGTGTAATATAAGGTCACTCACGCTCCTGTTCGCATAACGTTATATATTGTTTAGGTATTATCCTATATATGTGTATAATGTAATCGACTACTGATACAGGTATATCGCCATATACAGTATGTCGACGTTAATTGCATAACGATAAATACGCGGCAAAGAACGGAATATCATTTTTCTATTCACTAAATGATTACAAACATTTTAAACCTTACTGTTATATGCACTACTGCATACATCGATATATTCATATACCATTTAATCAAGCTATTATATAGGTATAAGTATATGTCTGTAACATTTGTTTGGCACAAGTTACACGCACTCGATACGGACAGGTAAACACGTGTTGATAACCGCCGAGATTTCTAATCCGTAATCAATCGAATATATCTTTAACCAAATACCCACTTGTCGAAGAGTAGGTGCCTTCGCTCGACAGTGAACGACTTTGACCACTTATATTTGCGATAACGATAGAACGTGAAAACTAAATGGGGGATATTCAGCTCCGGTTAACAGTATACCACTTCGCTTGCTTCATATATATTCATATTTATCTATACATACGTATATATATATATATATATGTATGTATATACGTAGGTATGTATAAGTGAGCACATAAACTATTTACCGATCAAGACACGCGTCGCATAAATAGAAATAGTCACGTTAAACTTCCTCAGCTTTAAATTTCTTTCTCGATACTGCAGGGGGATTGATCATCTCCATGATCATTGGACCGAGCAGAAGCATCCGGTCACACTTTCTGCGGTTTAAATGTTTTTGCAGATTCAAATATCTACCTCTTGAAACCTGACGATACCTGCAACGGAGATACGAAACTTCTCGTTGAAACAACTCATTGTCAGTGGTTTACTTCGTTCATTGAGAAACGGTGATCGAGTTTTCCTGGAATGAGTAAGAAGCCGCAAGGATTTTCAACGACGATATAGAATGAACACTCGTTTACCAGAAACGGTGTTTTATACTTTCCTCTATTAATTTATGTGCCTTATATGCAACCAACGACGACGACTGCAGCAGGCATGCATTTTCTGGAACTGGAGCCCCTTCCGTAGCTTTCCCAGGTGCAGCTATGACTACCTATCGGCCACTTCTATCAGCCCATTAAAACAGAACTATTGACAGTATAATATCGAAAGTGACGGTTGAGCTGAAGTACCTACCTGTGCACCTTAGAATCGAGAGCATTACCATAAACGTTAGGTATACGCGTATAAAGATAGAGAGTAAAAATTAATGCACGAAATTGATCGCCTGTACTATCAGAAGATCCAGCTGCAAAGATGGTGGCTTATGGCTGGAAATTGAACAACAGTTCCCTTTATCAAAATAACACCGTCAAGATTATCCTTAGTTTTAACTTACTTTTACGCTGGTTAGAAGAATACGTGGTCAGTACAACCCGTAACTTAATTCCATTCTGATAGAGCGTGTCTCCACTTTGGTAGATTCGGTTTATTCTGTTTCCCGACTGGCATAGTGATGATCACCGACTGTGGAACCGTCATTTTTTCAACTATCCAACTTCCTGGTGGCTGTAGCGACTCGATGGTTGACTAGCAAGAAACTTAGCTGTTCCTGTAATCTTTACCACGAGGAAGTGACGCGGCTAGTTATATCGCGGGATCTTGATCCGGAGATATACTGCACGAGTACCTTCGACAATGAGAGTTTTATCGTTTCGATTATTGAGAAAATCACGCTGTTCAATTTAACGAATCGATCAAGTTTTTCAGTGATTAAACTCTGCCCGGTTTCAATGATCTTCAACCATTTCGTAGTATGGCTAATTCGATATCTTGTTCCAAAGTTCTGCTGATCAAATTGGCTGGTAATTAGAGAAATGTGCGTTTGACGAGTAGCGATTGATCAGCAGTACGTTAAAACACGCAGTTGATAATCATCCGCCGTTATGGTATGAGAATTTCTTGAGCTTAAGGGTACAACGTATACTTCAAGATCACCATATACATCCGATGGTGAATTGATAAAATATTAAACAGATGTAGCACCGCTGTATGCATCAGGTATGAGAAGCCTGTTTGTGGCTGACCACAGTTTGCTTTGGTTTTTATCATTGAAAAAATCTTTGAGTGGTAACTGTAAAGGGAGGGCAAGATCAGAGAACACAGCTGCAACCAGGCGTTACGTACTGAAACAAAAAGAAAATAATCACCCATTAATTTCTTCCTTCAACTGACCTGACCGGACTCCAACTCACCAAGAGAATCGTTCAAGTTTACCGTTCACTGTTCAGTTTCGGTGTATAATTTTGAATCGTGAATTTTTGCGGAGGATTTTAAAATCGCGAGTGGCGAATAATTTTACTCAAAAACAATATTTTTCGCGCACGTAACAATCGTTCAACATTTTTGTATTGCGAACTGGTGTAGTTGATAGTCGGCTTTATATCGCGAAGTTATTCACACGGTGATGTTACTGGCCTCCTATTTAGTGCCTGTTACTGTTACCGTTACCCATTGTGCCATACCTACTCTAATCGCACGGAAATATTACCTTGTGTAAATCCTGAACGATCGGATACAACTACCATAAAACTTTTGTCCTGATGCTGCAAAGCATTGTAAACCAACTCGGTTATGCAGGTACAACATCGGGTATCGTTGCAAAACCATATTTCCAACACGAAAGGGTTGGCTAGTGCAAAGATCAGACAAAAAATAGTGCCTATGATCGTTCTTCAAAGGGGAATAAATTTTTGTATAACTTTTGATGATCTATTTAATGGATTCGAAAGTTAAGGCTTCATTATGGTTACGACTGTGCTCTAACCTTTGAAGATAGTCGATGGAGTTTTAAAGTATCAAATTATAATCGAATAGGTAATCTAAGTGGGTTAAAAAAGTATCGATATAGATAAAGATTTTAGGACTGTAAAGTAGGCAAAGGACGATTTGTTAGAAATGGTTGGCGATCTGTCAGCGTGGCGCAACACCTCATAAGATAAAGATGTCGAGACCAGATCCATTCTAAATGGAGAAACCGTGTAAAGGACCGAGGAAAGCGCGATTGTACTCGAGGATGCTGTTAACGCGGCGTGTGAATGCCGTGGAGGTAGAGATGGGACAATGCGTTGGGGACTCCCCGTCGACGACGGGGTCCCGCCTGCTGGGAACCCCCCACGACTGGGACTTTCGAACCCGAGCTGTTGTGTTCTGTACAAAAATCGTTTAAAGAGAAATCCATGCAACAAGATCAGCTGCTGGCTTCGATTAGCCCGGAAGACATTTTTTTTCCGAAATCTATACTCACGGTGTGTTCCTATACTACATACAAGACGTCGTTTGTCATCAGAGAAATAAATGTCGACAATCTAAAAGCACACTCTACTTTTTCTTTGGCAGTATGAATATTAACGTGGGAAGATCCACATCGCGATCATCGCGGTTGTTTATTACGTGCAAATCGTGGGGGCTGGATGTTTTCAAAACAAATAGATGAACCGATCAGTTTTCGGACCTGGCACGTTTACCAAACATCATATACCCCGAGCCAAACACAACATCACTTCATGATTAAACGCTGACCGTTGCGGACTGGAGGGATCATGAATCATCAGACATCGTCTACAGCTGATAAGGGATGATGTAATGAATGTTTTTTTTCTGTTCTTATTTAAGAATTGATCCGACGGACCTGCAGTTACGTAATAGAGTTTAAAATTGTGAACTTTGACGGTGCCGCTGATCGAATTTGCGAATTATGACGAGACTACCGTTGGACTACTCTCTAGACAGTTGCGCGAGTTATAATAAGAGGTAGCCCAGATAAATAGGGCGATAACTAAACTTAGCCTGCCTGGCTGCACCCGCACGGACCTGCCTCTTCGGTTTCTCCTACACTCGCTCTTCTTTGAGGCTTTGGGTGTTGGTAAATGAGAGAATTATGTACGAGAGGGGCTGCGATATAGAGCATACTGCTTGCGAGTAGAAGATAGTCGTGATTTACTGAGCTCCTTGTGATGCACTGGCCGTAACCTGCGGAGGTACCCTAACCCAACGAAGAACGAGCCTCTTATACCCGGTGCGAGTATCTACGATCGCCTCAGCGGCTCCCAATTTCAAATTATTGAATCATGATATCGGATTAGTTTCAGAAACGATAATTTTCATAAAAATCAAATAAATTTTACATCTTTTACTGGTGCAAAAAAATTTCTTATACTGTTCGATCGACGCATGGAGGTATACTTCACAATTCATTTTCGCACATTTCGCGTCTCTACCCAGGTCTTTCGCAAAGAGATTGCAAGGTCGTTTCGTCAATTAAATCATCCCATTAACTCCAGGAAGTTTATGGCTGGTTTATATTAATCTAGCTCTAAAGGCTGCCAAAAATTGTATAATGAAATATGCTTTATATACTACAAGGCAGAAAAATTTTTGTCTACTTCCCAATTCTGACTAAATTCAATATCGTGGATCCCTAAAAATCTTTCGTGGTATGATTTTGTGTGTTTGAATGTTTAGATTTGTTCAAAAACTATTCGACTAGATGGTGACCAATTACTAAACCCGAAATACTTGTGTGTCTCACTTTCTTCGGACAGTAAAAAAAATAATAATATGCCATATGAAGGGGAATTAAAGGAGTACCTTGCTTTGATACTCCAAAAATTATCAAATTTTTGTTCCGTTAAGAAAAAAAAAATACCAAAAAAAAAAAAAAAAAATGGAATGATCATCGCACATTGCGTGATCGGTGCTAGATCAAGTTCATAGCATAACTAATAACTGTATGATCTGAGCACCGCTGTTCCGACATCGTGTAAGTTATGGTAGTGACAAAATCTAGTATTTCACTTTGTATAGATGGTGGTGGGTATATACATATATATATATATATATATATATATATATATATATATATATATATATATATATATATATATATATATATATATATGTATGTATATATATTCTTGTGTCTTTGAAATAGGCGGGTTCTCTGAATATTCCAAAGGCCACACAAGTTACGCGGAATGAACTAAGAGCTGAAGTATATAAGCTACCACCACCGGGACGGAATAGGCAGTATCTGCAGACGCAGCTGCCTCAAAATACGAGGAGAACCTCGACGTAATTGTCAACGATGATACAAGATACGATCTGCTAATGGCCGACCGACTACCGCGAACCTTACAATCATTCTAAAAACAAATCACTTGACATTGTGCTTGCTCACAGAGTTTAGTAGACATATTAATAAATCCACGAGTCTAAAGAAGAGATCGTGACGACGAGTTATAATACTTTTCGTTTTAATTTGACCGTGAAAAATAATTCTCATTGTCAGTTAGAAGGAGCGAAAAATTTTTCCAGTTTACACTACAGCGAACGCCTTTTCTTAGATGGTGCGCATGGGGGACTATTTGAAGGAGTACGTTTCAGGAAAGGTCCCAAAACGTTACTCCCCTTTTGGACATTGTGGGCATTGTGGAAACCGGCGTATCCCCACAAGCACGTACAGAATTGTGGGTCCCATCAGTACCATAATGTTCATAATGCCCATAATACCCACCGGCCAGTTACAAACGCGACAACGATATTACAATGATCCGGACACGGGCTTCTAGGGGACGTTTTTCGGGTTCTCTTTAGCCCATTCACTACAAAATATTTCCCTCTTTATGTACGCCTTCTCGGGTGACCCAGGCCGCACCGGTCGACGATCGGTACGCGTGCCGGTCAATGGAGCTTCCAAGGATTACTGAGTAACTCTCATTATCGTACCTATACAAAATTTATCGTATCGAACTATTCAATAGCCGGCATTCAACGGTTGAGCTTAATTTTTCAAAATATATCTTACTGCCCGAGAACGTGATTGCCAATAATCATTCATATGGGTCGATTTCTTCGATACTGACAGCTGACTAGCATCTCGAATACAATATCCTTTAACTTTGGGCTAATAAAAAAAAAAGAAGCCAAAACGTCACAGAAGTTTGAAATTTTCATTAAATTAGATAATTTTTTAGTTTTAATTATTAGATGAAGTTTTTAAGCATTAGAATGAAGAATCGATGGTTGGTATTACTTAGACGGACCAATAACTGTTTTCAAATAACACAAATGAATATCACGACAGTGCAATTAGCTCGTATATTGATTGTCTGCACATAGCTATCTCGTCTTGTCTCCATTCGTCTCATCTGGCTAAAAACTATGACAAGTATTAATGGACAGAAAGAAACAAATGACGGTGTGAGTCTATACTTGGACCAAAGTATACGGTAAGTAATGTTCCAACGACATCAGTACTCGATATTGTATATGAGTGTATGTATATGTAGACTAAAGTGAGTTGTTTTGGGGAAGAAAAATGATGGTTAAAAGTGAAATAAGTTTCCCTGATTTACTTATTCTGAAATAAGTAAGTGTCTTAGGATGTGTTAAAAAAAAAAAAAAATCGTGGTAACATTATGAGAAACGTTTACTCATTTCGCTGGTAAATTGAATCCTTCGGAATCTCCTTATCTAGAAGATTACCCAACTCTAACTAGTTAGCAACGTGCAGTGTGATGGACAGGAGAATTCTGATCTCCTTGGTGACGGGGTGTCTGGTTCCCGGCGCTAACCATGGCGAGCGGGATTCTTTACGCTGGTCAACGTTCTTGTGGTCAGGATTCCTTTGACGGGTTTTAATGCGGACAATTCCTATGCGCAACCCGCGACGCATAAACTGTACGGAGTGTCGCGCGCGCGGGGCGATCTCGTCAAACCCGGGTCGTTTTCTTGTGCGGAATACGACGGACGTATAGGACAGAGAGACGAACGGACGACGTAACCGACCGGCGCTCGACGACACCGGGATCAGGCAAATTGTGTAAAAACTAACGACACCGTATTGGGCTAATGGGCAGAGGCAATAGATCACTCGAAACGTCATTCGATGAGTACGCAGTGGCCTTATTAGCTTGAAATGGTTGTACGCTACTATTTTACGACCCTAATTTACCACCTTTTAGGTTTCACGGTGTCACAACAGTTCCTACAGTATTCAGCGACCCGTCACCTTCCTTAAAAGAGTTTCCGTCAACCGCCAAGTACTCGCCAATTTGATATATGTCTGATAAAACTTGTATGTTAAATTCCACACGTCACACACACACACACATATGGACGTATACACACGCATGTACGCGCACACACATGCGCTTACACACCCTGAAACTACTGAACAAATGCCCAAGCAAGGTAGTGCGCGTTCTCTTAAGAGATTGAATTTGTTCAGCTACTAATTGCCGAGAGCAGAGCAATTAACGCACTGCTGCAGCTCTCCGATACCCCGGGCTCTCACTAACCGACACGCCATGGCGCGGCACTTTGGTGTCGCGCCTCCGCACCTCGCTCAACTAAACCGTTTCGCGAATTAAAATCCAGAACCACGAAGCGTTCATTAATTGCTTTTTGTATCACTTAATACTTGCACCAGGGTGGAAAGGTGTCGCGTTACTCACGTTCGCCAAAATCTCTCTAATTATCATTCATCTCGTTAATTTTTTTCTTTCTTCTTTTTCTTTTCTTTCATTTTTTTGTTTTTTTTTTTGTTTTGTTTTTCCTTACATTTTACGGGAAATATCTGTGTCACGATCGATTATCGATTCTTTTGCGGGTTCACTTTAATCCGGGTTTAGGAACGTGACGCTTATTTCGGGACTTCTGACATTGGATGAAAGTCACGCGCTAGATCATTCTGGCTCAGAGGAATTAAACGATATCCTACAGGACTGCAGGACTACGGGACTCAAGTATAGAGGCCTCAGGCACCTGAGGCCCAGTGGCGACCCGCGCCGGCCCAGGGTGGGACGGATGGATATCCTCTTACCGACACGTGCGAGGCACGTGCCCGCCCCGGCCTTCCTCGGAGAACACAGGCTGAAGCCGAGGGTCCGCGACTATAAGGCTATTAATTAAGCGAGATTTGAGACACGCCGGATTTCGGCTACGCCACATTTTCACAGATAATGGGCTCGAGTTCCCTCAAAGCTATGCCCTGCTTTGAACTCACGCACAAAGACTATACTCTACGGAAAAAAAGTTTTTTTTTTTAACATTGAATTACGAGACGATATACAATTTTTTGTTTTTAAATCCGATTAAAGACTAGCTCCTTCCTATATGGAGAGTCGGATACCATATTCTCGATATCGCAAGACACGATGATTTCGATTGTATGAAACTGACGTCTTTTAGGCATTTTGTAAATTGAGTAGGGCTTCAATAATCTATTAAGGATTCTGTGAGTGTGACATTTGTAAGCATGACGATCGGATTTTCAGAATAATCAGTATGTGAGATTTTAATTTTAACCCTTCGCTGTCACATTTTCGACAAGTAACGCGCTTGTCACATCAGGTCAAATTGACTCAACTGACTTTCAAATAATTGCCGTGTGAAAACTATCCGTCCGATTGGGACTAGAAAATTATGAATCATACTTTGAACATTGTCTAATATATAGGAGCAGTTGTTATACAAGAAATAAAATGATAACATGTCCGAAAAAATCGCAATCGTAGGGCAAGTAACGATAGATATGTGATTCCGAAGTTGGGCACCGGGTCGATTTGACCCAGACTGACAATGAAGTGTTGAGAAGTATTTCTCAGCGCTTATCTTTCGAGTGAGCAATTAACTTGAGTATCGTTATATTTTCTATAAAACTATGTGTGACGTGCTTTGCCTATTGCAGATAATCGTAACATATTTCGCTTTGCTTTTGAGGCTGTAATTTTATTTTTCTTTCATTTATTCCACTTTCATAAATCGCACCTATAGTAGGTTGCCAAAATCGCATCATGGTGATACAATATAAGAAATCAAACATCCGTGAAAAAATAAAATTCCGATAGATTCTTCGCTACACGCGAATTTCTCCACGTAGTTACTCAAAAGTTCTCATAATTTATTTCTATTTTTATCGGATTTGTGTTTAACGAAAATCGAAAGTTTCGATCACATTGTCTACTACATCATTAATTAACCTGAGGTATAATTTTGGGAATCTACGGTATGAGGAAAGTTCCGAGTTGAAGTTCCGAATGTTGATATTACCGGAGGTCTGCATATTCAATTTCAAAAACTTCAAACTGAAAAAGAATTAAATTTCCGAATTCTTGGACTTTCTGCGATTTTGACTATCTGCATACCGAGATTTCCGAATTTTGATACTTTGAATCTTAACCTTACTGAAAATTCAAAATTGTGTGGAAAAATTCGTAATTATGATCTTTCGGAACTTCTAAAATTCCCAAACTTCAACCTAGTCTCAGTACGATTTGGGAAACTAGTTTCCAAAATCGCACCACTTGTGTTAAGTGCCGCATAAATTGATGATAAAATATAGGTGAAATTATCAGAATAATTCAAAAAACTAATTTCGTTAGTTCAAAATATTAAACGAAGTCTAATAGTAAAAACAAAAAACAAAATCGACAATTTTACTTTATACTACGTTACAAGAATTTTGAAAAGTGTTGCATTGAAGAGAACCTCACCCTTCCACCAATTGAACTAATAATAGTTTTTCGGAATATCTTTACGCAGTGAATAGTAATCGTGGGTCCAACCCTGAACCCTTTGCCCCGTAGAAAAGTGACGATAAATAAAAGTCTCGAAATGTAGTGGATAAGATATAATCGTTGTCGCGGATGCGGGTCATGGCCGTCACGTTGGTGGTGAAGATTTAATAAAAAATCAAGCACTGCCGTTAGGCTCGAGTTCCCGGCGTCCCTTAAGCTCGAAAGATCGACGCAGTAACAGACTCAGACCTACGCAGACGTTACATTACGTTGCCTCGCGTAGCGTAGCGTAGCGCAGCAAAGCGCGTCCTCTCCACGGCTTGACGACTTAATCCTCCGTGAAACGCGATACTGAACTTTGACGAGAGCCGATCTGACGCTCCGTAAGGGATACCCCATAAAAAATCTACTCTATTACCCCCTGAGCCCGTGCTGCACAGGGCGGATGATTTTTATTGTGGGAAAGCGAGTCTAATGCATTATTATACATCTACATAGAACTTTTACCTTGACCGTCTGTCGTCCGGTACAGTTTAATAGTAGAAATTATTTTACCATACCCTGCGAACTTCATGTTCAAAAAATTTCGTCGTACTAATTTATAGGGAAAAATAAAAACCGTCAATTATCACGAGACTGTTAGTTTCAAACCATAGACGAAAAAAAATTCGTATAGTTATACATTTTTCGCGTATATATCGCATGACGGATTTTAGTGATTTTGGGATAGTCGGTAATAAGTGAGATCCGTTTTCACACGAAAATAGAAAAAGGGAGAAACGACCCCGCGCAAAATGGTAATAAATAAAAAAAATAGCAAGGAAAAAAAAGCTTGGAAAATATACCCTGCGTTGTGGCCATTATCGTCATGTCGGATGGGTGGGTGGGTTTATTATTAAACCGTTAGGGTGTGACGGGGAGAAAAACTTTACTTCATTTTCCGTGTCGTTTCATCTCCATAAAAATCCAATAAACAATATGATTAGCTCGTGGCGTACGTACGTATGTACATACGTACATACTACTTCGTGTATAGGATACTTTAGAATTTGTTGGTTCATCCATCACCGGCTCGAGACAGCGACAGGACTGCTCGAATGCCCGCGGCATTTCGAGTGATTGATAAAACGTCAAATTAGCAGACGGGATTTTTGTGGTAATGCTAAACCCCCAGAGCTCTGTCTCCACTCGCATTTCAGTATTGGAGCTGGTATAGTGGATGTGGTTATAGGTATAGATGAGGGTACAGTAGGTACCTACAGTTCATGATTGTTTGTTTGTTGCCTTAACAGGACGTGGCTGTAACTCGAGACGTGTTTTGTATTCGGTCGAGTGGTCAGTCGAGGATGATTGGCTACGTGAATAAGCATCGAGGTGTTTGTGAATCATGCGTGATTATTTCCATCGATTTGAAGTGAAATAAAAACGCGTTTCATTTATCCCGATGAACGAAAAGCTAAAATAAAAAAGAAGAAAAAAAAAATGATCAAACCGTACGGAAAGGAAAAGAAATAAATCAAAAAAAAAAAAACAAAATAAGAAGACTGAGATCTCTGACTCGCCTTTACTCGCCGATTGAGACCCTGCGGATGAATGGAGACGCAGAAAACCTCCGCCACACCTGGACCCGCACACCGCAGGTGTCGATCCGTGGACCTCCTAGTGACCCGGACCTTAAAAGCCCGTTTACAAAAGAGAGCGACTCCACGCTGAGCGCCAAGGGTAACCGAGCGATTTTACACAAATTAACCAAAGCTTTTCTCCCCTCGATAGTTTACTCATAGACATATTCTCTCTGCCCCCATGAATCGTAACAAAACTACAACGAATGAGGTTTGCTTTTGCTTTTACTTTGCATGGTTATACACGACTGAGTTACATAGGTATACCTATTTCCATTATCCTTTAGTAGATATGCTTGTGTATGTATGTATGTACATACATACCTACGTCTACTATACTTCCGAACAAACACATTGAAAGAAACTATTACCTGTACAACGTTTTTGCCAGGGGGAGTTCTGTTGTCCTTTCAATTCACCAAGTTGGACAGCAACACCGCCAAAGTGGCAAATAGCTCTGCTAACTCAAACTCTACTATTTCTATCTTTACACGTCAATAAAAAGTCTAACTGAATTTTTTTTTCGGTCTTGATTATCAGTTTTTATAATAATTTTTAATCGTCGATTTTTTGCAAAGCTTGTAGACGTTCCCCTGATTTATATCCGTCGTTTTCGACCCGCGGTGCTCGTTAGACTCTTTTGGTTTGCCGCAGGAGAACCGATCGCCAAAACTTCAGTGGATTCTTTTTTTTTCTGTTTTGCGGAGTGGAAAGGGGGTAGATTTTGCCACGTGCGAACCCGTAGGGAATCCCACCCCCTTGAGAGAAAATCCTCTCCGCTAACTCCCCAAATGCGCCCTGGAGTGACGTAGAATAGGCGTAAAATCGTTGAATGAAATATTTTACCGGTATACTGGCAGGCAGGCAGGCACGCAGGCAGGCGACCGAGATTACTTTGGCACAAGTATATAGTATACCAACACGCATACCCGATGATTCAATATCGTTTGAGATCGTTAGACTAGAATTAACGCTATATGGTCTCCCACATCGGTTTTTGATGCGGTTTCAAACGAGGCTGAAACAGGCACGCTGCATGAGCTAATAGAATCTATCGCGCACTGTTCCAGCCGTAAACTTTGGCATTACACGAGTGTAAATGCCTAATGATTAAAAAAAAAAAAAAAATGGTAAAGAAAAGGATCAGGAATCGAAGGAAGTATCAGATTTTATTTTTTTGGAGGTTAAAGATCGACGAAATTTCGATTACGATCATAGGAAACTGTCATTTGCGATCTCGTTGTAAAGTGTATATGAGGTAATGAGTTCTTATAATGATGTATTTGTACATTACGTCATTATTATTACAGTCGAATGCCTTAGCGTACTGTAAACTATCGTCGATGATGAATCAAGAGTTCACGAGTATCTTGTTTTGTTTGTTAATACTTAGACATTGTGGCGATTCTGTCGAGTGTCTTACTGATTTTATTTCAAGGGTGTTCAGCCATGCGCTGAGAATCTTTAACGCTCTTGTTGCATTCGGTCTTGAGTATGTAGATGTTTAGCCGCGACGCAAGTTGATAAGTAAATAAATATTGATGGAGATAAAAATATGGTTGATAAATGAAATAATGTGAATATCTAGTCTAAGTAAGTATAGTGAAATGGTGAAGATCTGATCACGATCATGGACAAACGTATAAAACAATTTTGAAGAAAAATTTGTTTTTACAGAAGAAAAAAAGAGGCCATAAATTTCAACCTCGAGTCGAGAAACACCGCTTCTCGTTGACGGGTGTCAGGTGGCTAAAAATTGAGAGTCGAGGAACCTGCTGGTCCTGAAACCAGCTGCTACTCGTCTCTTAGTCGGGCGATGTTCGGGCGTCAGTAGAAACTGGACGCTTAAATCTCGTCAGTTCTTAATCCACTTACCTGGTAGAGGACTTAAGGATGCCACGCGCACTCTAAATTCTTCTTATTTTCACCTTGACGCCTTGAGTTCTTCCCGCAGACTCCAACAGAGATTCGCAAGGCGAATGAAATCGTTCATGTTACAAAGATATCTAAAAATTCAATCCTTTTTATTCCTTTCCTAAGAAAATAAATAAAAACAAAAACATAAAAAAGGTTGAGAATATGAAGAAACTTTGTCCTGCATTGGCCAAGAATTGAGTCGAAAGTTCGCCTCGGTTAAGCCGGTCGATTAAATCGGTGAACGGTATCGCGGTGGCAGGAGCAGTAGCAGCAAGTAGTTGGATAACGATCGTATCAGGATTGGAACAAAGTAAGAATAAAAAAGAAGAATTCTTTCGATTTTATATCAAAGTAGTAAAGCTGAGTTGTAACGACTTGAGTCAGTCGGTTATTCTCAGTTGGTTGAATCGCTGGTTAGGTATGTTACATACGTTAACTGCCTTGGCTTGAATTCCTAAGTTCACTATTACACGGAGAGACATAAGAGTAGGTAAATTTTCCCGAGTCCGAACATCGTATAAGTACTTAGACATACCGTGACCTAACTGACCTCGTAGACGAGATGTACACGGGCTTGTGTGGACATAGGTGATGTGAAAACACGAGAAATCCACATCTCGATGTACTCAGATACCCCGCGCTTCTTCATCCTTCTAACAGTGATTAACGAGCCTCGTTCTTTTCACAGAGTTCGTCATCCCTCAAGATTACATCCAAGAAAACAAAAAAAAAAAATTAAACAACTGTATGGCGGCTATATTCTGCGTCAGGTTAATGTCGTTGTTGGAAAAATTTATCCAAATCTTATAGGTCATATGTATTTTAAGTGAAAAATTGTTAAAAAAAAATTGTGTCTTTCTTTTTTGGAATCGTAACTATTTTTGGCTACTGTAAAAAACAAAACAAGAAAAAAAAACCAAAAAACCGAAGTATATTTCCCACGAGAACGTCAAGTCTGACCGTTCGTAATATCCAAGAGAGATGCGATCAAGATTTAAGATTGGATGATGTGGCGACGATGGAAGTAAAGATAGTGTAGATTCTTAGCCGTCGCGACGCGGACGCCCGCGTTTACCATTCGATGACTTTACGGGTTGAACGAAACGGCGAAATAAATATCGTCACGAACGATTGGAGAAGCGTTTCGATGATTCATGGTTTAATAATAAATCGAAGATAGTGTTTGGCCTCGCTCAGTTTCTGGACAATGTCTTAGCTCCATAGGTGCTGTAAGTAAATCCCTCTCCTTCTCTCTCTCTCTTTTTCTCTCTCTTTCTCTCTCTTTCTCTCGTTGTACTTGTATGCAGTTTGTAGCGTTCAAAGTGCCCGGTTATTTATGGTCCAACGTATTATAGAGGACGTTATAAACGTCGGTATTGCAGACACTTAACAGTGCGTATATCAATCAGACGCCAACTTGCACTAGGGCTTCCCTCTTCGTTCGAAACTGAACGTATGTATGCAAGTGGTGGTGATGCACCCGCGTCCCGACGCCCTGCTGTTTTCCAGTTCGGTCCGCCGCATGATTGCCGAGCAGATCGTTCGAGACAACCAATTATTATCTCGTCGATACTCGCCGGTATTTTTTTGTTTTTATTTTTATTTTTTTCTGTTACTCCTCTTTTTTTTCTTTTTTTTTTTTTTTTTTTAATACAGGACGAATCTCTGTAACAAAGAAAGCAAAAAATTATTTTCGATGCATCCTATTTCAAGGTGGCAAAAAATTGTCCCACGAATACAGACCATAAGGAGAAAAAACGGCTTCGACATGTCGCCTAGGGCAGAGGTTGCAGTAAATAATCTTACGGGTATAGTCTGAACCGCGAACGGGTCACTTCAGTGCAGCCTGAAGTTCGATAACACCGATAACACAAGACACATAAAGAATACTTGTCTCTACGGTCTCTTTCTTTACAGTAAACTCATTCTTACTCTCAGATGTTGATGATGCTGGATATAATATACTCGTATGTGTATATGAGCTGGGACAGAGACGAGACGAGACTTGGGTATCTTAATGTCTCCTCAATGTTATAAATTACCAACTACATGACTTGTTCACGCACCGTATGCAGCTGCGACGTAACAACTTCTCTCCTGTTTTTGAACAACCCGCACCGTTTCGACTTGTTTTATATAATCCACGCCAAATATACATTGAACGAGGATGGTTATCTGGACCCGGAACCGCGAAACACTGATATTCGCATTCCTTGTTTGAATGACGAATTTTTTCAACCAAAGTTCAACGATTTATGGAATAGAATTGTAATTTGTCAAACCCATAAAAAAAAAAAAAATAAATAAATAATAATAATTTAATGAGAACAAAAAAATACTATAAATTTTACTAATTAACAGCAGCATCAGTAAGTCAACGGGTGGCTTGATGGCTGGCAATGATTCTTGACTATAGGTAGTATAGGGTAGGGTCGCTCGCCCGTCTAACGACCAAGAAAATTGACACCGCGTGCCTTATATTCTATCCCCTAAACATTCTCTGGGTTTCCCCTCTTTTTTAAAGTCCACAGTGGTTGTTATTTGATCACAACCGCTGTATAGGGTATATAACTGTACCTACATTATAGGTATAAAAGATTTACATCTTTGTACATATCGTGCAAGAACTGTACCGCGATATACTGCGACGTATAACAAGGAACGATACCTCTTGAAAAAAATAACGGAAGGGGGGGAGGGTATTCAAATTTTTGATGAGAATAATATTTTCGAAAAAAAAATTTTTATCCAAAAACAAACTTAACGGGAGTTTATTAATTAATTAAGGTTATAGTAAGTACTCGAAAAAATATTTCGAATTAGAATTTAGAAATATTATATTTTTCAGAATTTTAGTTGGAACTCTTTCTTACTGTAATCTGTCACAAGTTTTGGAAGTCGAGCTACGCTGTGCTGTACTGTATATATAAATGACGTTGGCGTTGGGTTGAGATCGTTAAGCAATCTTATGGTGGACAATATATCTTCATTTAGGTAGAGTATATAAGTCACGCGTCGTCGCCGATCAGTCAGTGCAGATAAATAATTAGTCAGTTTTAATTTAGTGTTCAGAATATTTCCGCTTTTAAATGGAGAGAAAGGAATTATTGCAATGCAGTTGGTATATAGGTAAAGTATGTAAGTACATATATACATATACGTACTGTTAGTTAAAGAAAAATGAAAGAAGAAAGGATAAAAGAAATAAAAATTCAACTATCCTTAAAAGTCGGTCGGTGTTGTTCATGACTTATCGCTATCCAAAGACTTAGATCTCGAAAAAACACTCCTGACACATTGACAAAAGAAACTGTACCTTCTGATTTTCGAAAAATCTTTACAAGATCGAACCTACTTCAGGATTACGATGACAGGAGGGGTTGGCGCGGCGCCCACCAGTTGGACTTGTGAGTAAATATTTTTTTAGGTACAGATCGCAATCTCGGAACTTGGGAAGCTGTACTTAAAAAGTAATGGAGATAATGAGAAAGAAAAGACAATGAATTATCGTCCGGTGTTTAACAGGCTTGTGTATTCTGTACGTAAGATTCGAAAGATTTGACTAACTTTGGCAGATTTTATTACTTCATTCTTTTTCTTTAATTTTTTGCTTTTTCTTGACTGTGGTAAGTAATTAAAGATTGAATCGTGAAGATCCATAAAAACTGTTAAACTAATAGCCAGAGATATCGATAATTATATCGATCGACGATTAGTCCTACGACTCTTTCACTCTTATCAATTGACCTTTAAACTTGACTAATTATTTCACCAAATGACTCGAGACGTGGTCATTTTTCTTTATCACAAAAACTTTAACCATAAATATGTTCGAAGTAACGCGATAGACAACTTTCTTTTTTTTGTTTTTACATCGATACTTAACTTCTTCTTCGGTTTATTCAAAAATTTTTTTTTTTTTTTTTTTTATGCTTACTGCAGCAGTGGTCATATCGGACAAATCGAAGTCTCAAACGATCTATTGAATATATAAATAAGTTTAAACTATTTTCTGACGTTTACTCATAATTGTAATATCTTAAAATTTTTAAGGTTCAAAGTTTTTGGAAAGAGTATCGCGAATCGAATCGAAAATCACTGGAGGTTAAAAATTTTGGAAGTTAAAAACCCGAAAGGCCAATACTCCGGAATTTGAAATTCACAAATCTTGGACTTTCGATGTTTTGAATTGTCTACGTTTTGATCTTTTCGAATTTAAATATCCTAGACTTAAACGGTTTCGAAAATTCTAAATCGTCTCAAATGAATGAACTTCAACTCGCGAGTATCCCATCGAAGAAATATTCAAAAAGAGAATAGAATATAAGCCAGGATGTCCACCGGTTTCGAAACACGTGTTCCCTAGAGAGGCGATTAATGCTTCCAAGAAGTGACAGAACTCTGCCAAGCCTCTCCGAAACTGGTGTTATCTTCTGTCCCAGATGTTTCGGTGCTTCTGAGTGTGAATGGTCCGTGACACGCGGAAAGAGATAAAACTGTAACGAAACTGCAACAGAAAAGAAAAAATACAAAATACAAAATATAAAAATACAAAAAAAAAAAAAAACCTGAAAAATCTTCATCTAAAATCTACCCGTTACGCAGCTTAGGTATATACCGAGTCTTTCATTTACCCTGTAAACCAAAAAAATAAAAATAAAATAAAAAATTTACGCAAGAATTTCTTACACGAAACATCTCCGCTGTAGTAAAGTATAATTTTTTGTTCTTAAGCTGCATAATAATTTTTCATATTAACCCATAAATCTAATATTCGACGAATAATGATAAAATCAAGAATGAAGAGTCACGTTCTTGCGATAAGTCAGCCGAGAAAGAAGCGAGTGGATCTTTTTTATTTTTTGATTTTTGATTTTTTTTTTTTTTTTTTTGGTAAAACGTTGACGTGTGCGTTGGCGATAATAAATAGTTAAGTATAAATAATGAAAATAGTAAATTATGCGCTGTTTATAGACTCTGACGAGTCGTTTGGGAATTATACGGTGGGTATATAATACGCAAAGCTATGTACAGCCCGCGGGAGTAAGTTAACTCTGAATAATAAATCCTAGTAACATTCTCTCGACTTCTTGGCGTATGCTTCCAAGATGCATTGCGTTATTTCACACGGCTAACACGCTAGACGTAGTTTTGAACGAGAATTAATCTTCCGGCCACGCATCGCGAACACGTGAGTTAACTCCGTTGCAGAACGGTCTCTACCTCGCATGGAAATGGAAATGCGATAACAGGATACTTACTCCGTAGCTTCTATAAAGCGGAATCCGAAGGTATACACATCAAGACCATTGAGATTTGCACCAGTCCAAAGAATTTTTTTCCCATCTAGTTTATCCTAATTCAAATGATCGATTCATATTTCGTGAAAAAAAAGATTCATTCATCATTAATCAATTATAATCTAGATTTTCAGAATACGATGAACATAATCTAAACCTAAACTCGGATGTATATAATACGTCGTATTATACAGGTATGTGCGTAAGTTCTGCTGCGGGTTAAGGCAGAGCGGTAGAATGAGACGGAACTATCCCCATGTCTTGTAGATGACTGGAGCGATAGGAATAAAATGAATAATAAAACCTAATATTTGTTGCACTTCGTAATCTCAGGATCTTAATGCGTTACGTAATGCTCACATATACGTTTCAGCGAGTGGGTATTATATTTTCCTCGTCGGACAAGTCGCTTGGCGTCTTCTCCCAAGACCGACCCTATATATGCTAACCGCTGCACCACCGGCTGCATACACATTCACTGTGTTGTGCACTTGATTCGAATATCTGTGTTATAGATACATATGTATATATGTATTAGTGTAGGTATAGCCCGAGCTCACATCACAGTTCGTCTTCTCATCTGAATTATACCTGGGAATATCGTGAGTACGAGAGTAGGTACACAAGAACGCCCTCGTTTATCATTAAAGAATTATTATTACAAAGTCATGTTTGGTAATTAACACTTTGCAGTTACGAAGGAAGTAAAATTTACGATTTACAATTCCTTCGTTTTATTTATTATTTATCTCATTTGAAATTTCATTTGCTTTTTTTAAATCAATTTTTAAATCTGTTTCTATTAAACGAACCCCATCTGGAACTGGACCATGTCTACTCGAGTTTGAATCTGAAATATACAGTAATAATTAATACCTGGCAAATTGTCAAGAAATAATACCTACGATGTGTATATACTTAAATTTAATTTTTTATTTCATATGTAAAGGGAGCGAAATTTCTTGACATATGTCAAAATTTAACAATAATTTTTATCAATAAAAATCGCAGGGGTTCTACTCATACTTATACCTGTATAAATATGCTATTGTCGATTCACTGAATTCCCTCGATCGATTTCCTGCACTTAGTTTATGGTGTAAAGCAGCGCAGCCCCTCGTCAAAAATTTTAGTATGTTTTATTATTCCTTGTCTTATTTTTTCTACATTTTTCGTTGTTTTTTTTTTTTTTTTTTTTTTTTTCTCTTTGGCGCGTAAATAGGGGGAGAAAGAGAAAGAGATTGTCACCAGTAACGTAAAACGTCATAAAGGTAGACGGCTCTACACGTAACGGAGGCGCGCAGCGCACCGAAATGCAACGCGACGCAACGCAATGCAACGCAACGCAACGCTACGCAAGTCAGAAAGCACATAACGCAGTCCGGGTGTGATAAACATGTCAGGATGACTGGACCCCCTGTAGGGGCCACGGCGCTCAGACCCTGGGAGTTTGATGCCCCCTACCTGAGCCTCGGGGACTTGGTTTCCACCGGGTCTTTTCAGATTTATAAACTTTGTCACCGTTCCTTTTGGTCCGCCAACTAACCATCCAGGTGAGACTGGATGCTGACGTAGAACAAACTCGCTGTATAACACAGCCACGCCGTTATTCATCATATCATTTCGGTATCTAAAAATTGTACAACATTTTTTTTTTCAAACATTTTGTTTCATTTTCTTTCTTCTTTTTTATATATTTTTTGTTTCACTCCACCAGTAAGAGTTTACATTTGAAGAAGATTTATCGAGATAAGATGAAGGATAATACCGTGAAGACAATCCCAAAATATCGGTTTATTTCTAACCACAAAAGGACATAATAATTATTTCCGTTCGGTCTCCCCCTTGTTAAATTAAGAAAAAATGAAAGAAAAAAAAAAAAAAAGTGAAAAAAGCCGGAATTGAAGCAGGTGTCGCGTCCGTTCCTCTCCTTATTTACCTTTAGTGAAGTCCGTGAAATTGGGCTCCCCTATACCCGTTCACCTTATCTCAGGCTAATTTCGCACTGCAACACGAAGTGGGTATAGGAGGATACGCTTATGCTCCGTGCCCTGGTGCTGTACACTGTTGAAACGGCAGCATAAGTTAAAGTGGTTAAAGAATATTAGATCGTTCGCTATTAATCATGAGGAACTTAATGACTCGGTTGCGAGGTGGTCAGGTGCAGCCTGCAACACCACCAGTCTCGGTGTAATTTGCTCTATAAACACTACGACCATGCACAACAGCAGCAGCCAGTGCAGTGCAGTGCAGTGCAGTGTAGCGGTCTTGAGCGCGCCTTTGAGCCTTCTGTGCAGCGTGACCTCTAATGGAGTTAATTATAGGCCGATTTGGTATAACCTGGACTTTGATTCCTATCTTTAGAAAAATTTCAATGCATTTTTAAACAAAGACCGTAGCAAGCATATTCCTACTCGGGTGTGCACAACGAATTGAGATCACAATTTATGTTAGTTACGTGCAGCTAACGCCTTTATATGTTATGGTGTTTGACCTCGTGCACACCTAACTTAGTCCAGGTTGTTTATGTATTATATATATATATATATATATATATATATATATATATATACATATATGTATATAGAAATTATTTGCATATACGTTTACCTTCGAGGAGATATAATATTGAATTTTAAAACTTAAACGGCGAGTTTATCTCTCGGTCATTTACCTTGAAGGTATACATCTAAGAAGAAGAAGAAGAAGAAGAAGAAAAAATGAAGATGAAATGAAAAAAAAATATTAAAAAATATTGATAAAAATTTTAGCGCGTTTAAATTCCGGAACACGTTCAGAATGTGCCGTAAAACGCGCCCGTGAGAGATCGGAAACTATACCGCGACATTGCCGCGCGGCTACAGGATCAGACGACTAAAGTATTTCATTCTGCATACGGGCTGCAGCCAGAAACGACAGCTCCTCATATAGGGTATCTACCATATTACATCGCCGCTCCAAATGCAGTCTTCAAATGCTACGTTGGCGAGCCTGAGAATGCGGTCCCGATAGACCAGCGATTCTCATCCCTTTAAACCGGGAATAAGATCGGCGGACAATGAATTTTCGATTTTTTTTTTTTGATATTATTTTGAGGATATTTTTTTGAAGGATTTGGAATTTGCTTTTCGCAAAAATTGGGGACTAGATTGAAGCTCCGAAAGTTCAAAATTATGAATTCATTTGAGACGATTTCAAATTTTTGAGACCCATTAAAGTTCAGGATATCGAGATTCGGAAAGATCGAAATGTAGATAACTCAAAACTCGGAAAGTCCAAAATCCAAGAATCCCAAAATTTAATGAGCTGGGAACGATGCTTCATTGACGAATTTCAAGTTCCGGAGTTTTCACCTTTTGCATTCTTAACTTCCGGAATTTTGGGACCTTCGGAACCGACCATGCAGACATTCGGGGAAATACTTTTTCCAAAAACTACGAGTCATGGTAATATAAACATCCGGAATTCTTACCTTTCGTAACTTTAAACCCAACCCAAAAATTGCATTCCCTTACGATCCTTTTCATTTAATTAATTTGTCTGAAAGTTAGGTATAATTTGCTGTCGAGTAAAACTCGATTGTATATTCGGTGGTCGGTATGTTAATTTTCTTTTTTTTTTTTTTCTTTTTTTCTATAATTAAAGAAATATTTAAAAAAAAAAAGGTTGTCTTTTCTGTTCAACGTCTTGTATCCCTAAGAATCCTGCCTAGTTTTTATACGCGTATAGATGTATCGTTTAATTAGATAAGACTAGAAATACGAAAAAGAAAAAAAAAATTGTATAAAAAAATAATTATTTTATCGTAGAAATTTGGTTCCTGTATTCATACGGCGTTGAGAGGCCCTGCAGGACACGGGCGATGAGACTGCCGTACCTCATGTCGAGGCGGCGACGTGCTGGTAGCCCAGCAGGCAGGGTGCGAGGTGGCCGCCTCTTGGCTTGTCCGTTTCACCGTTTCTCCGTTTCTCCTGGTTATCATATATGCGGCTCCGTTTCTCATGTGCTTTTCAGGTTCGAATCACGGTCGAACCTGGTGCGAATACGCGACATAACTGCAACGACGATAAATAATGCTTAACATATCGCGATGCCATGGACTGTTTTCGCAACAAATCGTTATTACGAAGAACAGCTTTCGCCTCATTTTTACATCGGATAACTAAGTGGTTTATTACTTTTTACCAAAAATATACATAGCTTTGTATATGTCCTAGTCATTGCAGAACAAACACATGTTTAATTAATATATTTTGAAATTAAATCTGCGATCCAAATCTCTGCACAAAACCGCTACCAGACTCTGTCTAAGCCAGTATTCATCCCGTTGTTTGGATATCAGTACACAAACACCCGAGTTGTTTTGCTTCAGGTGTTTCGCTGACCTGACGTCGTCCATGATCCGGAGTTTCAAGCATCTCGATTTCCGCTAGTCTTTCGCTATTCTTCATACGTTATAATCTTTAATTAACTCGGGAGTCTTATAACTCTGATAAATATGGTACTTGCAAAGACTATAAGGTAATAGTGAAGGAATTTAATCCCTAAGATCGGTATGTGTGGCGTTACGCCACCGCGCATGTGAATGTAGATTATAAAAATCACACGATTACTCAGTATTTCATATCGTGTCGTAGAAAAGTTCATAAATCTAATTGATATCAACTATATCTCTGCAATTGTACAACAACGTGTATACCTATGTTATATTCCGCCTTTGATTCCGCATATGGAATTGCGGCGGTTCTTTGATTGGCTATAAAACGCATGACAGATGTTCGCAACCGTGTCAAAGAGCCTGGCGTTTTTTTATTTCTTTCTTCCCTTAATGAAGAGCACATATAAAGAAAACGGAAAGAGAGCATAAAGAAAAGGGATAAGGACTACGCGATGCTTCCTTTACAACGTTTCAGATAACAGACTGATCACACGAGTTCCGGTATTATTTAGATTAAAACCTCACCCCATGACTGTAATTTATTGGTATATAAAAAAAATCTTTGGATTTAAGTAAACATAACGCGTGTATAATATTATTGTGCGAATGTAATGTTGTGAATATTAATGAAACTGAAGTAAGGTGTAAGTGTGCCTTGCCATTCGTCTTGTGTACTGAAACCTATACACAGTATAACGTCGACCACTCGCAGATACCTACATGTGCCATTATCGTATTCATGTAGCATAAGCAATAACAATTACAGCTATCGTTAATTTTATGTATGCGCCATCTCTCATGTCCGCAACCATAAATACATGAGAAGGCATGGGTGAGGTTCTGGTGAGGTGAAGTGCAGCCAGAAGAAGGATGAAGGGAGGGAGGACAGAGTTACCGATCTAGTTGGCGGCGGCTCCCATTAAACGGCAGTGTGAACCGTATCTCTATGTATCCTGAAGTGAAGCAGCTTGAATCCCCCACCAATTTTTTTCCTTTTTTTTTTATTTTTATTACGTTTTATCTATTTTTACTTCACATCTTTCTCTCGCGCACTACTTCTCTTCATATTCGTTATTTCTCTCTTATATATGTATATATATATATGTATATATCTAACCGCTGTTACACATAAGAACCTCGGGTTGACTGTAGCGTGGAACGACCATGCTCACCCGCTTCCTTCCACATTAAATCCTTGCTATTTTCTCTACTACGGAATTGCCTACTGGCACGCACATCGCAACTTCACCAGCTGAGCTTTTCCGAGGACAACAGAACGCGTTTGATGACCTGATAATTAGTCGTTCACTTTATTATTGTTTACACTGACGCGAGAAATTCTACAGTTTCATTTGCTCCTTCACAAGTCAATGAAAATCAATCCGTGATCCGTTTTAAAGATTTGTAAAATCAGACGAAACAAGAACAAAAAACAAAATAAAAAAATATCTTATTTTATGCAGAATACAGAATGCAGAATGCACGAACGGGGGTTTGGTCTCTAAGAGTCCAGAAGTCATACGTTATCCAGGACTCGTGGCGAGCTCATAATATTGTATATTTATTCCACTAGCTGTGTGTAAAACCGTTACGTTATATGTTGTGTTAGGATCTTGGCTGATACCTACCTACCTACCTACCTACCTACCTACCTACGAGAGCGAACGATATTCAGGTGATTGTTGATCCTGGTATAATTCTGCAAGAGTTAGTCGAAGGAGTGGACTGGCCCACGCTGAGATACGAGGCAATAAAAATGGATTTAATTACAGCTAACAATATGTCATCGTGTCAGGATCGAGAATATCGTGAAATTAATCAAGAAGATATCTTTTGCAGATTCAGTAGTTTGGGTATATTTAATTCTTCCTGTGCGGTGTCACGGTTTCAGGGAAAGTCCTTGTTAGTCCTGCAAAGGAACTGAGATCCACGCTTTTTGACACAGAATCGTACTCGTTCCTAACCACAAGCGAATGAATAACTAAGTGAGTAAGTAAATAGGTAGATAGGCATACACGCTACTCTAATATAAGAGGTAGCAAATTTAGTGAGAAAGGACGCTGACAGCCGGGATTCTCTTTCGTGCGTTTAATTAATCTGATAAGTCGAGTTTGGTGAAACACGACTTAGTTTTACATATACGATGTAGCCGTGTAGGTACTTTCCAGGCAATCCAATACCCCTTCCTCTGTAAGGTTTTATACTTACGACCATACTTGAACCTGCACACAACGGCGCAAACTCGTAGACATTTACAGAGGTCAGAGCCGTGAGATCTATGCAAGATTATCAAGATATGCCTCGATGTCGTACTTACAAGAGGTGCACACTTGGAGATACTATTACTCAGGTAAGAATGCTATTTAAGGTATAACTGGGCCAGTCAAGGATCCTGTTTGCCGTTTTGGGACCGGATTAAAGTTCCGAATTTTAAAAGTTACGAACGGTATCACTCACAGATTTTAGAACAGGGTATTTTCCCGAAAGTCTGCATAGTCCGTTTCAAAAATCAAAAAACACTGCAGGTTCAAATTTCCAAAACGCAAAATTTTCGGATTCTTGGACTTTCCTATTTTTCGGTGTTTTCAAATTTTAATATTCTGAACTTTAACGTTTTTGAAAATTCAAAATCGCCTTAAATGAATTCGAAATTTTGACCGTTCGAACCTCTCAAAACTTTGAACCGCTTCATTCGAACTGAAATGAAGAGCATTTTCATAACTTTCCAAAGATCAAAGAAAAAAAAAATAATAACTTTATCTGAGTATAATGAAAATTTCTAATAAAAAATGAATAGCCGTAACAAAGTTGCTACATATGCTGATTAATTTTTTGTTGATTTGGAATTTTTCTAATTATATATTATATAGCAGGTGGAAAAATAGCTGCATATCTATACGCAGGGTATTATACGAACGTAGGTATACATATACATACTAAAACGTACTTATAGTGAGCAAATAGCGTTTGAAGGTAATTATCTTTATCGCCAACATCAATGGTAATGAACGGTTGAGCTCAGTGTGATTTACAAGTACTTGTTTATTCAATTCGTACCTATGTTGAATGAATATAAAAATTCATGGACATGGGTGTCGTTGCTGCTGTGCCTATACTACCTGTCCTTATTAATTGTACAGGATTCCTCATTTATTTATCTGACCATACCCTGCAAGGCCTTATATATACAAGTAGGTACTCCTATTTACCCTACCACCCTTACGTTTCTTATTCAAAGAATCAGTTTGGCTTAAAATAATGTCAAAAAAAAAAAATTGCAAAATAAAATTGAAAGAATATCCAAAGAAAAATTCAATCGGGTCTCTTTTGGCTAAAGAATCCACATTTATAACAAGACTATATCGAAAAGAGAAATATAAAAGAATTAAATAAATAAGTGCAAGTATATATGGTGCATTTTGCGTGCCAAAGTGTAGTTTGTTTTAGTCTCGGTCCATAAACCTTGCTTAACAGAGAACCATAGCAGTCGTACACGTTGTCCAAGATATGTTAATATCTTGTTATTCTGTCATCTAGATCGTTGTCCATTGTATAATGTAAACGCAAAATTGATCCTTTAAAATGAAATGAAAAAATAATAAGAAAAAGATTAAGAAGAAGAGGGATAAAGACCATGTAGCGCTAAATTTTTACTGTTACACTAGATTTTTATTCCTTTTCTGTTTCTTTTTCTTTTTTTTCTTCTTTTTTTTTTTCTCAACTAACCACACCGATCCAGGATTATACTTATCTACCTGTACAGCTCCGTTTTAATTTAATTGCGCATTTTATAGAAGATCCGTTAACATCTGCGGTAGCAGGCAACCCGTGAACATCTAATTGACGCCCAGGGTAGGTATAGGTAGGTATCTACGAAGGGTGGGCAGAGTTGGGTAATTAAATGAAGGAACGGTTGATTTTCTTTTTTTTTTTCAGTGTATTACTTCTTCCCTTACCGTGTGGACATTCGTGTTGAAAATTGGAAATTAATTCAGTACGTGAACAATTTACCGTGAACGGACAAAAAAGAGAGAAAAGAAAAGTGAAAAAAAACTGGGAAAAAGATGAAAAAAATAAAAAAAATGGAAAGAAAGAGGGCAACCAGAATATAGAGGCTCGCCTAGACTCATTAGCAGATTAAACAGTACCTAGTTATCGTAATAGTATGAATGCTCACTTCCTCGACAAGTGTACCCTACCTTATCTTTAAGCCATTTACCAAAATGTACAAGTATAGTTCGGAGTTCTATCTCCCATCAGCACACCTATTATGAAGTGCTAGTACAACGAATGGGACGGGCACTTGGCTATGATACCGTCACGCCGTCTGACTTACATTTTATTAAACTTACTTTATGGAATAAATGTCCATACCCATAATATATCCATTTATACATATCTACTTATATATTATGTGTATATATCAGAGATATCATATATTTTTTTTATTTAATGACAATTAGTAAACGGTTCGGAATTTTGAATTCCTGTAGAAGAATAATGAGAAATAGTATAACTTACCAACTCCAAGGAATAGCCTGCCTTTGATATTTCATTAAAACCGAGTGCCTGTAGCCCAAAATCGGTGTTTTAATTTATAGTCGATAATTCATGTATGGTGAAAGATAAATAATTAATTAATCAACAATAATTAATAAGCAATTAGTTACACCCATAGTTTCCAAGGTCGTGATCAGAAGCACCAACGAAGTGTGGTTTAATCTATCAACAAGCGATCGCCGGTTATCCATCACGTGACACCTGCTAGCCTAACAATTCTCTTCCACCCTTGGTGTATTGGGGCGTCATCGCCTCCTCGTGTATGGGATTATAGTAGGTAATGGTTCACTTATATCAAAGTATACGATCTATAATTTTAAATTTCAACCGATGATGATTACGATAATGATAATCGAGAAGGGCTCAATGTTAGTTTCCGGTAAATGTCTAATACGGTAGCTCATACTCATCTCGAAATAATTTCCCATGACAATGCGTTCATAACATACCGGAACTGTATTAACTTATAGATACTTGGGTTAGATATATGTATATGCGGAAAGGAAAGCGAAGCTGTGGATCTAACTGGATCTCGAATAGGTTAGAAAATACTGCAGTTTGCGATATGATATGGGCATAGTGTGAGAAGTCGAAAGGAACTGGTATAGTGCAGGAGAAGAACGTGAAAAAGATTGAAATGGTATGGAATGGAGAGAAACCGGAGCAGCCATGGGTGCGAAGCAGAGCCAGGTACTCCACGGGAATTAGCATATTGAACAGGACTTTCTGTAAAATATGAACCATTGTTCGTGCACACCATAAGAACGGTCGGGGATCATCATCATCACCAAAGTGTAAAACCACGAATGCTCGGCTAGCGCCCGGGCGAGAATTAATTCGTTCGAGACTTGAGGTGGTGGATATACGTACACACATATATATATATACATACATATATATGTATACCTACGTATATTAATAATTCATTGCTATCATGCGAAATAATTAATAACTGTGAGCACCAGATGAGATAATGAGAACACGAACGATATAACATACTGTTATAGCAGTATAGGTACTGGCGCCAGACGCGTAAGCTAAGTCTTCCGTTTCGTTTACCAAGATCGCTTATACGATCGGTTATGTTGGCGCTAGTTTAGTTCCGATGTATGTAAAAATTTTCGGTCCCCCCATGGTTATACATATACATATAAATATGTATATATATATATATATAGAGAGCTTCTGGCGATAATTTAAAACTAGGTATAATTGTTTAGGAAGATTGTTTTTAACTCGTAAAAAGCACGTTAAAGGAGATGAGCAAACGTGTTAGAAGGTATATAAGGCGGCTATACGGGTATGAATTACATTACCGTTTGGTTGGGTGTACATGCGGTTAGATATGAGTATATATACGTATATGTATATATATATATATATATACACCTTACACCCAGCGATTTAAAACCTGGATTTTAATCTCGTTTCTTCTTTATATACCCGTAACGAAAGGTTGCGTATACATATATAAAATTTTTCCTTAACTGATCTAAAACGGCGAGTATAATAATAATTCCCGGTTTATATATGTATACATATATAGGTAAGTTATAATGTATGCATGTATGTGCCTACATATAACTACTTGTAATGGTTAAAGAAAACAAAAATTATCAATCTTCAATGTTATATTCATAACGATTTCATGATCATCGACCAACGTCAAACGATTGCTAAAATTTAAACGTTCGTATATATAAAACTACTGGTTATATATATTCACAAGGACTGTAATTACCAGCAATATCTGGAACACTGCATAACGTGTATGATGATTCTGCTGCTGCTGCTGCTGCTGCTGCTGCTGATGTTGCTGCTGTACTTGCGCCGATCCGATCCGATCCGATGTGCAAGTCTGCAGTAACGCGTTAGCGTGTAAACTCATGGGGCTTTCTTCTCTGATGCGGCACACCGGTCTCTGATATTTACCCGATACGAGTCACGGCCACCTGCCAAAACTGATATGTAATTAATGCTAAATGTTCAACGAGCACGCAATCTTGTGCGTAAGACTGCGCACAATATAATAATATCCTGCAGGACGCGGTTCAACCAACGTGAATTGCATTTCTAGACTTAATCTAGACGTATGCGTGTGTGTGTGTTTGTGTTTGTGTTTGTGTTTGTATACTATATAATGTACACGTAACCACATCGCGATGTACTTATTCTCCTTCTTATTCTTTTGCTTATTGTGCTTCTTCTTCTTCTTCTTCTTCTTCTTCTTCTTCTTCTTCTTCTTCTTGTTATCCTTTTTCTTATTTTTGGATTCAAAGGTTAACGCCAAGCTTTGTGAACGCCGGGGGGATACCGTCGTACGTACGTACGTACGTACGTACGCCGCGCCGCCACTCGACTTCCGCTCTGAATAATTCATCGTTTATATACATTATTTCATAACGTTTTGATTCCTCTATTTACCCGCTAGAATTACGCACGATGAGTCTCTTTTTATAACTTAGAAGATTATATTATAACGTCTTTTAATGTCCATATAACGCGTTTGTTTTAGCACGCAACGTACCTTTTATAACCATATATTTATATATAGATATATATATATATATATATATATATATATTTATATATAGATATATATATATATATATATATATATATATATATATATATATATATATATATATATATATATATATATATATATATATATATATATATATATACCTCGTCAGCATTATATACCTATACGAGTATGTCTTTTTATACATAATATATTTACATAAATTATTGTCGGAAATGTCAGTCTACGAAATACCGGTAATAATTATTTTATTATTTGAAAAATAAGATGGGTATCATAATTCTATTTCATTTTTCTCAAGGAAACTGGCCAAACATATTTCCAAACCATACCGATAACATATTTGAAGAGAAAATCTTAAGAGATTAATAAAATTATTAAATAATTTGAAATTTTTTAATCATTCGGCTTAACTGATGCTCAAGAGTAAGGATTTTCACGTGTTAGCACAGAATATCGTGTATTATATGTTAACACAGTGCAGCTCGAGGGCAACATAACCGTGAGCCGAAGCAGTGCGTGACGTTGTGGGAAGTAGAAAGCTCTTGTGCGTGGAAACTAAAAATGCCGAAAAACCAGGCTGTGTAGTTTATATTATATACAGTGTTGGTATCTCGGGTGCGAATCAATGAGCATAAAATTCAAGCCATTATTTAGTACGTCTTCATCCATGCGCAAATTACAACTATGAGTTTACTCACATCCTTCTTATTCACGCTGCACGCTACACACTATGTATTGTAGCTCGTATACAAGTCGTATATATATATATACCTATAACCCACCATGTATGTATGTATGTACATACCTACCGTGATGTTAGTACAACATGAGTCTCGCGAATTAAGTTCGTAATTTCGTCGAATAATTATACACGTATATTATTGTATATGTGTATTATATATGTATAATCGAGATAAGATGCACGCGATCTACACCAAAAAATATTTATTTGCCGAAGAAAATGCGGGCAACTTCTCTCTCTTTGATATAAAAAAATACAAATTTAAGAAAGAAGAAAAAAAAAAAACACAAGCAAAAAGGGAAAAGAATATTTTATACGCCATTCAGAGTACCCCGATCTACATTTAACAAAAAAATTAAATGGTTTATAAATTGTCGCTATATATACACTTTGAAGTAAATACAATTGATAATTTTATACCAAATATTTCGCATTGTCTTACATCATATATACATATATATAAAATTTTAATTAACTTTCTTCAAATTATTTATATATATTAGATGATGATGATGAAAAAAATAAGATCACCTGTTTGATAAGAAATACAGAAACGTAGTATTTTTTTAAACTATATATTTTTGTAAAATAATCGAAATTAGTTATTCTGCTTATTTTCATATATTTGGATACTTGCGATTATCATTTACCTGACGTAATTTTGAAGAAAATTTTTTTTTTCAATATTAATTAATATGTCCTAATGAGACAGCAATAGCGTGCCTTGAGCTGTCAGAGATCCCTCGTTTTGTACAGTAAATCTTTCCGCTTTCCTCACCTTAATTTGCAGTGACTATTTCCGGTAGTCGTCTTTGACTCACGTCCATAAGATGCAATCGCTACGATCTCGCGGTAGTAGTTTGTAATTATTATACTTAAAACAGATTTTTCTTTTAAATTTTTTTCTTTAACATTATTATTTTTTTTTAATTTTTTTATTTTTTTTTTCAAACCATATCTCGTCATGTTGGTACAGTTTATGTTTCAGTTGAAAGAAAATTTCCGGACAATAATTATCACTAACAAACAAAATTACTATCCGCGACACGATCCCTCCACCAATTAGTCAAAACCAAACTTTCCTTGATGTAAAAGAGAACGTTGAAAAAAAAAAAATTTTTTTAATTCTTTAAATAATCGTTAGTTTAATACGGATTAATTGCCTCTTTGCTTTAGGCATATTTTAACGAATTTTAACTATTTGTATAGGTGCTAATATACATCAGAGGTAATTACACAAACATTAGTGTAAAAAAGAAAAAATTTTTTTTCAAATTAATTAAACTAACTAATTCCAGTGGGTTTATTCGCGTTCTTAATTTATTAATTAACAGATCGCCACGCCCGCAATACCAAGTAGGTAAATCTGAGATACCTACTTGTATCTTATACCGTGTATAATATTTAGACTACTAGAAAATTAGAAGTTTTATACGAATTGAAGAAAACCAAGATAATGGATAAGGAATGAGGTAAAAATCTCGTCTTAAACCGATGCAGGTCACACCTGGCAAAGTGGCAAAGAAATAATCTCCTCCATAGGTTCATCCTACTTTGTTATATTTTATCCTTTCTATATAAGCACCCATTTATAACTTTAAAAACGTATTTCGAAAGGCTTCGAAATAGCCAACGCGTGTTTCCTATTATAACTACGGTTTAGAATCGCCAGCAAAGATTATCCCTAGTGTAAAGGATCACGATCTCAAACAGCTACTACCTACTACTCTGGGTCTACCTAGCAAACAGAATAACTACTAAGTCCGTTAATGATATTTAAGTAGGACTGAAAATTTACTAACACATCAAATTTAGTATAATTTTTCAGATTACTATAGAATTGGAAAAATATTATGGTACTCTCTATTATACGGACAACCATTTAGTACAAATTCTGTGATAAGTCCTCAAAGCCACCGCGTAGATTTTAAAGAGGTATAAAGATGTGCGAAAGTGATGCTTATACGAAGATTTTTTGTTAAATGGAGAAGAGAGGTGCAGTCCTTGCTTTTATTTAAACTATTTTTATATGAAATAAAAATGGCTAGAATTTTGGTATTTTCTCAAAAATTAAAGAGGCCATTTCACGGTTGGAAAGACCTTATGCCTTAATACATACCAAAGGCTTCTTCTCGACGCTTATTTTCATCTCGGTTTGAACGAGAAGAGGCTTATTGGCAGGGACGGCTCATCAGATAGCATTTAGCCCTGTAATCCTTCGGTTGTATAGAACGAGCGCCACGCGACAAGAGAGTCCATAGGACCCGCAGATGTCCATAAGATAAAATGACAAAGTGAATTATATTCGTTGGGTTAACTTAGATGAATTTTGGACCACGGTTGATAAGGTTAATGGTTTTATTACCTGTGGGAAAATAGAATGGTTAAATTTTTAGCCTGATTATAATCGTCTGCAAATTTTTTTTTTTTTTCTGCGTTTACGCAACGGAATTGGCATTGATTGATCGAATCAAATGTCAAAGGATCTTCCGATTGACAAGGGCATGATCGAATAACTTTTCCCAAAAATATATGTCCGAGATCTTTGAGATATTAACGGAACATAATCCTCAATTTTAAATCTAGATTTTACAGACCTTGTACTTGTCTTGACTAGACTGTCGATCTGTCCGCATGAGATGTGTCCCTTCCGCAAAAAAAAAGAAAAAAAAAATACCTCCTGCAGTCGTCGTTTTTTGACTCTAAAGTAAGACGTCCCTAGGGCAGGTAGAAGAGGCATTCTTTCTCTATAGGAAAAATACACACATATATCTTTTTTTGGTTTTTTCGTTTTCTGTTTGTTTTTTTTTTTTCCTTTTTCTCTTTTCTTTCTTTTCTCAGGGCAATAAAGATCCTCGCACTCGGGTAGCGTAGGTCGAGAGACATCTCAGCGGGGATCGCACCGTCGGATGGTCACCTAGGCGCCGGTCGTGGTCGTCGCGACGCCAAATCACACGCTTTGAATTTTTCTCACATGATAAACCGTTACAAAATTATCAATTTTTCTTTTTTCATTTTCTTTATTTTTTTTTTTTTTTACTTTTACAGATTTTCAAAAAATTCTGAAAAAAAAGAAATAATAAGAAAACATGACGATCTTATGTTCCAAAAAAGAAATAACACACTCCGGGACTGATTCATTCACTTTTTTTCTTGCCTTATAATTTCTGCATGCTTCGCCGCATGTCGCCTTAGGCAGTCTCTCGTTGGTCCGCCTCATTGTGGTCTGGTTTCATTCATTCATTTCTTCCATCCTTCCTTAGTCGGTCATTCATTCATCGATAGAACACCTTGACCGTTTCTGTTAAATCCATATAGTAAAAAAAAGATATTTCGAATTTTGAGATACAGATGTTACAATTTTTTTTAATAATCATTTGTTATTTTTAAGTAATAATATATATTCTTCTTATACCGATTGCTATTTTTATTTCAATATCTAAACTCCTATAGAATCGTTGATCAGTATAAAAATTTTCTATACGATGATTTTAATCTGTTGTTCTTTACAGCGCACGTACGTACGTACCCCACGTCGCCAATTTGCAGGAATAGAATCCTTACACCCTGTATAGTTAGATCCTTGACGAGGGACTGTTCTCTTCGACAACGTTCGTACGTACAATTCCCAACCTCAATTCCTTTGATAATAAATTCTCACCCTTTTGAATAACCAACCCAATCAAATCGATAAGTTGCAGGGTGCCATGTATGTACATACATACCTATCCAACCGATCCCTCGATACGGCACACCGCTGAGTGGTAAGGGTGATGGGGATGATAAGACTGGATTGATTTTATCAATTTTTGCGTAATTACGCGTGTTGGTATACAGGGCTTACCCCTATAGACAATTTCGAGAGGTTTTGAAGGTACTAGTCGATCTTTATCTACGCCACCTTCGACGATATAAAATTATATAATAATCGCACGTAAATTTAAGGAACCATCTTCAACGATGCGAAAGAAGTAAAGCAGCTTGTGCAGTTTTTTACTTTTCATCACCTACGGTGATGTAAGAAAAGTATTGGTTTTGGTCGAAAAGTGATTTTTGCTAATTTCAACGAATCTTCACGTTTCCGACCCTCTGGAATCCGAAAAACAGGTTTTTAGAAAGACGTCGGTCTGTCTGTCGGCCTGTTCGACAAACTCGCGCGGTGATCTCGGCAACGGCTTGATGAAAAAATCTGAAATTCTAAGGACTTTACAACCAAATGATGGGCATGAAAAATTTCCATGTCTCGTTTAACTTGAACTTCCGGTTCTACCGGAAATGAATTGATTTTCACTGTTTTACTGACAAACCTATACTTTTTTCTCTGTATTACCTTTCTGAATGAAAGAATATATTCTTCCGAGTTGAGAATTTCATATATATAGGGCATTCCTTGCCAACGACATCAAAAAAATTGTAAATATACCCAGATCGAATTAGAATGAATGCACTTTATAAAATTGTTGTTTGTCAATATATAGGGCGATCCTTGCCAATGACAAGAAGAAATTGTAAGTATACCCAGATCGAATTGGGATTAAACGCACGGTATGAAATTGTTGTTTGTCAATATACAGGGGATTTTTTTTATGTGAAATTTTCAATTTTGATCTTTTTTTTTTCGGTTTTTCATTACGTTATATTTTTTCTTTCCCTGACAAACCCATCCTTTTTTTTTCTTTTTGATGAAAAGTACTCCGACAAACTGTTTTTCGGGTTGTTCCTTTTTCTTTTTACTACAATACCGGGACGTTATTCCCGACAGAAAAAAAAAAGAACAAGAAATACGAAAATAAAATAAACAGTCAAAATTGGCTTATACTTTATATCAAATAATGCGAGGAATCGGTGACTTCATCACTACGGGGAACCGTGGGATCGGTTCCCAAAGGTGCTTATGGTCGTTCTAGAGCTTGTAGACACTCGAATATTTGCCTCGCGCTAGTTTTCATTGTTAGAATTTAAGGGTCCTTGTAATGCCACGTACGACACGACGGGAGTAATTCAACTATACCCATTGAACTTGGAGATCTGATCTAAGTATTTTTTTTCTTTATTTTTTGATCTTTTTTTTTCCGCATGTTTATAGACACGAACATAACAGAATAAAGAAATTTTAAAATAAAAAATGTTACAGACGTAAATAATTTGGCCAAAAAGTCAACGATTTATTGTACATGAATAATAATGATAATAATTTTATTACCACGGTTGTTAGAAGAAGGCAGTGGTAAATATAATCGTTTGAAAGATAGAAAAAAAAAAAAAAATCCGCTTCGAAAAATATATAGTGTATTATATATCGTATACTGCATATAGGTAGAATAATGAAAACAGAGTGCGAAGTTGTAAAACAATAAAAAAATAAAATTCTACAATACCTGCTTGTTTCTTTATTATTTCAAATCGTTTCGGCTTGCCGCCTTTTGTTGCTCTATAACGTATTGTGATTTTCTTTTTTTTTTATTTTTGGTTTTGATTTTTTTTTTTTTATGTTTCACCTGGTTTACAAACGCCTTAGAAAGAGATATCGGGAAAGACAATAAAATTTTATGACCTGAAATTTTTGATTTATTTATTTATTTATGTATTTTGATTTTCATAATTCTCGTTTACGTATGAGATACAGATTTTGGAGTATATCGTCTAATTAAAAAGAACAAAAATTAAATTTTGAACATTCCTTACAACGTGATGGTATATCGATGAATCTGTTAATAAATAAGAAACATAAGGATCTGACAAAGGGCCTATACATATATACCCAAAACTAAAAAAAAAAAAACCTAACAAACACTTTAGAAAGCCCCCCCGAGGACCAAGTGAGGGTATAGAGCCGTCAGCATATCCCCCTGTTAAACCTTGTTCAAGGGGTTGGTCGTGGTAACCATAGCCATATTGTTGTTGCCACCCCATAGAAGCATTATTCGTCGAGCATCATCGTGGATCAAGGCAACGTAGCATCAAATTGGCTTATACCTAGGTGCAGTAGGTTAGTATATAGCAATAGTATAGGTATAAGCCTGTATAGTAGCGTAGTAGGAATAGATACAGCCGCAAACATTTGTATAACTCTAGGCTATAAGTAATGACAATGAATATATATATATATATATATATATATATATATATATATATATATATATATATATATAAACGAAGGGGAAGATTATTGAACCTACAAGAATTAGGGGGCTCGAAAACGTGCAACCTCGAACCCAATTGGGGTTCGTTAAAATCATGTTTGCTTTTAGGACTACAAAGTTAAAACGCAACGAGGCTAAACAACCAGCTATACATATATAATACATATGATATAAATAAAACACCGTGATTTTTTATTCAAAATTTTACAGGGGATGGGAGGCTACCAAAATTGAACAAGTGTAAAGATTTTTTTTATATTTTTTATTCTTGTTTTTTACTTTTTGTTCTTTTTTTTTTTTTTTTTTTTTTTATATCGTAACAAATTGTTCAGAGACGTAAAAGACGTTGGACGGAGGTTAATAAGTAGCCGAGCAGTCAGTAGCCGGACGTGGCTATGACAAACTGACGAACAGATCCCGTCATGTTATACTCTTGAGTCGAGAATTACGTATAGCCAGCAATTTCACGGAAGATAAACCCTCTAATGCGACATTCACACCGTGTTTCGTTCGCGTGTGTATATTGTATATAATTCGTTGTTTAAAACAGCGGTAGCAGGTGGATACGTTGGTAGTTTAATTTGGATTAATTGTACGGACTTTGTTCTTTGAAAACGTTGTGTCTGGTTATTGTACTTATCTGCCTAATAGCTCGCCTATGTATACCTTCGTTCGTTATTTTTAAATAAGAATCAACGCTGTATATATAAAATAAGAAACAAGAGATTTTTTTTTTTTTTTTCTAAATTAACGAAAACTAAACGCCGTTGCAGATAAGTGGCGAATAAAATGTCAAAATTTTTAGTACGAATAACTAAAAAAAAAAAAACAAAAAAATCACATACGTATAAGGTATATGTCTCCAACGGCGTGTGAACTGACAGATTGAACTTCCGGTAGCGCGAAAGACCGACGCGGACATTGCAATCCTGGTATGTAATCACGGAGCAATCATATGCCTCGTAAGTGTGACAAATTAATGAGAATTTGGCCGAGGGAGTAACAGGGTTTCATTAACGATGGTGATGTTGTTGTTAAGGTTGTTGTTGTCATTAAAATACAATTACATATCTACGTAGTTGTATAAAGCAGTGTGAAATTTTTGCGAGACCTAAAGCGAATCCTAGCCAACAATAAAACCAAAAAAAAATAAAGTAGAGTAAAAAAAAACCAACGGTGGTACAATTAGTTACTTTTCTAGCCTAGGCTGACCTCTTCTTTTCTCGCTTAACTCTCTCTCTCTCTCTCTCTCTCTCTCTCTCTCTCTTTCTGTCTCTATGTCCAATTATTATACCTAAAGAAGTTCACTATATTTTAGCTAATAACGTGAGAGATGAGGACATTAAAATAGCAGTGGGTGGGTCTTGGCTCGACGTAGCGTGTGAGTAAGTTAGTCTTGAAGGGAATTATATGTGTACCTATATGTATATCCAGCTAGCTACGCTACCACTACTAGTTTTATTCCTGAAATATGTAGTTGACGGGTAGTTGTCAACGCTCCTGTCCTCCCAGCGGGGTATCCGTCTTCGTATTTCGTCGCTGGATTATAACCCGACGAAAGAGAACCGACCGTTATGATAATGAAAGGGTTATTCATCTCCTCGTTCATTTCTTTTTTTGAAAATCTATTCATTAATGTATAACTACACACAAAATAATAATCGGGATATATAAAAAAATGGTAAATATATAGAAAGAATATTAAAAAACAAAATAAAAATTTATTTTCTTGTTTCTATTTCTGCAATATCGCGTATTTCGTAAGGTTTTAATCGCGTTATGTGTAATACCACGATATGGAATTTACATATTCTATATATACCATACGTAATAATTATAATCAGAATCAAGGAATTTCAAACTCTTCTTTTTTCCCGTTGACGTATGTGATTCACTTGAATTTTGTTTCATTTCTTCTTCTCATTTTTCCATTTCCTTTACTTCTGTTACCATTAATTATGAAATTTTTCCAAATAGATTCCCCGCAAAGCTCTACATATATTTGTATAATATCATATATAAAACGTATTTAAGTAAATAATTAAATAAATGAATATCTTCACTATGTTTTCATGTATACATATCCACGGGATCGGTGTAATCATTCTCGTTAAACCGCAAGCATACTGCACGATCTCAATTGTTGTTTGATTGTATAAAACGGTTGCAAAAAACCACGTTTTACGAAAAAAAAAAAAAAATTGTATACAACCTGTTTATTAATTATAACAAATGTATGTGTGCACTTTCGATAATAATTTTTCCAGTCAAGGTATCTAATTATAAAAATTATTTAGAAATTTATTTTACTTTATTCCAGTTATTTTAGTTTTAGTTTTATAGAGAAACTTTTTTAGACAACAATCAATAATAATTTCATCATGAATTTTTTTTTTGATTTTGATTTTTTTCTAAAAGAAAAAAAATTCTCACGTAAAAGTAAAGACACTGTAGGTATACAACGTGTGTAACCATGAACGCACAACGTCATTAGCTATTCGTTGACAAACGGTCTTGACTTAATCATCTCTATACATACCGAATATGTAGTACACAGCTTTATACATTATATAGAAGCAAGACTTTAAGAACTTCTAGGAATCTAAAAATGATATTTTATTTATACATAGGTATATATATGGGCAAGTCCACTAATTATCAACAAATGAACAGAACGTGAAAAGTTCACCAAGACTCATCCTTTCAAGACTTATTACCGTTCACGAGATATGTGACATTCAATTTTTGTACTTTGACATACATAAATGGGAGTTGGATGCAAATTTTTATCATATATTTGTCGTTATCAAATAAATATGAAAAAATAAGTTTCTAATGTTAAAAATTCTTCTTCTTTTCAAATGCATTTTTTTTTTTTTTTATATCTTTTTAAAATCCATTGAAAAAAAAAAAAAAAAAAGAAAAAAAATTCATTCAAATTAAATTCTTGACGTCCCTGAGAAAATCATTACCGGTCTTCGGACATGTGCACAAAGTTCCTCAACTGTTATAAAGTTGCATGCAAATTTTTCCCATAAATTACTATAAAAAGGTAAGAGAGAAAATAATTAAAAACAGAAGAAAAAAAAAAAAAAAAAAATTGAGAGAAACAAAAAAAAAAAAAAAAATACATAAGAAAAAAAATTTAATATCAAAAAATTAATGCATCGTGCAGTTACCGTACATACATGCACCGCTGCAGTGCTTACGTTCGCTCATGCGTATACTTAACGCTCCCGGTGCTCGCTAGTAGTACTCCGATGATTAAAAGCACGGTTTGTACCAAGGCGTGAACGGTGAAGCTCATACGATACTGGATATACAAATACAAATGCTAAGAGTATATATGTATGTAGGTATAGTACACTGTATGCCTTCATGTATGCATACGTATACGTATATGTATGTATGTAGATGCAAGTATAAATGTAAACTGCAGTACCTACCTACTGCAAGTTGACGCGACGTAACGCAACGCAATGCAACGCAATGAAACCGCGACCCTGCGATATATATGTGAAGCTTTTACTTTGCTTTTGCGTCGCTTTAATTCGCGTGGAAGTAACGCGGATGAAAATATTTAATCCAACTAGGTATATGTATGTATGTACATACATACATAGGTACCTATAGGTATATATAATAAGTAGTGCGGGTGTAAGGCAATGCAACGAAAAATTATACATAACGGTTTTATCGAAGTAAGGCGTATGAAAATTTGAATGAAAAATTAAAAAAATAGGAAAAGAAAAATACAGGAAAACTTTTACTGGTCATTTTTATCGATTATGTATTATATCAATATACAAATTTTTTTTAACCTTGTAAGTAATTTATCGACGATTTATATACGCACAGAAGATTCAAAAAATCGATTTTGACTTCGTTTTTTTTTTCATCTTTCGGTAGATCAAAGTGTATAGAATAATTTTAAACGCGTTTATCTCGAAATCGTTTGTCTTTTTTGACCTCGTGATATGGATAACTCTATGAACAATTAGCCAAAAAACTTCACTTTTCCTTCTAAAAACCGTCACTTTCTATAATTATTTATTATTTTTTGATTTTCATAGTCCATGCAGTTCAAAACTGATTTCGAATTATAATAAAGTTTGACTTTTTATTCTATCTCGATTCACCGACGAAATATCCACACCGTAAGACAGTACTGGACTTTTTACCCGCGTTTATTTCCTAACGAATAACTTGCCATATATTTACGATATTGTAAAAAATAAAAAAATAAAAAAAAGTACTGAATTTTTCGAAATATTTCATTTTGTAATTTTCTTGGAATTAATTCGTCAATAATAGGTAACTTTTCGCCTTGGGTATAGAACCTTGTAGTAGTTGGCCCTCAAAACAGCAAGAGTTGAAATTTGTCTTAAGAAACCGCGCGTGCCATTCGTGGGCGTCTATTTTCCATTTAAGTGTTCGAATATAGTCGCGTCTCTGGTTGCTTACGGGGCAAAGTTTGTTCATTTCGATTTGTGTCGAGTCGGTGAATTTTTATCCCGATATAAAATCAAAAGATAAAAAAAGAAGAAGAAGAGGAAGAAAAAGAAAAAGAAAAAAAAAAAAAAAATGTAAAAAACGATATTGCTCATATAGTTTCAGCGGTCCAAGTAATTCGGCCCGTTACCAAGAATACCCCTGCGACTCCACCTAGTTGGTTGGTTGGTTGGTTGTTTGTCCACCGTTTTTATTCCGTCAAACGAGAAATAGTCTGACAGGTGAACATACCCACGTACATATATACCTGTCACTGAAAACTAAACTAAAACTCTTGCGCCTTCGTCTTCTAACCATCGAAAGATCAAAAAAATGAACCGCGGACTACCGAAGTGCCTTTAAGCTTGTCAGATAAAAGTAGCCTGGGGCCCGTGATGCATGCACAGATACAATATACTACACCTCCAAGTATACCATACCTACGATCAAACTTCCAACTATATACACACCTACCACCTATAAACTTTCACACAATTTATAACTTAGGTATTCGTAAATAATCCCCTCCCATAACCAATGAACAAATAAAACTGTTAGCTATAATTAACTCCAGCTTCAAAAAAATATAAGTAAAATAAATAAAATAAAAAATAAACTTTGAATATAATTTTCTATCTAGATATATATATATATATATATGTATGTATTATATATATATCTATACACCTTTAACCCACTCTAGTTTCTGCTTCGGTTATATAGGATCGTATAGACAACTTTATTGTCCCTAAAATCTCCGTATTCAATAAACGATGAAAGTCAAGTTTTTAAGGTCTCAGCTAAGATTTCTTGAGAGTCACACAGCGGCAATAATATCCAAAGAAAACTAAAAACTAAGAAAGTATAAAAAGTAAAAAAAAAAAAAAATAAAATTTCTACCCGAGTATAAACGGGGATCCAATTCTTCGGCCTAGTCCTTCGGGAGTTGGATATATACCTATACCTATTTCGTGCCGGTTGACAGTGTTTATAAATACGTAAAGCCGAGAGATTTGTCGCTGCAGCGTACCCGGAGCTTTGGAGCTTAGCGGCGCGCGGTCGCGTGGCAATTTACCGAAACTAGTAACGTGAAGACTACGTGTATGTTATAGGTAGACATGTATTCAACGTCTGGCAAGCGCGAGTGCGTATACAGTATGAGAGACCAGAGAACCACAAACCGCAAGATCGTATATTGCGTGGGCGAGACGACGACGCTAAGATAGAGAAAGAGAAAGATTTCAGTCTCCGTTATTTGCGGTATCAGTTAATGATGCTCCGAATAAGTCCGGATACTAAAAGACAGTCAAACCGACCTCGAAACGTTCTGCAATTTTATTTATCGCTTTTTATTTATCTCGCGCTTTTCAACGGCTTATAATAAACTATAAACGATACACTTATATGAGGGGTATAATTTGGGTCTGTTAAACCGCCCTATTATTACCCCCAAAACAATTAGAGAAAAAAAAAATTAAAACAAAAATCAAAAGACCCCGCGCGATACTTAGAAAAAATAAATATATATAATAATATATATGTATTGTTGTATATATTTATTTTTATGAGGATGCCAAAGAACAGTAAAACGATCTATTAAAATAGGGGAACGCTTGACCACATATACACTATCTTATTTTACGAGTGGGAAAGAAATAAAAAAAAAAAAGTAAAAATTTCTGATACAGCGAATGATGATTTCGGAAATGTTTAGTTACCTTAATTTCTTTGAATAATTAATGATTTTAAAAGAGTTTGGGTATAGAGGAGCTGCGGATTCGTTGCATTTCCGTTATGTCTTTTTTTTTTTTTTTTTGTTTTTCTTTCTCCCAAGTTCTAAGCTCTGAGGTTTGAGGCTTAAGCTGATAGAGAGAACAGGGAATAACTGTGGAACGGAGTATAAGGTATCGTGGAACGGTGAAGAGGAGACGCAGGGTGTAAGAGTTCAGAGGGAGTTTGAGGGAGAGTGACGGTAGCCAAGTCCTCATTAGCGCATTCCGGCGCGACGCCCGCGACACCCGCAACACCCGCGACACCCGGGACTCAAAGCGTCGTAAAAACAGCTGAGATGTAGCAAGCGTCGCGGCGCTACGAACCTCTCAAACGCACCACGGCACCCGTACCGAACCCGCACCCGCACCCGCACCCGCACGGCACCGCAACGACCATCAGTCGGCAGGGGTACGCGCTTGTCGAGGGCAGCCTATATATTACCGCATTATACGCGCTACGGCATATTTATAAACATGATACTCAGTCACTCGACGCGCCCTCGCGGCCCTCCGACGCCCTCGCAACCGTTTGCTAGGTGCCGCTCATTCTGAACTCTACATACCTATATGTATGTACTAGTTTCAAAGATCAAATTCAACTTTATTCCCTTAGTTACGTTCGGAAGTAGCGCTTGAACATAAACATCACATCTACATATTTTTATTTTTATTTTTTCTATTTTTCGAAATTTAGATAAATTGATGAAATTTTTTTTTTAGTAGAAGATGCTTTCACACGAGTAATAGAAGAGCAGGCTAGTTTGGCTCCGAATTTTTAAAGATCAAAATTACCAACTCATTTGAGACGATTTAGAATTTTTAGTATCGTTAAAGTTAAAAATATGAAAATTTGGAAAGATCGGAATGCAGGCAGCTAAGAACTCGGAAAGTCCAAAGTTCACGCTCCATGATGCGTGAATTTCAAGTTCTGGAATTTCGTTTTAGTTTTCGCAATTTCGAACCTCTAGTGTTTTTTTGATTTATAGCTTTTTTATATCGACTATGCAGACTTCCGGGGATATATACACTTTCTAAAAACTATAATAAATCACGGTAATATTAAAATTGGGAATTCTTACCGTTCGGAAATTTCAAAAGTCAGAACTCCAACCTGGCCTCGTCCAATTATGGATATGAATTAGCAGACGGTTAACCAAAAGCAAAAAAGAGCTGAGGATAGGTACTGGTCGACTTTCGTAACTGGTATAACATTCCATGACGACAACGATAACGACTAAACCTCAAATTACAACTGCTGTAATCTTAAATGAACATTTTACCAAAGACTACAGAACTGTAGACTTAGTCGAGTCCCTTTTTTTGCCAACTTAGTAAGGCAGGTGAAGAGGCATAAATGGGAAGCATTAAATTCAATGGAGTATGATATACATATAGCAATGCTGGAAGATAAAGCTTGATTGTTCCTGTACTTGAGGGATGAAATTTTAGAAGCTTTTTCTTTTTATTTGTAATTTAGTGAATAATTGGATATTGTTGAAAAGATAAAGAAGAATTTATTTTTTAAGTCATTTAATTGCATCGTCAATCGGACGTAGCACCTCGCAATTACCCTAACGATCAAGACTCACTTTCTTGAACAATAAAGTACCTGAGTAGTCTACTAAAGTGATAAACGGCATAACGAGTAATTAAACGAAACAAAGACGTAGCTATTGTACAATTACACCTTCGTTTCATTTTATAAAATGGTAAATATTTTCTTGGTTAATTTTTTTGATAAAAAGGTGATAATAATTCCGATTAAGAATATATCGTGGGAATTATGTGAGACTAAGTAAGTCGTTATTTTTGTTAATTGCCACGGAAAGATCGGTGGTTCTGTTTAAACCGTGTAAAAATTTGTCAGGGTGCATGAAATTTCGGTTTATATTCTTAATTGGACTCGTTTCCTCAAACTTTTAAGATACTCCCCTTGTTCCATATCTGGTTAACCGCTAACCGATTAACGTTGTCTTTTTACGTAGTCGTTGTAATAAATCGTCCCAACAGTCATGCGAGAGATCGATTTTGCAGGTACAAACCGGGATTTGAGGAACCGAGAATATTTCTAAAATAAGAAGATGGGCATAGGAGTGTACCTTTCTTAAAAAAGAAGATTGTAACGGAAGTTGAAGCCGTTTTTCCGTGATGCTGTTTGACTATTCACTCAGTAAACCGCGATTCTTGTTTGAATTACTGTCTTGTTATCGTGTCAAATTGACCTGAATGAGACCAAAATGAATTTTGAAACTGTTTAGATTATAATTTCCATATCGATTACGATGTAAGTTTTTTTTACCTGAAATACACTTTTTCAAAGAATTAAAGCAGCACCTGAACTCTGGGGGAAAAATAGTGAATTTTTCAAATGGTGTGTCTTGCATAGATTTTGGAGCTTGCAATGTCTTCTTCAACATTCATTAAACGAATGTCAGTTATCGTGTGTCGTTTCAGAGAAGCATCACTTTCAAGCGAGCAGTACGTAAATTATCTATTTCTTATAAACTTTAATGGATTTCACGGGGCACAGATATTTTTTTTTTTTTATAGAAAATTAAACTTGACCTAAAGTTAGGAAATTTTCTCACCTTTAAACTGCGTTTCTTACCGTCTCTCTGAAAAATTTTCTCGCTGAGATATGCACGTTTTAAAAATAACACTGCGAAAAATCTTTCAATCGCAAAATTTTGAAAATTAAAACAGGATTAGTTCTATGGCAATACTTTTCAGATGATGAAATGCCCTTCAAAAAAGACCGCAGAAAATTCCTTTACGATAAGTCGGTCATAAGTTATAGCAGATTGAAGATTTTTCGAATTGTCTTCTTCAAACTTACACAACGATCTCTAAAAAAAGTTTCTCAGACCTGACTAATTTTCCTAAAATAGTTCTTGCGAAATGCTGATACAAAAAATCAGTTTCAGACTCGCGTATACTGAGCTAGTAAAAATAAAGAATCAATTGATCAACCATTTGTTGCCAGACTTGTCAGTGTACCGATTCGATATATTCTCTCTTCTCGTAGCTTTGGTGCGTAACGAGGATTCCCTCGACTATTAGTATAGTATTACCATATAGTTACAAGGATTGCAGTATCCTCTCGAATCTCATTGCGTCTTGATAGTCTAAGCTCTAAACTTACTATGCGTTCTCAAGTTGCATGCAGTCGAGTGATTGGATCGGACATTATAACACAAGCTCCTTTATACCTAGCAAGTGCACAGGTGGCCGATTCGCTTAGGTTATACCTAGAGAACGTATGTGCCTACCTTGTACCAAAGTATATTGTACCTACCTCGTATTCTCGCGTGTTATCACCGTATGTTCCCAGTCTAGTATACCTTAAGACAACTAGCTAGAGGTTGCGTGTCGTTGAGCTGTAAAACGGACGGTAATTGATTAGTTTAATTGTTTAATTAACCGAGTGAAGTATCGTCCGTTAACTTGAATAACTAACGCGTTCATATATTATAATAGGAAGTACCTTAGCAGAGTAGGTACCTAGTTACATACGTTTCTATCGGTGTTGACGTTACGTTTTGAATCGTGCTGTAAGTACTATGCGTGCTTTAAATTGCTTCATAAATTGCCATATTATATTCCATATCCTTTTTACACGCGGAATAAAATCACTGTATATACGTTTCGCTTTAAGATTTAGCGATTTTAAATCCATATTGACTTGGACCTCGAAACTTATTCCGAAAACTCGCAATCGATTTAATGATTACACATTCTAATTGCAGATTTTTATCCTATGTGCTGATGAAAAATATCATCTAAAAGTACTCGGACCCTTTGTGCAAAATATATATAACATGAAACAAGGAAGTCATGTTGGGAAGCGGATGTTTGTTCAAGTTTAGTCTTATTGCTGTACAGTAAAAGCGTAACTTGACTTTGACTGTTGTGTGTAAAACAGAATATTGTATGTACAATACATATAAGAATTGGTATGGATGTAACGTACATCTACACGAACATTTAACGCGATGCAGAATTCTCTTAACACGCTCGCGTGCTGAGGTAGTAACTATACTCGTCTGGTAATTTGTTCTCACTTATAAGATCCGAATGTAATATAGGTAAGTATATTTTGACGGACAGTTAAGGCGATAAGATATCTGCGAGGTAGGTAGGTAGGTAGGTAGGTAAGTAGGTACGTACATACATACATACATATATACATAAATAAATAAATAAATAAATACATACGGGTATATGTGCAGGTAATAAACAACTGTTTTGAGTAGTCCAAATTAATATCCAGACAGGTAATTAATTAGGAGCATTGTCTCTTTTATGTATGTATGTATGTATGTATGTACATATATGTATGTACAGTATACTCATGTACTTACGTGAGATTTCCTTCTCTTTCTCTCCTTAGCGCGTAACAAGCCGACACTACCACCGCCACTACCGCAAAGCTAAATAAGGCCCAATATGCAGATGAATTTAGATCTGCTCGTCGGAAACGCGCACATCCCTATGATATATGCATCCGGCACCACGCCCACCGACTCACCTGCTTCGTGCTGATAATAACAGCGCTCAGTGCATTCACACATGCTGTTAGAGGAGAGAACACAGGGATCTATATTTTATTTTTTTAAAAAAGTGTCTCTAAAGAATTGCCAAGGTCAAAGTTTGGAAAAAGAATAAAAAGTTGAAAGTAAATGAATTTTAAAGTTTTTCAAGTCAAGTGCCGAGAAACGCTGGGTCTATTACCTTTTGAAGACGCTAAAACTATAGAGCGAATTATTTCTTCAGATTCGAATATTTTTGGAATTTTTATTTATTTTTTTTTTTTATTTTTTTTACGTATTTTTTTGGACTTTTGGTGTTTTTGACTATCTGAGTTTTTAGCTGTCTGTATTCCGATATTTTCAAATTTTAATATCCTAAATTTTGACGATTCTGAGAATTCAAAATCGTTTTAAAAATATAAATTATCGCAATTTTTACCGTTCGGAATTTAAAATATTCAGAACATCAACCCGCGGTTCCATGCATAAAAAGACAAATACGTTGCAAATAATGGTGATTAAGATAAAAGAAGAATAAGAAGAAAAAATAAAAAAATAAATAAATTAAAAACAAAAAAATAAAACAGTAGATAATAGACTCGAAAGAACTGTTGGGGAAATTTTTTTGTGTGAAACTCACACGGGCTACGAATACACGATAATCTTTAGCTAGTGAACGGGGATTTTAATATGTTCAAGATCCTGGCGCAAGGATCGTTAACACAAAATCTCTCCCACCGTTCTCTCTCTTTCTCTATCTAATATACATCTCTTTTCTTTCCGTACAGCCCTTTCTGCACACTTTACTGCAAAATATATATGTATACACGTATATACATATATACCTATACTATAATAATATATACATACTTGTATGTATAAGCGTTTTCTCGCGCAAAGAGAATTTCTGCCAAGATCTTACCAACCCAAGACAATGATCGGTTGAGCTACATGTGCTACGGCACCGTCTTCTTGTGCCCTGAAACCCATAATTGTGGAGGAGGTCTTGTTGGTCCCACGCGTGCTACTGTTACTACTATTACACCAGACAACGAGTTTTGTCTACATATATACAAAGCGATGGATTATTCTTTACTCATTGTCAGTGGAATATACCATATGTATGTATATTTTTCACGTAGGTATATTATAGGTATACCTATGTGTATGTACAGTGTGTATTATAGTTACAGAACTGCACTTTATGCACACGTATGTAACATACGCTTATACGTAGATAGCAGCATCACGCGATGCACTTGTTAGCGCGCGGTACCGCGCGAGGATCCATTATGTCGTCAAAGCGCATTGTCTACCAAGTACCTGGCTCATTACCTTTGGCCTTCACCAAAAACAGTCCAACTATGTATGAGGATAGAGAGAGAGAAAGAGAAAGAGAAAGAGGGAGAGGTTAATGCAAATTTCATGTCATTTCTCAAAGATAAAAGTTGCCATGTGTCCCTTTCGTTATCTTCACGTTTCACAAAGAAAGAAGAAAAAAAACAAAAAGTGAAAAAAAAAAAAAAAAACTAAATGGACGTTGAAGATATGCACACAGTTTTGAAACGGCAGCAGGGATAATAATTATAATAAATAGCCCGATTAATAATTCCATGAAAATCGCGTAATTGTAAAAGTTGATCCCATCGGATAAGAGCATCCCCGTTCAATTACCCTGTAATAATGCAATTTGTCTCGTAATACGTGCAAGCGTACGTCGAGGTATATACCGCAGTGCATCATGGGTCTGACATCACATCGCTATAACAAATTGAACCCCCCCCCCCCCCCCCCCCCCCACCCCCTTCCCCCTCCTCACCCCTTTTTATATCGTATAAGGGCCGTATACTTAAACCGAGTTACACACCGGACTTTGCGATATTTAGCGATAACTCAACGCCTTTTCGTTATAATGGAAGTGCGATTCTGCAAAGGAAATACTTCCTGGCGATAATGCCCGTGCTCAAGACTTCCTGAACGGAACTTGAAAACGAGCCAACCTGCATCTGTTTATTATTTCACAGCCCTTTTTTTTATTCTTTACTTCATTAAATTTTTTTTTCTTTTGTTTCTACTTTTTTTTCCTTATTCTTCTCATTTCTGGAAATTGCAACGAGGCATAGTATTATAGCGAACTCAACTTTAGTCTACGTTCTTTTTTCGTTGTTCAATCTCATCGTCTATGATACACACGATCGTCAAAATTATCGCTGATTCAAACTTAAGGAAACCGCATTAGACCAATTTCTGTTATTTTGGCACCCAACATGACGTCTTCTGAAATCTGGTGTAGAAGAAGTTAATATTAATGAAAGAAAACCGTGACCATGCGGTTCACACGCACACGATATCAGAAATAACTATAACACCTTGTTATAAAAAAAACGTTGATATCTTTGACTGATGTGTTCGTCAAAATTATCGCTGATTGAATTTCAAGAAAAACCTTATGATCCTGAAATCTGTTATTTTGGCACCCAACATGACGTCTTCTGAAATCTAGTGCAGAAAAAGTTAATGATAATAAAAGAAAACCGTAATCATGCGGTTCACTTGCACATGATATCAGAAATAACTAACATCATGTTATAAAAAAGAAGTAGATATCTGTGATAGACGTGTTCGTAAAAATTATCGCTGATTGAATTTCAAGAAAAACCGTATGATCCCGAAATCTGTTATTTTGGCACCCAACATGACGTCTTCTGAAATCTTGTGTAAAAGAAGTTTATGGTAATGAAAGGAAACCGTGACCATGCGTTTCACACGCACACGATATCAGAAATAACTATAACACCTTGTTATAAAAAAGAAGTAGATATCTATTGTACTTAGGCTGCAATGAGATATACCGTTCGGTATAAATATACAAGATACATACATACATGCAAACATACAAACATACATACATACATGCATACATACTGGCTGTACTTAATAGACAATACGTTATATGCAAGTGGGATTAATCGAGTTATAAATGCATTAGTGATGGTCTTGGCTCTCTAATAATAGAATGAAAATAACTTGTTCTCCGTATCTTACCGGTTATAAGTTGAAATTAATTCTAAACGAACAAATTATTCTAAATAAGATAAACGGTATCAATGATACCATATCCGCACACGTTTAGATACACATATATAGATGTAGTATAATACCTATATATATTTATATATTATATGCGAGTGCAACGCGGCGTGCTAGCGGTATAATACAGCAATGGTAATAAATTAGTCTTACTGCATAAATGTGTTGTATACTTATTATATAGGTACGACTTAACGTGTATAGTCATCACATTATGCCAACGGAAACATGTGTTAACATTCGAGTAATCAGCAATACTGTTATCGTTTGTGCGTTATAGCGATAACTACGAAGTATTATAGTCAGACTATACTAACCAGATATTTATTTTACAATATACATATATATCTATATTTAAAAGCACAGCTTCCTTGCCTATATATATATATATATATATATATATATATATATATATATATATATATATATATATATATATATATATATATATATATATATATATATATATATATATATATATATATATATATATATATATATATATATATATATATATATATATATATATATGTGGGAATTAAATTGCTTAACGATCTAATACGCTAACGATTATTATTAAAAATTTATTCAATCGCATACTGTACAAGGTCATAATTTAATATTACAAAATATAACGTATATACTATTAAATTTTGATGATATTGCCTATATGGATATATATGTATTTGTTACGTTAGAGAATTAATATATGCACACGATGTTATACATTATCGACATATAACGATATACCGTAAGTATATTTAAATACCTATCTATAAATACGGGATAAAAAGTTCACCGAACAGGTATACGATCATTCTATAAGTTTAATATATGAGCCGGATAAGATCCGACTTGAATATAGAGATTCTGAGGGTAATAAACTATTCCGAATAACCGATTATGAAAATAATTGGATATGAGATCTTAGTTTTTGGCAATTAATTTGTCCAGAGATTGGATTAGCGAATTATAATTAATAAAGAATATCCGCGGATCGAATTTTTGGGGAATTTTAAAATTTGAATATTAGAGAGATTTAAGATGAGTCGGAAATCATGACGTTTTCAATGATTTTCTTACGTCTTAATGTACACGACTATATTAGATCTCAGTTGCACACCGTGATCCAATTACGTGAAAGAGCGTGTTGCACTTGTCATTGTTACGTGTGATGCCCTCAGCCGGATCAGCGACGATTTTAAGGCACGTTCACAGCCGTGAACTATATTCGTAATATTTTTAGGTTATTTTTATGATAAAATGTGAAGCTTGTGAGCATTTCGTGATTTTAGGAGACCATTAGGAACTCGCCCTTAATTTCTATTTTTTTGTTTTTAAAACTTTTCCTTATTCTACTTGTTTCTCTTTCGCATAAATCGCGGCTTAAAGAGAAAAAAAAAAAAAAAGGTAACAGTGTGAATCCACCTTGCGAAGCTTGTATATGCTTATACGAGACGCTCACGGGCGTAAGGTACCTACCCACAGTTCGGAAGCACTTTACCTCCCAGCCGACAGCGCGGCACGCTATCCGAAGGATCTTTATTACCGAAGGAGCATTAGGAAATATGGCGTGTAACCCGAGTGTATGCTTGTGTAAAAGCAGCCAACCTCGCTTGCATAGCTATCGCTTAGATATGTGCATTTTTATTGCAGTAGGTACAACGGCATTGCGTACATTTGAAACTTGAAAAAAGGTTTAACTTGGCAAAGTCTAGTATATACCTTGCCCCTTATCAATTTGGAATAAAAATTCATTCGGATAACTCGACACGAATCGTCACATTTCTAAAAAAAATTTTTGTTCAATAATTCCGGACATTTTTTTATTTTCGGGGTGTTGCATAACGATTTTTGTAAAATCGATGTCACTCGGATTAGAGATAGATGCAAATGGGTTTGAGGGAGTTGATTATTGTTTAAAAAATGCACAACAAACCGAATAAATATTTCTACAAATTCAAATTATGAGGGTTTAAATTTTCGAGTGCTAATTTACACTCGAAATTAGGGTATAATAATGAGGACCACCAACTGGGTGATCTGCGGCATAAGTCATTGAGTTGAATATTGCGTAACGAATTAAGACGATTGTGCTAACAATGTGCCACGATGGTACCATATATACTTTTGTATTATAATGGTAATTGCTAATTAGATCTGTACAGTGGATGTTCACCTGTCTGCCTCAGCTAAGGTCTTATCTCTTTCTCTCTCTATTTCACTTCCTTTTTATCTCTCTCGCAAACATCCTTATAACTTTTATATACACGTTATACACATATGTATGTACATAGATATACCTATAGCTGCTATATTACTATTGCCATTTTACCTACATCTATGCGAACATCCGTCGAAAAATCTAATTTCATGTTCTTTTCATTTTATTTTTATTTTTTTTTTAATTTTTATTTTTTTTTTATTTTTTTTTTTCTATTTAAAAATCGGGATGAATCCGAGATAAAGAATCGGAGAAGGAAGAATCAGATTATATAGGCAAGTACTTACGTTATACCTATGTGAAATAATTTTTAGTTTTTTTTTTTTTTTGTTTTTGCATTTTTTATCTATTTTTTATTTTTTGTCTTTATTTCGTTAGTTAGAAATGCGAGTTTTCTCATCGCCGAATAGAGGCGAGAGAAGTACCGAGGCGGAGGAGAGGGCCTAATATTTATAACTTTGAACATGGTTAGATAAGTATCGACCGCGGAAATGGTATGTAAGGTGGTATTCTAGTTCTGCAATTAAAAGGAAATAAAATAATCACAGCATGATCTTGCATAATTAATTAAGAATAAATAAAAAAATATTAAAATCATTATAGGTACGTATTGTATATAGTATAAGTATAATATGGTTATAGAAATAGCTACTAAAGTTAACGCTTACGAATCTTTTCTAAACAGAAATTTTATATTTATTTATTTAATTAATTATTTGCTTCATTTTTTGAAAAAAAAAAAAACCATAAATTTTCACAAAATAATCCATAATTACGTTTTCCCGGGTTATTTATATACGTATGTCTATATATCGTAACCTGGATATAGCAAAGTTGAGAAAAATGAAGAACAGAAAATAAAAAACCTTGTTTCAAATTTAAGCCGATGAGAATAATTGAAATATAAATGAAAATAAAAAATATAATGATAAAAAAGAAACATGGTGGAGATCTGTTATAACGATAAATTATTATAACTTATATATATTATAGTTGTACTGCAGCAATTTATACATACAAAATTTTATCCCCGAGAAACACAAAAACGAAAATTGATACATGAGATGAAAGAGATATACTTACACGCTTTTTTCTTTTATATTTCTACGAACACGCGCCGAACATGTGCATGCATGTATTGATATTTATATAAATTTATATATATATATATATATACCTATAGGTATGTTTAATATCTGCATGTATATAGTTATGGGTATATAAATATGCTCGGTATCCATCTTGCTGTTATCTTGATGCACTTGGCCTTGTACAGGATCTGAACCTGAACTCATATAGAATGAGTTATGTTATTTTTTTTTTTTATTTTTTATTATATTTTTTCCAGCAGCAGGTAAAACAAGTCAATTAATTATCAAAGCACATCACTCCGTATTTAGCGTGTTTAATGGTGATTCCCACGAGAAATAAGAAAAGAGAGAGAGGGAGAGAGAGAGAGAGATAGGTTAAACGAAGAGAAGAAACTAGGGACAAAATTAAATTGAAAATAAAGAAAAAGAAAAAAGAACGAGGACGAGATATATTTTTAGTAATAAATAATTTAAAAAAAAACGGCCATAAAGTTGCTAATATTTTATCTTGTAGAGGATGAAGGATTTATGTAATCGACTTAGGAATCACCCTTGAAGTTATAAGTTTACGTAGACGGTAAGAAAAAATTGTGCATAATTCATATATACCTAGCGTGCGAGCTGTTAAAGTTAAACGCCGTCTTTAACTTCCAGCTCACAATCAGTCATAATTATGCGGAGCTTTTTTATCTTATTTTTTTTTTATTTTTTTTTTTTCTGTTTTAACGCGCTTGTAGTATAAAGTTATCTCAATCAACTCAAGCGGATTTCAGGTGGCTATACATATACTAAATCGCCTGCACTGTTGCAGAATTGAATGACTAAAATCACCGCTGCAAATCGAAATGTTTTATAATAAAAATGAAAATTCAAAATGTATAAGAAAATAAAAATTTCTTCAAATATATGTAATATGTATATACATATACATATAAGCTTTGCGAGATACCAGTTTAAGGTTGATTAACGAGTGTCTTTGTTAATGTGTTTAATTTGTATACTTCAAGGCGTCAAAAGGTGGCGCCGAGGCGTGCCGCTTGAAGGCATTAAAAAATTCAACCGTGTTAGAGATATTATTATGTCTTTGAGACCAGGATATATATATATATACCAAGTCTATACCTACCTACGCTAGAGATGATCCTTATAAGGCGATTTACTTAAAATTTATAGAATAATTTACTCCGACGGTTTAAATTTTAAGTGACAATGACAACTCAGTTTAATAAATATACAACAACATATAAACTTGATGGACATACACACATACGTGTAAAGGTACTTGAATTATAAGTGTAAGTGTGTACGGTAGTTGCTGGCTACCGGGTCCAACAGGGTCCGTCTTCTAGGTGACACAAATGACATTTTCTAACTTTTTTTTTTTTTAATAATTTTTTTCTCTTTTTTTTAGGGTCCAAAGGTCGCGCAGGCTAACGAGACTGTCGCGTAAATAAAAGTTAATTTTCACGAACACGTTTGCTACTGCAAATTCATTAGAAGATGATGAATACGAGCAATTATCTAAATTGGCCGTACCACACGAGCCACGTAATTGCCTCACGTAATGATTATGTCCCCTCTGGGGTCGTCTAGCAATTTACCTAAATTTGTCAGAACTCCATAGCAATACGCAATCTAAAATGATTTGTTTCATTTTTATACACGTTATAGCATAGGTAACCGAAGTTTTGTCATTTAAGTAATATCACCGCGTGTATATATATAATTTAACTTATTATATACCTATATACATATACATATATACCACTATTTCATTACTCGAGTATATCGGTATAACCGTCAACCCACGATCTTGCATATTACATACCTAAGAAATTCTACCGCTTCTGTATCTTTGTCAGTAGAAATATCACTCCTTATATCTATAGATATGTTAGAACGTTCACGCGTGGGTGTCAGCTACTGAA
>OZ001261.1:3932164-3939664 GCA_963924015.1 Macrophya annulata | reverse complement strand
CTGTAAACTTTATTTTTATTTTCTTTCTTCTCCTATCCGAGGTACATGAATTAATGTATAATATACCTATATACTGTTGAAAAGATTGATTTCTTTATTTTTTTTTTTTTTTTCTTAAAAATACATATTTATACATACCTAAATGGTTAAATTCATATATTTTATTATGTATGTATTATACGCCAATAACTTGCAGTGTGTAATGCGAGTATCAAGAAGGTTTTAATAACTTTTTTTTTTTTCTTTTTTTCCAATCATTTTTAACACAAAAAGCGTGTATAGGTAGCTAGAATCCATAGGAAAACCCCATCTATCAAATAACGTAGTCGCTGAAATAACAGCTCACAAACACAAATCTCATAAATAGAAGAAAAAAGAAAAGAAAAAAAGAAGAAAACGAAAAAAAAAAAATAAAAATAACGAAAAATTATATACACACAATTAAACATAATATATTATATTTTACAGTAAACACACAAAACAAAAAAAAAAAAAACCACGTAGTTATATACAAGTACACGTATATACACATAAACATACACACACCGACACCCACATAATAGCTAGGCTATGATAGAGAGTAATGTAGGATGTATTTAATTGATTTCTCTGAGTGACTCATATTTTTAAGGGTAAATTTTCGTTTTTTATTAATCAACTTTTATCTCAATATGTGCCCTCTAGAAAAATAATTTTCATTACGATGGCAATTGTATGATAATGATACCTACCGAAGGTTTACTTATTTGTCCGAAGCTGTTTAATATACATATTTCTACTTATTTAAAAAAAAAAAAAAATTTTTTTTGCGGTATAATTTTAGAGCTATAATTTGTAATAAACCGTTTTTTGTTTTTTCTTTTATTTTCTCTTTGTTTTTTCGAAACGAATGTATACATATGGCCTACGCGTGATCCTTAGAAATATGCTAGTCTCGCAGAGTATAAAAGTATAAATTGATTAACAAAAGATGAAGAAGAAGGGGCAGAAGGAGAATAATAATAATAATAATAATAATAATAATAATAATAATAAAATGAAAGAAAGAATGAAAGAGAGAGAGAGAGAGAGAGAGAGAGAAGAAAAAAATGAAAAATGAAAAATCTTTAGAAGGACATTTGGATATATTATAAAGATGAAGAATGAAGCTTTAAATTTATGAAAATAAATAATACAATTTTATGGTAGTCACACGAAAGAACTGATATTGATAATATTTAAATGTAGACTACTCAAGAAATTGACTAATGACTACTGTAAAAATGGCCAAATACGCAAATGGTGCCCGCCCGAATCGTGGGGGCAAGTTATATTATGGAAATAATAAATTATTAATAAAATTAATATAAATTGATGAATATTTAATTACAAATGATATAGTAGTAGATTTTATTTGATTTTTTATTCTATTATATTATATTATATTATATTATATTATATTACATTATATAATATTCTTTACAATTTATTACATCGCATTAATCAACAATATCATTTTATTGTCAAGTTTTTATTTCATTTTTTTTTCTATTATTCACGCTTTGTCGATATATTTTTAAATTTGTCACAAAAACAAAAAAAGGGAGAAAAAGCCTTAAATATTAATTAATTGGCCTGTGATACGACAGAATCGTTGAATTTTTTATCTAATTTAAAAACAAAAAAAAAACTAAAATAAAAAAAAAAAAAAAAGACTGAAATGAGAATCGCATCAGTTGCGGTCGAAATATTAACACGACGGCCATAATTTGTCGGTTCAAAAAAATTGATAAATAAAATGAGAGAAAAAAAAAAGAAGAATCAAAAAATATAAATGCGCTGTCAGAATTTGAAGACTGGTAAATCTGCCTTATTGGTAAATATATAGAAATTTTTAATTGCTTAAATTTATAGATTGATAGAACCACCGATAAATAATGAAGATATAGAATATAGGGATTGTAGGAAATTCGATAAATATACGACCAAACAAATAAATAAATAAATAAATAAATAAAAGAAGAATTTTTTATTTTACTTTTTGAATCGTCGTTTTGATAATTATCAAAAAATAATAATAAAAAATATTTGGTGTAAGGTTATAAACGTATATAGACTGCAATGTTTTAAGCTTTATTCGACCGCAACCAATGTATCAGACTGAATTGGACTGAATTGTCTCATTACTTAATTAGTCGACTAATTATTGGACTGATATTACTATTTGACTGATGTTACCAAACTGTTAATTAAAAGTATCTAATTGTTATAAGTTAAAATGTTAACAAAAGCAGTAGGTATACATAATTCCCTGCTCCTCGCAATTAAACGTGCGCGAGGAGTAATTAAAATTTCAACAGACGAACGTTGTATCTTGCAACAAAAAAAAAAAAACAGAAAAAGAGATAAAAAAAAAGTAGAGGAAATTTTATCACAGTACCTTAGAAATATTCAAACAAGAAGAAAAAAATAAAAAAATAGTTTAACTCAACAATTTTTTATTTAATTTAATAATATATATATATATATATATATATATATATATATATATATATATATATATATATATATATATATATATATATATATATATATATATATTAAGGTATATTTTTTCGGGGGGGAGGGGGGACCGGGACCGGGACCGGGACCGGACCGTTTTATTTTTTTTTTTCATTTATTTTTTAACTCTGATTTCCACGATATTTAAGCACGCAAACATAATGGTCGAGGGTAACACACACACAGCTTATTTCACATTTAAAATAATCAATAGAATAATGTAATAGAAACCAATATATAATAGATAAAACTTTACACACTGAAAAAAAAAAAAAAAATTAATAATATACAACAAGAACGGTTTTAATATTAAATAAAAAAAAAAAAAAAAAAATTAAAATAACAAGTTATGTGCACTTTAACAATCTTGTATATCGTATATAGGGTACAATTATACAATACAATTCAATATACAGTACATATATACATATATACAATAATTATTATGAAAAAGTTTTCAGGAGATGAAAAATTTTGAGAGCGATATATTTATATATATATATATATATATATATATATATATATATATATATATATATATATATATATATATATATATATATATATATATATATATATATATATATATATATGAGTGAAAGTATAAAAAATATAAAAATAAAGAAATAAAAAAATTAATAAAAAATAAGCGAACATGAATATATAGTAATATAGAATAGACTATAGTTTGTACCTGGAGCGGAAATAATTCGAGAAAGGAAAAATTTTTTTTAAATCAAATTAATATAAACGGACTGACATATAATATTATCGGATAGATTAGGAAATTTTATTTTTTTGTGTAGTTGAGAAAATGGAATTTTTATTTAATTTAATTTAATTTAATTTTATTTTCAATTTCGACACGATATATATGTGTGTGTGTGTATATATATATATATATATATATATATATATATATATATATATATATATATATATATATATAAAATACATATAAAATACATATATTGCTCGCGCATAAATTTTTTTCTACGAAACGGACTAAAAATATAAAGAAAATAAAAGAAAAAAATTACAAACAAAGAATAAATGAACAAATTAAGACGCAAACAAACAAACAAACAAATAAAATATAAATAAAAACTATAAAACGAAAAAAAGAAAAAACATAAAAAACATAAAAAAAATACAAAGTTACGTTATCTTGCTTACTTATTATTTGTTATCTGCCAAGGTGTTCTGGTAATAGTATATATTTATTGATTATTATTATTATCCTTATTTAAGGCTATATCAAATGCATTTTAATATATTTTCATTTTTATATTATACGAAATGTACTATTTGGTTCAATAATTCCGTTGTGTTTCATTTTTTTCTTATAGATACCTATCACATCCTCAAAACGAAAAAAATCGATTAATTACCATAATGTATACCTAAATATGGTATATGTATATATATGATAGATCACTTACATATTTGTAATATAGGTATATATATATATAATTAGATATTATTTAAATCTGCTTTGTTTCAGCATTAAGGTAAGTTATGCCAATTCAATTGTGTAAAAACTTAATTGTTAATGCGTTGTTTATATTGTGACGTCAGCCATAAAATCCTAAAAGTCATGTCCGGCGTAGTTGGGCATTTCAATTCTCGTATCCACACATCTTTAATTTTAATATATTTTATTTTTTTTTTTTTTTCATTATTGTTCTTCGGCAACGTTCAGCCTATAATTTTTTTAAAATACTTAATTTATACCATCTAATAAATACCAGCACTTGATATCATCAGATATAAAATTATGGGCAGATCGGTTTCACGGCGAAAATTTGAAGATAAAAAATAAAAAATAAAAATAAATAAAAATGAAAACGATACTATCGTACGTAGTCAAGGATTAATTACACTAATTATCATAATTGTATTCAAATATATTCGTTATTATTCTGTTTCTCCCCAATTTAAAAGGAAGAAATAATTATTTAGGCTCGATGCTTGGATGTTAAAGGGAACATTAAAAATTCTGAATAATTCAATCTTTTTGTCCAAAGTATACCTATGTATAGTATATGTAAAAAAAAAAAAAAAAAATGAAAAATTTAATTTACTGTGCCTTGGGAATTGAAAATGTTGATCCACGTTGGCCATGATTACAATATTTGTAACTACTGGAGTAATGAAAGCCAAAAAAATAATAAAATAACTAAATAAATAAATAAAAAATAAAAAACAAAAAAAATTATTACGAACGATCGTTAAATTACAATCAACGATTTCTATAATAAACGTGCTGGATATATAGTATAATATACAAATACATTCATAGTTTAGTTACGTCGTTAATATTTTAAAAATTTCGAGTAATTTTTTAAATGTTGCGCCATTTGCCAATATATATATATATATATACATATATATACATATATACCATATATATGATTACAAATTGCATGCTTTAAGTGTATCCCAGAATGCTCAGTGTTTCCTTCATCGTCTTATGTTGGATCTCATTATTGAAAAGTATCTATTTCCCCCCCACCCCCACCCAAAAATAAAATTAGGCGCAACGCAATTTTTTATATTTATACCCTCAGTTTTTTTATTTTTGTTTTCAAACATTTATTTTTCAATATATATATATATATATATATATATATATATATATATATATATATATATATATATATATATATATATATATATATATATCTTTTTAATATATTTTTTAGTTACACCCACGAAACCCCACCACCCCCTACCCTGCCCTACACCTCCACCACCCTTCTACTGCAACAGTTTTCTTTTGCCTGAAGTTTAATGAGACACGACTTGAGAAATTGGATAAAGAGCAATTTTGAAAGGAAATGAATAGGTCCGTCTGCCCTGGCTCGCTTTGCCCAGCCCAGCCCAACCCAGCCTAGTCAGTATATATAAAAGAGAAAACAGAAAAGAGAGAAAGATAAAAAAAAATAAAAATAAAAGAAAAGAAGATAGTAAAAAAAGAAACATAATTATCATAGCTATACAGAACGGAATTCGAAATGCTCTCCCTTATTTTAATTAATGAGAAACGTGTGGATAAATAGAGGCGCCCCCTTTATTATTGACGTTTAATTCATTACCGCGGAGTTTTCAAAGGCTCCCTCCAACCGCCCTCGCCCCCAACCCCCCTAGCCCACCCCCGTCCGAGCCCCACACCCCTTCATTAAAATACAAATGGACATTTTACATCATGTAGATTTTCTATTTATTACTGAAAGAATCCGATATACATATACAAATATATGTATAAATAGCATATACCTATATGTATATATCTTTTTATTCCAGGATGAGGTGTTTATCGCTTAACAATTATTTTTACATACCCACTGCAGCGTCTTAACATAATATCATCGTATTTTTTGTTTTATATTTAACTCAAGTATCGTATGCGTACGATATGAGCAGGGGTTGAAAAGATGATTATAAATTATTCAAATATTTAATTAATTTTTTTATTTATTTATTTTTTTGTCCATCCATTTTAAAATCCATATCTTTCACCACAAATATAATAATTATAATTATCTACGTACGAGTGATATAAGTAAATGAAAAAAAATATTGATTTTTAATACTCATATACCTATATAGAGATGTTTTGCGGAGGAAAGTTAGGAAACATTTATTTCTCAATCAAAGTCAATAAAAGCTTTACACGTATGTAGGTATATACCTACCTATATGAAGAAGAATCTTTGTGTATAGCTTTAATCATGCGTTTATGAACCTTTGAGTAATTGAAATTGCTTTGAAAATGCTTTAACTGTTGTTAGATTGTCGGGTGGTGGTTATTTATTTAATTAATTAATTTAATTTTTTTTATATATTTTTTTTTTGTTTTTGAAAATTCCCTCCCCCCGATTTAAAAACAGTGATTAACAGACAAATGTCAACGAGAGCTTTCGAAATTGCGATTATTGTTTATCACAGAAGAGTGTTATTGCTTTTAATATATATCTATACATATGTAATAGTATAAAATAGTCAATAGCTGAAAAATACCTCATCCTGAGCATTTGTGTCGTGGAAAAAGTAAAAATTACTGTTTTTTTTTTCTTTTTTTTTTTTTTTTTTTTTTTTGACAATATATACTTTTTTTCATATATATTTAATAGGAAAATTAGAGTAGGATGACTTTTTTTTTAAACACTATTTATTATACAGGTATACTCGCACACGAAATTCTTTCTATTAGAGTATATATTTTACATATATACCATATCAGTGAAGCATGCTAACTATACGCGATTCAAATAGTATATCGCTAATAGGTTGCTGTACCAGTATTACATATCACGTGATATACTAAATTTTCAAATAAATTATCTTCTTAAGAGACGAATAAAAAAAAAAAAATCTCCATTCATCATAACATACGGGCGTCAATAAATGAATTATTTCTCAAATGATGTGTGCTTTGTTAGTTTGGTCACTATCTTGCCAAGGCAAAGAGTTAATAAGAAATAAAAATCAAAATAAAAATATATAGATGTATATTTTAATAACATATTATATTGACAGTACGGCTTAGATCGAAGAATAAATTCTAATCCGGCAATTTGAAAAACAAAACAAATAGATAAAACAAAAAATCAAAGACTAACTTCATCGTCTGTGTTAGTGAAAAATGCGAAAGGTCATAGTTGAACGTCTGCATTAACTATCTTTCTCAATTTATTGTGTACTTATATAGTCTGTGAAATACTATACTGGTTCTAATGTTAGCAATACGCGAAACGTTCAATTCACACTCTGACTTCAACAAATAAACATGTCCTATAATTATGATAGTGACGGTAAAATTATGAGTTTTATGTTTTTTTGAATCTACCAACCCCCCTATAGTGTCTCTGTCCAATTCGATTTAGCTGCTATCGCGAGCTTTTTAATTTTATTTATAATAGCATTGCTTTGTCCTGAGCCATACTGTCAATGATA